>CM039464.1:6606712-6686712 GCA_022414725.1 Microglena sp. YARC
AGCAGCCCTCACACGTACGGTATCGGGCAGAGGCAACTAACGAGCGTACGCAGCCAGGCAGGAAGCCCTGGCGCTCTAGGACACTCTAGCAGGGACCCAGGAAACCGGTCATAACACATATAAGCAGGCCTCACACTACCGGTATCGGGCCCAGAGGCACATACAGCGACGCAGCCAGGCAGGAAGCCTGGACTCTCTAGGGACACTCTAGCGACCGGAGAACCGTCAATAACAAATATAGAGCAGGCCCCGTCAGCACTAACGGTATCGGGCAGCCGAGGCACACAGCGCTACGCAGCAGCAGGAGCTGGCCGCTCTAGGACACCTCTAAGAGCAGGAGGCGGGAGGAGAACGGTTCAAAAAATCAAAAATAACAATATAAGCAGGCCTCACACTACTCGGGTTGTATCGGGCCAGAGGCACTTACAGCGTACGCAGCCAGGCAGGAAGCCTGGCGCTTCTAGGACACTCATAGCCAAGGACCGGGAAGAGGAAGAGAACCGGTCAATAACAATATAAGCGGTCACACTACGGTTTTATCGGGCAGAGGCACCTTACAGACGTACGCAGCCAGGCAGGGAAGCCTGTGCGGCTCTAGGACACTCTAGCAGGACCGGGGAGAACCGGTCAATAACAATATATAAGCAGGTCCACACTACTTGTATCGGGCAGGCAAGAAGGAGAGGCACTACAGCGTACGCCAGCCAGCAGGCGGAAGGCCGCCTGGCGCTCTAGGACACTCGTAGCAGGACCGGGAGAACGTCGGTGGTCAATAACAATATAAAGCAGGTCTCACACTACGGTATCGGGCAGAGGCACTACACGTTAGCAACGTCCAGGCAGGAAGCCTGGGCGCTTCAGACACTCTAGCAGGACCGGGGGAGAATCACACAGGTCTACACAATATGGCGCCTCACACTACGGTATCGGGAGAGGACACAGCTACGCAGCCAGACAGAAGCCTGCGCTTCTAGGACTAGCAGGACCGGAGAACCCGGTCAATAACAATATACAGCAGGCCCTCCACACTACTGTATCGGGCAAGGCGCTAAGCGTCGCAGCCAGGGCGGAAGACCTGGCCGCTCATGGAACACTCTTAGCAGGACCGGAGAACCGGCAAAACAATATAACAGGCCTCACACTACGGTTATCGGCAGAGGACTATTTAACAGCGTAACGCAGCCAGGCAGGAAGCCTGGCGCTCGGAACACTCTACAGACCGGGGAGAACCGGGTCAATAACAATATTAAACACTCACACAGCGTATCGGCAGAGCACTACAGCGTACCAGCCAAGGAAGCCTCTGGCGCTCTAGGGGACACTCTAGCAGTTAGCAGCCGACCGGGAGAACCGTCAAAATAACAATATAAGCAAGGTCTCACACTACGGGTATCGGGCATGCAGGCACTACAGCGTACGCAGCCAGGGCGCAGGAAGCCTGGCGCTCTAGGACACTCTCAGCAGCGGACCGGGAGAACGGGTCAATAACAATATAAGCAGGCTCTATACACTACGGTATCGGGCAGAGGCACTACAGCGTACGCAGCCAGCAGGAAGCCTGGCGCTAGGACACTCTAGCAGGACCGGGAGAACCGGTCAAAACAATATAAGCAGGCTCTCACACTACAAGGTATCGGTATCGGCAGAGGCACTACAGCGTACGCAGCCAGGCAGGAAGCCTGCGCTCTAGGACACTCTAGTCAGGACCGGGAGAACCGGTCTTTCAATAACAATATAAGCAGGCAGGTCTCACACTACGGTATCGGGGCAGAGGCACTACAGCGTACGCACGCAGGAAGCCCTGCGCCAGACACTCAGCAGGACCGGTCGAGAACCGGTCAATAACAATATATTGGCAGGTCAACACTACGTGTAAATCGGCAGTAGGCAACTAAGCGTACGCAGAGGAGGCAGGAAGCCTGGCGCTCTAGACACTCAGGACGGGGAACGGTCAATAACAATATAGAGCAGGCCTCAACCGTAAGTCGGGGCAGGGCCAAGCGTAAACAATAGCCTGGCGCTCTAGGAAAGCTGGGGAGAACGGCCTCAAACACAATATAAGCGGTATCGGCCAGGCACTACGGTACGCCAGCCAGCAGAAGTCCTGGCGCTCTAGACACTCTAGCAGGACCGGGAGAACCGCAATAACAATATAACAGGCCCACACTACTGTACGCAGCACTACAGCACGCAGCAGGAAGCCTGGCTAGGACACTCTAGCAGGACCTGGAGAACAGGTCCATAACATATAACAGGGTCTCACACTAGCATCGGGCAGAGGCCTAACAGCGTACGCACGGAGAAGCCTGGGCTCGGAACTCTAGCAGAACCTGGAGACCTGGTCAATAACAATATAAGCAGGCTCACACTCTGGTATCGGGCGGCAGAGGCACACACTTTAACGCAGCCAGGCAGGAAGCCTGCGCCTCTTAGTTTTGACCACTCTAGCGGACCGGGAGAACCGGCAATAAACAATATAAGGGCCTCACACTACTCATCGGAGGCACTACACTACCAGCCACAGGAAAGCTGGCGCTCTCAGGAACACTCTTAAGCAGGGCGGGAGAAAACCGTCAACAACTATAAGCAGGCCTCACACAGGTATCGGCAGGCCACTACCCGTATCGCAGCCAGGCAGGAAGTTCCTGCGCTCTAGGACACTCTAGCAGGACCGGGAAACGGGTCCAATAACAATATAAGAACTGGCCTCACACACGTACAAATATTAAGCAGAGGTCCTTTCACAGCGTTACGCACCAGCAGGACTGGAGCCTGGGCGCTCTAGGAGGGCACTACAGCTTTACGCACAGGAAGCCTGGCGCTCGGAAGAAGCCGGAATCTCTAACAAACATAAGCCGGGAGAAACCGGTCTAATACGGTATCGGGCAGAGGCACTACAGCGTACGCAGCCAGGCAGGAAGCCTGGCTTCCTCTAGGACACTCTAGCAGGACCGGGAGAAAACCGGTCAATAACAATATAAGCAGGTTCAACTACGGTATCGGGCTACGGGCCATACACGTAGCAGCCAGGCAGGAAGCCTGGCGCTCTAGGACACTCTAGCAGGACCGGGAGAACCCCCTGGCGGTTCCCCCGGTCAATAACAATATAAGCAGGCCTCACACTACGGTATCGGGCAGAGGCACTACAGCGACGCAGCCAGGCAGAAGCCTGGCGCTCTAGGACACTCTAGCAGGACCGGGAGAAACCGGTTTCAATAAAATATAAGCAGGCTCACACTACGGTATCGGGCAGAGGCACTACAGCGTACGCAGCCAGGCAGGAAGCCTGGCGCGCTCTAGGACCACTCTAGCAGGAGCAGACCCGGGAGAAGCCGGTCAATATAAGCAATTAAGCAGCCTCACACCTCATAATTCTGTATCGGGCAGCCTCTCACTACGCGTATGCCCGGCTGGAGAGGCACTAGCAGAGACAGAACGTACAATATAAGAGGCCTCACACTACGGGTAGCCAAAAGCAGGAAGCCCTGCGGCGCTCTAGGTCAAATAACAATATAAGCACTCACACTAGCAGGACCACCGCGTCTAGCAGGACCGGAGAACCGGTCAATAACAATATAAGCAGGCCTCACACTACCGGTATCGGGCAGATACTAAACAGCGTACGCAGCCAGGCAGGAGCGCTGGCGCGCAGCCAGGTCAAGCCCAGGAAGCCTAAGGCGCTACCTAGGACACTCTAGCAGGACCCCAGGGAGAACGGTCAATAACAATATAAGCCACCGTCTCACACTACGGTATCGGGCAGAGGCACGTACAGCGTACGCAGCCAGGGCAGGAAGCCTGGCGCTCTAGGACACTCTAGCAGGACCGGGAGAAACCCGGTCAATAAACAGCAGAATAAGCAGAACTACATAGCAAGGCCAGGAAGCCTACCGGTCAATAAACAATATAGCTCACACTACGGCATGAGGGCAGAGGCACTACGCGTAAGAGCCAGGCAGCTGGCGCGCTAGGAATCTAGCAAGGCAGGACGACAGCCACAATTCTGGGCAGGGCAGACTACAGCGTAAGCCAGGCAGGAAGCCTGCGCTCTAGGCTCTAGGAGGATTCGGTCAATAACAAATATAAGCAGGCCTCACACTACGGTATCGGGCAGAGGCACTACAGCGTACGCAGCCAGGCAGGAAGCCTGGCGCTCTAGGACACTCTAGCAGACCGGGAGAACCGGTCAATAACAATATAAGCAGGTCTCACACTAACGCGTATCGGGGCAGAGGCACTACAGCGTACGCAGCCCAGGCAGGAAGCCTGGCGCTCTAGGACACTCTAGCAGGACCGGGAGAACCGGTCAATAACAATATAAGCAGGCCTCACACTACGGTATCGGGCAGAGCACTACAGCGTACGCAGCCAGGCAGGAAGCCTGGCGCTCTAGGACACTCTAGCAGGACCTGGAGAACCGGTCAATAACAATATAAGCAGGACAAGGCTACAGCACAGGCAGGAAGCTGGCGCTCTAGGACATCCGCGGAGAACCGGTTAACAATATAAGCTCACACTACGTATCGGGCAGAGGCACTACAGAAGCGTACGCAGCCAGGCAGGAAGCCTGGCGCTCTAGGACACTCTAGCAGGACCGGGAGAACCGGTCAATAACAATATAAGCAGGCCTCACACTACGGTATCGGGCAGAGGCACTACAGCGTACGCAGCCAGGCAGGAAGCCTGGCGCTCTAGGACACTCTAGCAGGACCGGGGAGAACCGGTCAATAACAATATAAGCAGGCCTCACACTACGTATCGGGCAGAGGCACTACAGCGTACGCAGCCAGGCAGGAAGCCTGGCGCTCTAGGACACTCTAGCAGGACCGGGAGAACCGGTCAATAACAATATAAGCAGGTCCCTCACACTACGGTATCGGGCAGAGGCACTACAGCGTACGCAGCCAGGCAGGAAGCCTGGGCTCTAGGACACTCTAGCAGGACGGGAGACGGAACCGGTCAATACAATATACCTCACACTACGGTATCGGGCAGAGGCACTACAGCGTACGCAGCCAGGCAGGAAGCTGGCGCTCTAGGACACTCTAGCAGGTTACGCGGGAGAACCGGTCAATAACAATATATAGCAGGCCTCACACTACGGTATCGGGCAGAGGCACTAACAGCGTACGCAGCCAGGCAGGAAGCTGGCGCTCTAGGACAACTCTAGCAGGACGGGAGCATGGGAGAACCGGTCAATAACAATATAAGCAAAGGCTCACACTACGGTATCGGGCAGAGGCACTACAGCGTACGCAGCCAGGCAGGAAGCCTGGCGCTCTAGGACACTCTAGCAGGACCGGAGAACCGGTCAATAACAATATAAGCAGCCTCACACTACGGTATCGGGCAGAGGCACTACAGCGTACGCAGCCAGGCAGGAAGCCTGGCGCTCTAGGACACTCTAGCAGGACCGGGGAGAACCGGTCAATAACAATATAAGCAGTCTCACACTAAACGGTATCGGGCAGAGCACTACAGCGTACGCAAGCCAGGCAGGAAGACACTCTAGCAGGACCGGAGAACCGGTCTAATAACTCAGCACTAGACGGGTTATCGGGCAGAGGCACTACAGCGTACGCAGCCAGGCAGGAAGCCTGCGCGACACCTCTAGGACGGAGAACCGGCTAACCAATATAGCAGGAAGCCTGGCGAGAAACCGGGAGAACCGGTCAATAACAATATAAGCAGGCCTCAACACTACGGTATCGGGCAGATGGCACTACAGCGTACGCAGCCAGGCAGGAAGCCTGGCGCTCTAGGACACTCTAGCAGGACCGGGAGAACCGGTCAATAACAATATAAGCAGGCTCACACTACGGTATCGGGCAGAGGCACTACAGCGTACGCAGCCAGGCAGGAAGCCTGGCGCTCTAGGACACTCTAGCAGGACCGGGAGAACCGGTCAATAACAATATAAGCAGGTCTCACACTACGGTATCGGGCAGAGGCACTACAGCGTACGCAGCCAGGCAGGAAGCCTGGCGCTCTAGGACACTCTAGCAGGACCGGGAGAACCGGTCAATAACAATATAAGCAGGCCTCACACTACGGTATCGGGCAGAGGCACTACAGCGTACGCAGCCAGGCAGGAAGCCTGGCGCTTCTAGGACACTCTAGCAGGACCGGGAGAACCGGTCAATAACAATATAAGCAGGCCTCACAACTACGGTTATCGGCAGAAGGCACTACAGCGTACGCAGGCCAGGCAGGAAGCCTGGCGCTCTAGGACACTCTAGCAGGACCGGGAGAACCGGTCAATAACAATATAAGCAGGTCTCACACGGTATGGGCAGAGCATACAGCGTACGCAAGACCAAGCAGGAAGGCCTGGCGCTCTAGGACACTCTAGCAGGACCGGAGAACGTGTCAATAACAATATAAGCATCACACTAGTATCGGGCAGGCAAACTACAGCGTACGCAGCCAGGCAGGAAGACCTGGCGCTCTAGGACACTCTAGCAGGACCGGGAGTCAATAACCGGTCAATAACAATATAAGCAGGTCTCACACTACGGTATCAGGGGCAGAGGCACTACAGCGTACGCAGCAGGCAGAAGCCTGGCGCTCTAGGACACTCTAGCAGGACCGGGAGAACCGGTCAATAACAATATAAGCAGGCCTCGGGGGCACACTACTGGGTATCTAGGGCAAAGAGGCACTACAGCGATTACGCAGCCAGGCAGGAAGCCTGGCGCTCTAGGACACTCTAGCAGGACCGGAGAACCGGTCAATAACAATATAAGCAGGTCTCACACTACGGTATCGGGCAGAGGCACTACAGCGTACGCAGCCAGGCAGGAAAGCCTGGCGCTCTAGGACACTCTAGCAGGACCGGGAGAGAACGGTCAATAACAATATAAGCAGGTCCTCACACTACGGTCGGGCAGAGCATACAGCGTACGCAGCCAGGCAGAAGCCTGGCGCTCTAGGGGCAAGACCGGGAGGCACTACATCGGGCAGAGGCACTACATACGCAGCAGGGCAGCCTGGGCACTCTAGGAACTCTAAGCACGGACAAGGTCAATAACAATATAAGCAGGTCTCACACTAAGGCAGGCATCGGCAGAGGCGCTACAGCTAGGACACTCTAGCAGGACCGGGAGAACCGGTCAATAACAATAAATAAGCAGGTCTCACACTACGGTATCGGGCAGAGGCACTACAGCGTACGCAGCCAGGCAGGAAGCCTGCGCTCTACCGGTCATAACATATAAAGCAGGTCTCACACTACACTAACTACGCAGCGAGGAAGCTAGGACACTCCGGAGAACCGGTCAATAACAATATAAGCAGGTCTCACACACTATCGGCGGTATCTGGGCTAGAGGCACTACAGCGTACGCAGCCAGGCAGGAGCCTGGCGCTCTAGGACACTCTAGCAGGACCGGAGAACGGTCAATAACAATATAAGCAGGCCTCACACTACGGTATCGGGCAGAGGCACTACAGCGTACGCAGCCAGGCAGGAAGCCTGGCGCTCTAGGACACTCTAGCAGGACCGGGAGAACCGGGTCAATAACAATATAAGCAGGTCTCACCACTACGGTATCGGGCAGAGGCACTACAGCGTACGCAGCCAGGCAGGAAGGCCTGGCGTCTCTAACAGGCCTCACACTCATACAGCGTAGCAGACCTAGGGCGGAGAACCGGTCATAACAATAAGCAGGCCTCACAACTACGGTATCGGGCAGAGCACTACAAGGAAGCCTGGCAGGAAGGACACTCTAGCAGGACCACACTAACGGTATCGGGCAGAGGCACTACAGCGTCGCAGCCAGGCAGAGAAGCCTGGCGGCTCTAGGACACTCTAGCAGGACACCGGGAGAACCGGTCAATAACAATATAAGCAGGCCTCACACTACGGTATCGGCAGAGGCACTACAGCGTACGGCAGCAGGCAGGAAGCCTGGCGCTCTAGGACACTCTAGCAGGACCGGGAGAACCGGTCAATAACAATATAAGCAGGTCTCACACTACGGTATCGGGCAGAGCACTACAGCGTACGCAGCCAGGCAGGAAGCCTGGCGCTCTAGGACACTCTAGCAGGACCGGGAGAACCGGTCATAACAATATAAGCAGGCCTCACACTACGGTATCGGGCAGAGGCACTACAGCGTACGCAGCCAGGCAGGAAGCCTGGCGCTCTAGGACACTCTAGCAGGACCGGGAGAACCGGTCAATAACAATATAAGCAGGCCTCACACTACGGTATCGGGCAGAGGCACTACAGCGTACGCAGCCAGGCAGGAAGCCTGGCGCTCTAGGACACTCTAGCAGGACCGGGAGAACCGGTCAATAACAATATAAGCAGGTCTCACACTACGGTATCGGGCAGAGGCACTACAGCGTACGCAGCCAGGCAGGAAGCCTGGCGCTCTAGACACTCTAGCAGGACCGGAGAACCGGTCAATAAACAATATAAGCAGGTCTCACACTACGGTATCGGGCAGAGGCACTACAGCGTACGCAGCCAGGCAGGAAGCCTGGCGCTCTAGGACACTCTAGCAGGACCGGGAGAACCGGTCAATAACAATATAAGCAGTCTCACACTACGGTATCGGGCAGAGGCACTACAGCGTACGCAGCCAGGCAGGAAGGCCTGGCGCTCTAGGACACTCTAGCAGGACCGGAAGAACCGGTCAATAACAATAGACATAAGCAGGCCTCACACTACGGTATCTGGCAGAGGCACTACAGCGTACGCAGCCAGGCAGGAAGCCTGGCGCTCTAGGACACTCTAGCAGGACCGGGAGAACGGTCAATAACAATATAAGCAGGTCTCACACTACGGTATCGGGCAGAGGCACTACAGCGTACGCAGCCAGGCAGGAAGCCTGGCGCTCTAGGACACTCTAGCAGGACCGGGAGAACCGGTCAATAAGCAATATAAGCAGGCCTCACACTACGGTATCGGGCAGAGGCACACACTACAGCGTACGCAGGCCAGGCAGGACAGCCTGGCGCTCTAGGACACTCTAGCAGGACCGGGAGAACCGGTCAATAACAATATAAGCAGGTCTCACACTACGGTATCGGCAGAGGCACTACAGCGTACGCAGCCAGGCAGGAAGCCTGGCGCTCTAGGACACTCTAGCAGGACCGGGAGAACCGGTCAATAACAATATAAGCAGGGCCTCACACTACGGTATCGGGCAGAGGCACTACAGCGTACGCAGCCAGGCAGGAAGCCTGGCGCTCTAGGACACTCTAGCAGGACCGGGAGAACCGGTCAATAACAATATAAGCAGGCCTCACACGGTTATGGGCGGTAGCGGTCAGGCAGGAAGCTGGCGCTCCTAGGACCGGGCAGGCTCACAATATCGGCAAGGCACTACAGCGTACGCAGCCAGGCAGGAAGCCTGGCGCTCTAGGACACTCTAGCAGGACCGGGAGAACCGGTCAATAACAATATAAGCAGGCCTCACCACTACGGTATCGGGCAGAGGCACTACAGCGTACGCAGCCAGGCAGGAAGCCTGGCGCTCTAGGACACTCTAGCAGGACCGGGAGAACCGGTCAATAAACAATATAAGCAGGCCTCACACTACGGTATCGGGCAGAGGCACTACACAGCGTACGCAGCCAGGCAGGAAGCCTGGCGCTCTAGGACACTCTAGCAGGACCGGGAGAACCGGTCAATAACAATATAAGCAGGCCTCACCACTACGGTATCGGGCAGAGGCACTCCAGCGTACGCAGCCAGGCAGGAAGCCTGGCGCTCTAGGACACTCTAGCAGGACCGGGAGAACCGGTCAATAACAATATAAGCAGCCTCACACTACGGTATCGGGCAGAGGCACTACAGCGTACGCAGCCAGGCAGGAAGCCTGGCGCTCTAGGACACTCTAGCAGGACCGGGAGAACGGTCAATAACAATATAAAGCAGGCTCTCACAATAAACTAGCGGTATCGGGCAGAGGCACTACAGCGTACGCAGCCAGGCAGGAAGCCTGGCGCTCTAGGACACTCTAGCAGGACCGGGAGAACCGGTCAATAACAATATAAGCAGGCCTCACACTACGGTATCGGGCAGAGGCACTACAGCGTACGGCAGCCAGGCAGGAAGCCTGGCGCTCTAGGACACTCTAGCAGGACCGGGAGAACCGGTCAATAACAATATAAGCAGGTCTCACACTAACGGTATCGGGCAGAGGCACTACAGCGTACGCAGCCAGGCAGGAAGCCTGGCGCTCTAGGACACTCTAGCAGGACCGGGAGAACCGGTCAATAACAATATAAGCAGGCCTCACACTACGGTATCGGGGCAGAGGCACTACAGCGTACGCAGCCAGGCAGGAAGCCTGGCGCTCTAGGACACTCTAGCAGGACCGGGAGAACCGGTCAATAACAATATAAGCAGGCCTCACACTACGGTATCGGGCAGAGGCACTACAGCGTACGCAGCCAGGCAGGAAGCCTGGCGCTCTAGGACACTCTAGCAGGACCGGGAGAACCGGTCAATAACAATATAAGCAGGCCTCACACTACGGTATCGGGCAGAGGCACTACAGCGTACGCAGCCAGGCAGGAAGCCTGGCGCTCTAGGACACTCTAGCAGGACCGGGAGAACCGGTCAATAACAATATAAAGCAGGCTCACACTACGGTATCGGGCAGAGGCACTACAGCGTACGCAGCCAGGCAGGAAGCCTGGCGCTCTAGGACACTCTAGCAGGACCGGGAGAACCCGGTCAATAACAATATAAGCAGGTCCTCACACACTACTAAGGCAGAGGCACTACAGCGTACGCAGCCAGGCAGGAAGCCTGGCGCTCTAGGCCACTCTAGCAGGACCGGGAGAACCGGTCAATAACAACTATAAGCAGGCCTCACACTACGGTATCGGCAGAGGCACTACAGCGTACGCAGCCAGGCAGGAAGCCTGGCGCTCTAGGACACACTCACTCTAGCAGGACCGGGAGAACCGGTCCAATAACAATATAAGCAGGCCTCACACTACGGTTATCGGGCAGAGGCACTACAGCGTACGCAGCCAGGCAGGAAGCCTGGCGCTCTAGGACACTCTAGCAGGACCGGGAGAACCGGTCAATAACAATATAAAGCAGGTCTCACACTACGGTATCGGGCAGAGGCACTACAGCGTACGCAGCCAGGCAGGAAGCCTGGCGCTCTATGACACTCTATAGCAGGACCGGGAGAACCGTCAATAACAATATAAGCAGGTCTCACACTACGGTATCGGGCAGAGCACTACAGCGTACGCAGCCAGGCAGGAAGCCTGGCGCTCTAGGACACTCTAGCAGGACCGGGAAACCGGTCAATAACAATATAAGCAGGTCTCACACTACGGTATCGGGCAGAGGCACTACAGCGTACGCAGCCAGGCAGGAAGCCTGGCGCTCTAGGACACTCTAGCAGAGACCCGGTCAATAACAATATAAGCAGGTCTCACACTACGGTATCGGCAGAGGCAACAGCGTAGCTGGCGCTCTAGGACAACTCTAGCAGGAACCGGGAGAACCGGTCAAATAACAATATAAGCAGGCCTCACCACTACTCGGGCAGACACTACAGCGGTACGCACCAGGCAGAAGCCTGGCGCTCTAGACACTCTAGCAACCGGGAGGGAACATATAAGCGGTCTCAACTACGTATCGGGCAGAGGCATACAGCGTAGGCTCTCTCACGGAGCAACATACGGTATCGGGCAGAGGGCACTACAGCGTACGCAGCCAGCAGGAAGCCTGGCGCTCTAAGACACTCTAGCAGGACCGGGAGAACCGGTCAATAACAATATAAGCAGGCCTCACACTACGGTATCGGCAGAGCACTACAGCGTACGCAGCCAGGCAGGAAGCCTGGCGCTCTAGGACACTCTAGCAGGACCGGGAGAACCGGTCAATAACAATATAAGCAGGCCTCACACTACGGTATCGGGCAGAGGCACTACAGCGTACGCAGCCAGGCAGGAAGCCTGGCGCTCTAGGACACTCTAGCAGGACCGGGAGAACCGGTCAATAACAATATAAGCAGGTCTCACACATCTAAACAAATACCATTGAAGTCCCTATCACTATTTGAAGTTTAACTCTATCTCAATCCCGGTTCAGGGAATGGTTTAATGTGTGATCATTTCGCTGGACTGAAGGAGGTGCTGGGTCCGAATCCCTGCGGGTGTATCTCTTCAGTATTCCCGGTCGCTGTCAAACGCCATGGGAGTATTAATATCCTATCTTATCCTTTCACTATGTCGTTGGATTTGGAGGAGGGTTGGATGACCTTTTCGCCCAGGAGGTCCATAAGTTGAGAGAGGAGAAGACCCATCCACTGCAGCTGCTGCTTGGGTAGTGGTACCTCGCCCTGTTTTTGGGTAGAGAGAGGGGGGGGGATGGGTTGGTGGGTGTGTGTGGTGGGTGGTTGTAAAGGGGGGGGGGGGGGGGGGTAAATTGGTTTGAGTTGGTATGAGTCGGTTTGAGTTGGTTTGATTTGATTTGGTTTGAGTTGGTTTGAGTTGTTTTGAATTGGGGGAGGAGCATACCCCATCCATTGCAGCCGCCCCAGTAGGTTTGAGTTGGTTTGAGTTGGTTTGAGTTGGGGAGGAGGATACCCCATCCACTGCAGCCGCAAAAAAGCCACCCTCACCCATTGCATCCCCTCACCCCCACCCTCACCCTCACTCCAAAAATACACCCCCCACCCACCCCATCTAACCACACCCACCAGCTTAATAGCATCCAGGACACGCTTGCAAGCAGCAAGTTCCTGAGGGGAGAAGGAGAGGATGGTGGAGAAGACAGGGAGCAAGCTCTCAGCTTCACCCTTGCGGTACATCTTCATAATCGTATTCTTGAGGTACTCCACGGCTAACAGATTGGCAGCTGCAGGAGTTAAGGGTTCAGGGTTAGGGATTGGGGTTTGCAGTTGGAGGGGGTTGGGGTTAGGGAGTCAGGGTTGGTAGTTTGACGTTTTTTGTTTTCATTTTTTTCAATTTGGATGTGGAGAGGACAGGGAGGAGGCTATTTGTCAGGTTCTCCACGTCTAACAGGTTGGCAGCTGCAAGGGGATCAGGGTTCAGGGTTGGTAGTTTGTTCTAACCACACCCACCAGCTTAATAGCATCCAGGACACGCTTGCAAGCAGCAAGTTCCTGAGGGGAGAAGGAGAGGATGGTGGAGAAGACAGGGAGCAAGCTCTCAGCTTCACCCTTGCGGTACATCTTCATAATCGTATTCTTGAGGTACTCCACGGCTAACAGATTGGCAGCTGCAGGAGTTAAGGGTTCAGGGTTAGGGATTGGGGTTTGCAGTTGGAGGGGGTTGGGGTTAGGGAGTCAGGGTTGGTAGTTTTGCGTTTTTTTGTTTTCATTTTTTTTCAATTTGGTTGTGGAGAGGACAGGGAGGAGGCTATTTGTCAGGTTCTCCACGTCTAACAGGTTGGCAGCTGCAAGGGGATCAGGGTTCAGGGTTAGTTGTTTGAACTCCACGTCTAACAGGTTGGCAGCTGCAAGGGGTTCAGGGTTCAGGGTTGAGGTTGGTAGTTTGAACTCCACGTCTAACAGGTTGGCAGCTGCAAGGGGATCAGGGTTCAGGGTTCGGGGTTGGTAGTTTGAACTCCATGTCTAACAGGTTGGCAGCTGCAAGGGGATCAGGGTTAAGGGTTCGGGGTTGGTAGTTTGAACTCCATGCCTAACAGGTTGGCAGCTGCAAGGGGATCAGGGTTTAGGGTTCAGGGTTGGTAGTTTGTTCTAACCACACCCACCAGCTTAATAGCATCCAGGACACGCTTGCAAGCAGCAAGTTCCTGAGGGGAGAAGGAGAGGATGGTGGAGAAGACAGGGAGCAAGCTCTCAGCTTCACCCTTGCGGTACATCTTCATAATCGTATTTTTGAGGTACTCCACGGCTAACAGATTGGCAGCTGCAGGAGTTAAGGGTTCAGGGTTAGGGATTGGGGTTTGCAGTTGGAGGGGGTTGGGGTTAGGGAGTCAGGGTTGGTAGTTTGACGTTTTTTGTTTTCATTTTTTTCAATTTGGTTGTGGAGAGGACAGGGAGGAGGCTATTTGTCAGGTTCTCCACGTCTAACAGGTTGGCAGCTGCAAGGGGATCAGGGTTCAGGGTTAGTTGTTTGAACTCCACGTCTAACAGGTTGGCAGCTGCAAGGGGTTCAGGGTTCAGGGTTGAGGTTGGTAGTTTGAACTCCACGTCTAACAGGTTGGCAGCTGCAAGGGGATCAGGGTTCAGGGTTGGGGGTTGGTAGTTTGAACTCCATGTCTAACAGGTTGGCAGCTGCAAGGGGATCAGGGTTAAGGGTTCGGGGTTGGTAGTTTGAACTCCATGTCTAACAGGTTGGCAGCTGCAAGGGGATCAGGGTTTAGGGTTCAGGGTTGGTAGCTTGTATTCCACGTCTAACAGCTTGGCAGCTGCAATGGGTTCACTGCTGTTTCTTTTAGCGACGTGTAGCAGCTACTAGGCAGCCGCCTTTCCCTGTCCTTTGGCCAGACCTGAAGCTAGCTAGTGTATCTGAATAGGTCTGATGGGTTTGTCAATTGTGTTGCTCAAGAACGCCACGTCTGCGTTCTTCAGGGTTCAGTGTTTGTGGTTTGACAAGGGGTTGACTTACCCTTGGTCTGCCTCTTAGCCTCCCTTTGGTGTCTTGGTGTCTTGGTGTGTCGATGTTGTTGTGTCAATGTTTGTTACATATGTCTGAGTGTTGACTTACCCTTGGCCTGCCTCCCAGCCCCCCTCTCAGACCCCCTATGGTGTATTGGTGTGTCGATATGTTACTGTGGTAGTGTGCTTGTGTGCTTTACTGTCTGACAGAAATGTATGACAGAAATGTCAGTGCATGAGTGAGTGTTGTTGTTTTAGTGTGTTGGTGTACTCATGTGTCAATGTGTGCCACCATTTGTTGTGCGTGTGAGCAACAACTTACCCTTTGGCCCCCTCCTCCCCCCCCCCCCCCCCCTCCCTCCTGCCTCCCCCGAAACCCTGAACCATTTGTAGCGTGTGTGAGTTACATCTTAGCATCCCTTTGGTGTATTGGTGTGTTGATGTGTTACTGTTTTTGTGTGAATGTTTGTTACATATGTCTGATTGTCAACTTACCCTTGGCCTGCCTCTTAGCCTCCCTCTCAGACTCTCGCAAGCTCTCCTTCAAGGCGGCTTCCATTTCTTGCCTCAAGTTCACCTACCACGCGGTTGGTTGGAAGGCAGGTAAGTTGGTTGGTAAGTAGGTTGGAAGGCACTTAAGTGAGTTAGTAAGTTGGTTGGAAGGCAGGTAAGTAAGTTGGTAAGTTGGTTGGAAGGCAGGTAAGTGAGTTGGTAAGTTGGTTGGAAGGCAGGTAAGTGAGTTGGGAAGTTGGTTTGTCCATTCCATGTCTTACCTCAAGTTCACCTGCCTTAGGTAGTTAATTATGTTGGAATGTTCACCAGTGTTTAAGTTTACAAGTGTGTGAGATAGCTAGTGTTGGTTTGCCATTGTGTGCGTTAGCTCGTGTTGGTTGCCAGTGCGCAAGATAGCTAGTGTGTAAATTTTGCTGGTGTGTGATTCAGGTAGAGTGCAAGATAGCTAGTGTGTAAGTTTACTGGTGTGTGCGTTAGCTCGTGTTGGAAAACTACCACTCACCTCCAAGATCCGCCACTCAAGCTCTAACTGACAGCTTCTCCCCCCCCCCCCCCTTCTCTCTCTCTCTCTCTCTATATATATATATATATATATATATCACACACGAAAAAACTGATCAAAAGCAAGCATACATATACATAGAAAACACATACACACAGGAACAAAAATTAATAAGAACAATACAATAATAAAAAATAAAATAAATTAGGAAATAAATGAATACGAAAAAAACGAATCACCTCTTTTCGAGATCGACCAAAAAAACTCAAGCTCTAACTGACGGTTTCGGATTGACAGTTGGCGCAGCTTCTGCACCAGGGCCTCCACGTCGCCAGCATTGGCCGCAGCCCCCATTGCTTGAAAGTCCTGGAGGGCTTTCTGTCTAGTGCGGCACTACCTGCACATCAAATTCGAATTCAAATTCAAATTTAAATCCGTATTTGTTTTTGATTTGCCTAGATTGGGTAAGGTTGAAGTGCAGTAAGGCGCTGTCTAGGCGGCTGCACTACCTGCACATTTAATTCAAATTTAAATTCGTTGTTGATTTGTTCTGCTGGGTGGGTCTGAGTGCAGAGAGGGTTGGCTGTAAAGTCTAAACGTTTAAACATATACTATACGTTTATATTCAGCTCAACCTTACATATGCATCATACTCCGTTGCCTACTCACCACTCATGAAGCCTGCTAGCTGACAAGCCATACATGCCCTCCGCATCCGCATCTGCTTTGGCGGCGCTAGCTGTCGCCTTTCCAAACCAATCTGTGCCACCTTCCGAGCCGGTGTCCTCGTTGTACGGCTGTACCCAAACCGAAACCAGCGCTTTTTTTTTTTCAGCAGCATCGGCCTTGATCAGACCCTTCAGGAACTCCGAAAGAACAGCCGGGGGGGGTTATTATGAGTTTTAGGGTGCGTTTAGGGTTAAGGGTTTTTACTCAACCAGACAAAGGGGCAACTCATGGGGGGAAAAACAAGAAAAAGAGAAAAAGAATGAGAAAAAAGAGAAAAACGAAAATCAATCGATCCTCACCTCTGCATCCTTGGCCTCCATCATCATTTCACTTGTACTGCGGAAGTTGGCCCCCTCCTCTTGTACTGCTGCCAGCTCCTCCGCCAGCTCAGCGACCTGTGTTTTTTGTGTGGTGTTGATGGTGATGGACACGTGCCTCTAGAGCCTCACACCTGAGGTGTTGGTGAGTTGTGTGTGTGTGTGGGGGGGGGGGGGGGGGGGGGGGGGGGGGGAGGGGGGGGGGGGGGGGGGGGATTGGGGGTTGGCAGGGCTTGAGGTAAGGGCAAAGTCAAGCCAAGCAAAGCCAAGTCAAAGAACCACTAATTTGTTCTTCCACTCTTCCAGTTCTTTCTGAGCATCAGTAGCCAGTTTGGTGAAGCGGGGTGTGGTGGGGTGTAGAGTTGTGGGTGTGGTGTGGTGTGGTGTGGTGAGAAGAGATGTGGAGGGGCGAGGTGGTGCAGTGGGGTGGGTGAGCGAGGAGGCAAAGAACCATTTACTTGTGCTTCCACTCTTCCAACTCTTTCTGTGCACAGTGGCCAGTTTGGTGAATGTGGGGTGGGGTGGGGTGGGTGTGTAGGGACGGGTGTGGTGTGTGGGGGGATGTGTGTGTGGGGGGGGGGGGGACGGGTGTGTGTGTGGGGGGGACGGGTGTGTGTGGTGTGGAGGCACGGTCGAGTTGGTGGTGGGGTGACTGGTGTGTGTGGGGGGGGGGAAGGGTGGGGGTGTGTGGAGGTGGGGGGTGGAGACGGGGTGGGTGGTGTGGAGGGGGCGGTGGGGTGGGGTGGGGGTGGAGGGAAGAGGTGGTGTATTGGGGTGGGGTGAGCGAAGAGGGGGCAAAGAACCATTTACTTGTGCTTCCACTCTTCCAGTTCTTCCTGAGCATCAGCAGCCAGTTTGGTGAAGTTGGTAGGGAGAGGTGTAGAGTGGTAATGTGGGGTTGTAGAGTGGGGTAGGTGAGGTGAGGTGAGTGAGGTGAGATGTGGAGGGTAAAGGTGGTGCAGAGGGGTGGTGAGTGGGTGGGGAGAAAAAGCACTTACTTGTGGCTGACACTCTTCAAACTCTTTCTGAGCACCAGCAGCCAGTTTGGTGAAGTGAGGTGGGGTGGGTGGGTGGGGGGATGGGTGGGGTGTTGAGTAGTGGGTGTGGGGAGAGTGGTGAGGTGAGATGTGGAGGGACGAGGTGGTGCAGTGGGGTGGGGTGAGCGGAGGGGGCAAAGAAGCACTCAACTTTGTGCTTCCACTCTTCCAACTCTTTTTGATCATCAGCAGCCAGTTTGGTGAAGTGGGCCACCCGACCTTGCAGCGCGTCATTTTCAGAATCGTGCTCACTCAGCAGGTCACGCTTCTCATTAGAGTGACTCTCCTCAAGCTCCATCAAACCCTCATCAGCGATGTGGAGAGCCTGAAGGGTTCAGGGTTTAGGATTTGGGTCTCAGGATATCAAGGTTCAGGGTTCAGGGTTTGGGAGTTAAGGTATGAGGGATTAGGGTTCAAGATTTAAGGAACTCAGCAGGTCATACATCTCATTAGAGTGACACCCCTCAAGCTCCATCAAACCCTCATCGGCGGTGAGGAGAGCCTGTAGGGTTCAGGGTTTAGGATTTGAAGCTCAGAATGTGAAGGTTCAGGGTTCAGGGTTCGGGAGTTCAGGTCTAAGGGATTAGGGTTCAGGATTTAAGGAACTCAGCAGGTCAGGCTTATCATTAGAGTGGCACTTATCCAACCCCATATAAACGCTCATTGCGCTGTGGAGAGCCTGAAGGGTTCGGGCTTAGGTTCAGGAATTAGGGTTCATGTTTCGGGATTTGGGTCCAGGATTCAGAGGACTTATTTTCTTACCTCCCCCCCCACCCCCCCCTCCTCCCCCCTCCTCCTCTTCCTCCTCACCCCTCCTCCTCACCCCCGTTACTAAACGTGCACTTGCACCGTACTAGTCCCCTGCAGCTGCTGCTTCAAGTTATCCCCCTCCTCCTCCTCCTCCTCCCCCACCCCCCCCCCCCCCCCCCCCCCCCCCCACCCCCTCCCCCCCCCCCCCCCCTCAATCACCCTCCTAGTCCCCTGCAGCTTCGTCTTCAAGCTCTCCACTTCCTCCTCCTCCCCCCCTCCCCTCAACCCCGTTACCTAAACATGCCACACTCCCCCCTAGTCCCCTGCATCTGTCCTTCAAGCTACCCCCCTCCTCCTCCTCCCCCCCCCCCCCCCCCCCCCCCCCCCCCTCCCTCCTCACCCCCATTACCCAAGCATCCTCGTTTCGACGAATGGCTCAATGGTTGAGCTCCTTGAACGAAGAAGGTGCCGGGTTCGAATCCCTTCAGGTGCGCTTTAGTGTCCGCGGTGGCTGTCAACTGCCATGGTAGCTTCCTCCAGGTCAGGTAGCAGACCGTTCCTTACCACCATAAGACGGGACTCCCTATATACCACGCCCCACCAGACGTTATCATTACTTTCAATACCGAAACATGAACACACTCACCGTCCAAGTCTCTTGCAGCTGCTTCTTTAAGCTATCCCCCTCCTCTGCACTAATGCAAGAGGAAGTTAGGGCGGCTGTGGACTCCCTGATCTCTCTGATCTCCACCTCCTTCGCCTTCAGCAGGGCCTGTGTGGGTCAGTATTGTAGCATATTCTTTAGTTGTGCTTGGCTGTGTCTGCATGTGTGTGGTTGTGTTTGGTTGTGTTTGGTTGTGTTTATATGTGTTTGGTTGTGTTTATATGTGTTTGGTTGTGTTTGGCTGTGCTTGGTTGTGCTGTATTTGGTTGTGTTTGGTGTGCCTGTACGTATTTGTGTTTCGCTGTGCTTGCTCCTGTTTGGTTTGTCTTGCTTTGTGAAAGAGGCAGTGAGGGCGGCTGTGGAGTCCCTGATTTTCTAATCTCCACCTCCTTCACTTCCAGCAGGGCTTGTGTGGTAGTGGTTAATTCTGTTAGGTTTGCCTGTGCGGGCGTGTTTACTTTGGCTTGTTCTGCCTTGCTTGGTGCAAGAGGCAGTTAGGGCAGCTGTTGAGTCCCTGATCTCTTTGATCGCCACCTCCTTGGTCTTAAGCAGGGCCTGCGGGGGAGTGATTGGTTGTGATTGGCGGTGTTAGGTTTGGCTGTGATTGGTTGTGTTGTGTTGTGTTGTGTTTGGTTTAGCTGTGCTTACTTCTGTTTGGTTTGTCTTACATTGTGCATGCGGCAGTAAGGGCAGTTGTGGAGTCCCTGATCTCTCTAATCTCCACCTGCTTGGCCTTCAGCAGGGCCTGTGTGGGAGTGAGTGCGTATTAGTATGAGTGCGTACTGGTGTGTGTACTTAGCTGTGTTTGGTTGTGTTTGGTTGTGATAGGGTTTCCTGTACTTAGTCGTGTCTAGCTGTGTTTGTTTTGTCTTGCTTGGTGCAAGAGGAAGTTTTAGGCGGCTGTGACTCCTGATCTCTCTGATCTCCACCTCCTTCGCCTTAAGCAGAGCCTGTGTGGTAGTGATTGGTTTTGTAAGTATGAGTGTGTGCTGTGGTTTCCATTACATTACATTACATTACATTTCATGTTAAAGTCTACTTGACACCACGAGGGTGAATGAGACTCTGTGCTTAAACAAAAAGAAAAAGCACCCACAGAGCAAAAACCCCCATTACATCAGGGGTGTGTCGAGGACAAACAAACCAAGCTCCCAACCACCCTTTTGGTGGCGTAGGTATTAAACCCCTTAGAGCAGGACCCAGATCTCAACCACTAACAGTGGCGGAGGTAAGAAGCTAACAAATGAGGAATCACAAGAAAAAAAGGAGAGTAAATTACGGTGCCACTAAGCCGCCCAGGGCTTCCTGTCTTGCTCTTCTTCAAGTAGAAAGATAGTCGGATAGTGGTGTGTGTGCTTAGTTGCGTTTGATTGTGTTTGGTTGTGATATGTTTTCCTGTACTCAGTTGTGTCTGGCTGTACTTGTTTTGTCTTGCTTGGTGCAAGAGCAAATAGTTTAGTTGTACTTGGCTGTGTCTGGATGTGTGTGGTTGTGCTTGGTTGTGCTTGGATGTGTTTGGATGTGCTTCGTTGTGTTTGGTTGTGCTTCGCTGTGTTTGGTTGTGCTTTGTTGTGTTTGGTTGTGCTTCGTTTTGTTTGGTTGTGCTTTGTTGTGTTCGGTTGTGTTTGGCTGTGTTTGGTTGTGCTTCGTTGTGTTTGGATGTGCTTCGTTGTGTTTGGTTGTGTTTGGATGTGCTTCGTTGTGTTTGGATGTGTTTGGATGTGTTTGGTTGTGTTTGGATGTGTTTGGTTCTGTTTAGATGTGTTTGGATGTGTTTGGTTGTGTTTGGATGTGTTTGGATGTGCTTCGTTGTGTTTGGTTGTGCTGTGTTAGGTTTGGATGTGCTTCGTTATGTTGTGTTGTGCTAGGGTTGGTTGTGCTTGCTTCTATTTGTTTTGTCTTTCTTGGTGCAAGAGGCAGTTAGGGCAGCTGTGGAGTTCCTGATCTCCACCTCCTTTGCCTTCAGCAGGGCCTGCGTGGTTGTGATTGGTTTTGTAAGTATGAGTGCGTGCTGCTGTGTGTACTTAGTTAGTTGTGTTTGGTTGTGTTTGGTTGGTAGTTTAGCCAGACCCATGCATCGCCATGCAGCAGCGGAATGGCGAGGCATCATTGAAAACAAATAGTGAATCCCCACCTCTGCATCCTTGGCCTCCAATCAATCAACCAATCAACCGGACAAAGGGGCAACTCTTGGGGCCGCCGCCCTCAAGAAGGGTGGGCTCCGCAAAAGCAAGTCTAGGCAGCGTCGCAAGCGACGTGGAAAGTTGACGGAGAGTGTTGGCTATCGGAACGACAGGTGGAAACGGAATGGAGCAGACCGACGCCAGTTAGTTACGAGATGGTTGGCTGACGTGTCAGGCTTCTTCTTGGTTGTCGGTCGGACAGACGGACAAACGGACAACATGGCGAATCAGGGCCCCCCACCCCCAATAAGGGTGTCGCCATGCAGCAACGGAACTACATACGCAAAAAACGGAAATCAGTCAATCAATCCCCACCTCTGCATCCTTGCCCTCCATCATCATATCACTTCCACAGCGGAAGTTGGCCCCATCCTCTTGTACTGCAGCCAGCTCCTCTGCCAGCTCAGCAACCTGCTGCTCCAGGTCAGCAACCCTACTCTGGGCAGCATCTGCTGGTTGGTGCGGATGGCGGGGCGGGGGGGGATGGCGGGGGTTGAGTTAAGGGGCATGTTGTGTGTTTGAGTGTTCTCTTGTTTGGGGTTGGGGTTGGGGTTGGGGGTTATATAGGATCGTATGCGCCCTACTTTATCTTGTTATGTTGTGCATGAGATCATACATTCAAATTCCAAATAGCGTGACTGGCGTATGCCAAATCATTGTATGACTGCAAGTCTGCATTAGCCTAATCATGATATCAGTGTAGTCCTGTATAAAAGTAATTTATTTGACAAAAGTATGGATTGCTGTACTTGACCTGTTTAAGTGAGTCTGGATGATTGTTGATGTGAGTTTTTGACATCATTGAATGAATTTAAAATCTAGCAAGTTTGGGTGGGGCACCAATAAACTGCTGGATAGTTCATTTTAGCCAGGCACATTACTACGCATATGTGTAACCGTACATATGTGTAAATATGCTGATTTGTAACCACGCATATGTGTAACTACACATGCCGGTATACGTAACCGTGAATATCTGCATGCATGAATTTGTGTAACCACGCATGTGTATAACCATGCAACTGTGTATCCATGCATATGCATAACCACGTCTGCATATGGCATAACCACGTCTGCATATGCGTTGGCACGTGTGCAGAGGCGTAATCACGTGTGCATATATGTTCACAGATCAGCATGCCACCAGCATGCAGCCCATGCAGCGCTGCGCAATTTCATGCAGGGGTGCACTCTCACGTTTGTGTATCAATGGCATGGTGCATCAGCCTATCGGCTGCTCACCCTCTGCATGTGGAGTGTATGTGGGTAGAATAAACATAACGCTCATGTGTGCAGAACTCAATCGCATGGGTGTATGAGAGGTCCTCCCCTCCCACCCCCACCCCATAAACTGGGGCTTTCCCATTTCCTGGTCAACCTGTCATGTCTCGGACGGGTGATCTTTCCGAGAAAGGTTTCGATACTAGGCGGAATATTTCGAACTGACAGGGCATCCGAGAAGGGGGGTAGCTGACAGGGTCGCATGTGACTGAATTGCCCCAAAGTCTAAGCAGTCCCTGCCTCGTTGACTCACCTTGGGGGAGCTGGGGCGCGCGCAAGAACGGGACAGACCGGAGAGCAAGCGGGTGGAATGCATTTGGGTTCTGGTTGCAACGGGCCCCCCCGTCGGGGGATGAAAAGCCAGGGCTAGGCAACTCTCCTCGCGAACTTTGGGAAGGGTACGAAGGGGCTTCGAATAGTTAAGAAATTTGCTATGCAGGCTACGGGGAAGGGCGAGGAGCAAGTCCTTGGCGAGGAGGGAGGCTCGGAGTTTTCGAAAGTACTGGAGTGAGGTCTCGTACGTAGCGGAATAAGCTACAAACCATTCGGCAACTTTTGCGAAGGATCTTGACAGCTGCGATGCTGATAACTCTAGTCTTACCATAATTATTTAACAACTGTTTGTGTGCGCAGGTGGCCGGAGTCGTTCAAACAGCTCCTGGAGAGACGGAGGGAGACAGAGGCGGTCGGACGGACGACGGGGGGCAAGCTCCTGCGATCTGAACAGCTGGATAATAGCGAATGAAATCGCACTGCAACAAGTAAGCTGGGAAAATCTTCGCGGATGCGATTTTTCGAAAATTTTCACCTCCAGGTTTGCCTCTAATACGAGGCTTGACAGGACCAAACCGACCCAAACAAAACCAGCCTCGAAGAGCAACACATCTCCTCGAAAACTACACTGTTCGAGAAATTAATTAGGTTTATGTGTCCGATTTCGCACACGCTTTCATCAGCATCAAATTCGTTTTTTTCGTGGAGGTCGACTTGCCTCAGAACCGCATTACAGGCCAGGGGAGCTGCCTAGAAGCTGCTGCTTTTAGGCAGCTCAGCTGAACTCAGTTAAGCATTGGGGTTCGGGGATCTACCTGGCAGCGAATTTTCATCTACGTGGATTCCCCAGGATCGTTGGGGTGAACAGCTGGGCATTCCCCGGGGCATTCTGGTGCCACGCTGCCCCACGCTGTCTGCCACGGCAAGGCAGGCCACGTTCACGCCCTTTTTTGTTTCCACTGGTCATTCCGCTACTGGATCAGGCCGTCTTTCGTTTGTTCTCAGCAGTCTCCATCCGTCTCCATCCCCACGCCGCAGTGCGTACCCTCCCTTCATTCCTTCCTTCCCTCCTTATTTTTAGATTAGCTTAGCTAGTCTATAAGCTTTGGGTTCCTCGTCTTTCTTTTCTTTTTACTTTACTCTTTGTCACTCTTTTTTTTCCTTTTCCTCTTCGAATCGAGGGTATAGCATCCTTCCTGTCAAGAAACTGCCACGTGTTTAAATGGCCACGAGTTCACAACCAGGTGTTACTAGATGACGCTGGCATAGTCCGAAACCATTTGACCGGAATGAAGGAATGGCGCATGGGTAGATATAGACGCAGGCGCAAACGCAGGAAGTGATTAGCGAGGTCGGAGACCAATGTAAACGAGGCTGATAAGGAAGCCTATCCATATTTGACACAGTCGTTACAGTAGGATAACACACGAACAACACGAGACTGGACGCATTAGTTTCCAGAGAAGAGGAAGTCTGGATATTCTGTTGCGAATAATTTTGCAGTCGCTCCGTACTTCTCTAGTGCCTGCGCCTGCAATTCGCATGCGCTATGCAGTACCTACGAATTAATGGGCAAAAGAAGATTTGAAGGAGCAGGACCTGGCGCATGGTGAAATGATGAGCGAGGAGAGAGATAGTCAGATAGACGCAACCTCTCAGCCTCGAGACGTCCCACGACAACCTGCATGCTCCATGAAAACACTGGACGAGGCTGTATAGATTGCCTCGCCATTGATGGAAGAGACGTAACTGTAGGGTTTTACTCGGGAACAAAGGAGAATGAGTACGCATGATGTTTCAGAAATAGTGAAGTCGTGAGATTTTGTTGCGAGTATCTCTTCACTCGTTTCCTACTTCTGTAGCGCCTGCGCCTGCAGCTCGCATGGATAGAAGAAGGCCAAGACCGCACCAGCACCAGCTCATGGGATCGAGGTGGGTAACAGGCTCCATCATCTCCGCCATTGAAGAAGGGTTAAGCACCAGAATTTTGCTAGGCACGAAGCAAGGTGTTCGCATGATTGGAATAATTGTCGAATTCCCAGGTGTTGCGAGTATCTCCCCAAGCATCGGCGCCTGCTGCTACGATGCGCCATGCGGCAGCTGAAATTTCGATGAAAGACCGAGGCTGGAAATGAGGCTCCAGCACCTCCACCATTTCACGAGGCTTGAGCAACTCAGACAGAAATGATTATGCCCGAATGATTGTGCAAGTTCATAGTTTGTTGCTACTATTTCACCCTCGCTCCCCCACTATCAAGCGCCTGCGCCTCCAGTAGCATGCGCCATTCGGCACGTAGAAGTTCATAAATTCGCTCGTGCCCAGGTCTTGCCGGTCAACTGGTTTCGGACATTGCCAGCGTTATCTTCTAAACCCACTCGACACGTGGCACTTGCACCGTTGGCAGACAGTTGGCTTGTGGCATATCTCCTGTTCCTGCTTTCATTAACGGCGAAGCCCCTCGCGCCCCCCCCCCCCCCCCCCCCCCCTCCCTGGAAGCTAATCTTCCTCGGCCACTACGTGCCGGCTTTCTTTTACTTTACTCTTTGTCACTCTTTTTTCCTTTTCCTTCTCGAATCTAGGGTATAGCATCCTTCCTGTCAAGAAACTGCCACGTGTTTAAATGGCCACGAGTTCACAACCAGGTGTTACTAGATGACGCTGGCATCGTCCGAAACCATTGGACCGGCAGGTAGGAATGGCGCATGGGTAGATGTAGGCGCAGGCGCAAACGCAGGAAGTGATTAGCGAGGTTGGAGACCAATCTAAACGAGGCTGATAAGGAAGCCTATCCATATTTGACACAGTCGTTACAGTAGGATAACACACGAACAACACGAGACTGGACGCATTAGTTTCCAGAGAAGAGGAAGTCTGGATATTCTGTTGCGAATAATTTTGCAGTCGCTCCGTACTTCTCTAGTGTCTGCGCCTGCAATTCGCATGCGCTATGCAGTACCTACGAATTAATCGGTAAAAGAAGATCTGAAGGAGCAGGACCTGGCGCATGGTGAAAATGATGAGCGAGGAGAGAGATAGGCGCAACCTCTCAGCCTCGAGACGTCCACGACAACCTGCATGCTCCATGAAAACACTGGACGAGGCTGTATAGATTTCCTCGCCATTGATGAAAGGGACGTAACTGCAGGGTTTTACTCGGGAACAAACGAGACTGAGTACGCTTTGATGTTTCAGAAATAATGAAGTCGTGAGATTTTGTTGCGAGTATCTCTTCACTCGTTTCCTACTTCTGTAGCGCCTGCGCCTGCAGCTCGCATGGATAGAAGAAGGCCAAGACCGCACCAGCACCAGCTCATGGGATCGAGGTGGGTAACAGGCTCCATCATCTCCGCCATTGAAGAAGGGTTAAGCACCAGAATTTTGTTAGGCACGAAGCAAGGGTGTTCGCATGATTGGAATAATTGTCGAATTCCCAGGTGTTGCGAGTATCTCCCCAAGCATCGGCGCCTGCTGCTACGATGCGCCATGCGGCAGCTGAAATTTCGATGAAAGACCGAGGCTGGAAATGAGGCTCCAGCACCTCCACCATTTCACGAGGCTTGAGCAACTCAGACAGAAATGATTATGCCCGAATGATTGTGCAAGTTCATAGTTTGTTGCTACTATTTCACCCTCGCTCCCCCACTATCAAGCGCCTGCGCTCCAGTAGCATGCGCCAATCGGCACGTAGAAGTTCATAAATTCGCTCGTGCCAGGTCTTGCCGGTCAACTGGTTTCGGACATTGCCAGCGTTATCTTCTAAACCCCACTCGACACGTGGCACTTGCACGTTGGCAGACAGTTGGCTTGTGGCATATCTCCTGTTTCCTGCTTTCATTAACGGCGAAGCCCCCTCGCGCCCCCCCTCCCTGGAAGCTAATCTTCCTCGGCCACTACGTGCCGGCTTTCTTTTACTTTACTCTTTGTCACTCTTTTTTTCCTTTTCCTTCTCGAATCTAGGGTATAGCATCCTTCCTGTCAAGAAACTGCCACGTGTTTAAATGGCCACGAGTTCACAACCAGGTGTTACTAGATGACGCTGGCATCGTCCGAAACCATTGGACCGGCAGGTAGGAATGGCGCATGGGTAGATGTAGGCGCAGGCGCAAACGCAGGAAGTGATTAGCGAGGTTGGAGACCAATCTAAACGAGGCTGATAAGGAAGCCTATCCATATTTGACACAGTCGTTACAGTAGGATAACACACGAACAACACGAGACTGGACGCATTAGTTTCCAGAGAAGAGGAAGTCTGGATATTCTGTTGCGAATAATTTTGCAGTCGCTCCGTACTTTTCTAGTGTCTGCGCCTGCAATTCGCATGCGCTATGCAGTACCTACGAATTAATCGGTAAAAGAAGATCTGAAGGAGCAGGACCTGGCGCATGGTGAAATGATGAGCGAGGAGAGAGATAGGCGCAACCTCTCAGCCTCGAGACGTCCCACGACAACCTGCATGCTCCATGAAAACACTGGACGAGGCTGTATAGATTTCCTCGCCATTGATGAAAGGGACGTAACTGCAGGGTTTTACTCGGGAACAAACGAGACTGAGTACGCTTGATGTTTCAGAAATAATGAAGTCGTGAGATTTTGTTGCGAGTATCTCTTCACTCGTTTCCTACTTCTGTAGCGCCTGCGCCTGCAGCTCGCATGGATAGAAGAAGGCCAAGACCGCACCAGCACCAGCTCATGGGATGAGGTGGGTAACAGGCTCCATCATCTCCGCCATTGAAGAAGGGTTAAGCACCAGAATTTTGTTAGGCACGAAGCAAGGTGTTTCGCATGATTGGAATAATTGTCGAATTCCCAGGTGTTGCGAGTATCTCCCCAAGCATCGGCGCCTGCTGCTACGATGCGCCATGCGGGCAGCTGAAATTTTGATGAAAGACCGAGGCTGGAAATGAGGCTCCAGCACCTCCACCATTTCACGAGGCTTGAGCAACTCAGACAGAAATGATTATGCCCGAATGATTGTGCAAGTTCATAGTTTGTTGCTACTATTTCACCTCGCTCCCCCACTATCAAGCGCCTGCGCCTCCAGTAGCATGCCGCCAATTCGGCACGTAGAAGTTCATAAATTCGCTCGTGCCCAGGTCTTGCGGTCAACTGGTTTCGGACATTGCCAGCGTTATCTTCTAAACCCCACTCGACACGTGGCACTTGCACCGTTGGCAGACAGTTGGCTTGTGGCATATCTCCTGTTTCCTGCTTTCATTAACGGCGAAGCCCCCTCGCGCCCCCCCCCCCCCCCCTCCCTGGAAGCTAATCTTCCTCGGCCACTACGTGCCGGCTTTCTTTTACTTTACTCTTTGTCACTCTTTTTTTTCCTTTTCCTTCTCGAATCTAGGGTATAGCATCCTTCCTGTCAAGAAACTGCCACGTGTTTAAATGGCCACGAGTTCACAACCAGGTGTTTACTTAGATGACACTGCCATCGTCCGAAACCATTGGACGGCAGGTAGGAATGGCGCATGGGTAGATGTAGGCGCAGGCGCAAACGCAGGAAGTGATTAGCGAGGTTGGAGACCAATCTAAACGAGGCTGATAAGGAAGCCTATCCATATTTGACACAGTCGTTACAGTAGGATAACACACGAACAACACGAGACTGGACGCATTAGTTTCCAGAGAAGAGGAAGTCTGGATATTCTGTTGCGAATAATTTTGCTCGCTCCGTACTTTTCTAGTGTCTGCGCCTGCAATTCGCATGCGCTATGCAGTACCTACGAATTAATCGGTAAAAGAAGATCTGAAGGAGCAGGACCTGGCGCATGGTGAAATGATGAGCGAGGAGAGAGATAGGCGCAACCTCTCAGCCTCGAGACGTCCCACGACAACCTGCATGCTCCATGAAAACACTGGACGAGGCTGTATAGATTTCCTCGCCATTGATGAAAGGACGTAACTGCAGGGTTTTACTCGGGAACAAACGAGACTGAGTACGCTTGATGTTTCAGAAATAATGAAGTCGTGAGATTTTGTTGCGAGTATCTCTTCACTCGTTTCCTACTTCTGTAGCGCCTGCGCCTGCAGCTCGCATGGATAGAAGAAGGCCAAGACCGCACCAGCACCAGCTCATGGGATCGAGGTGGGTAACAGGCTCCATCATCTCCGCCATTGAAGAAGGGTTAAGCACCAGAATTTTGTTAGGCACGAAGCAAGGTGTTCGCATGATTGGAATAATTGTCGAATTCCCAGGTGTTGCGAGTATCTCCCCAAGCATCGGCCTGCTGCTACGATGCGCCATGCGGCAGCTGAAATTTTGATGAAGACCGAGGCTGGAAATGAGGCTCCAGCACTCCACCATTTCACGAGGCTTGAGCAACTCAGACAGAAATGATTATGCCCGAATGATTGTGCAAGTTCATAGTTTGTTGCTACTATTTCACCTCGCTCCCACTATCAAGCGCCTGCGCCTCCAGTAGCATGCGCCATTCGGCTCGTAGAAGTTCATAAATTCGCTCGTGCCCAGGTCTTGCCGGTCAACTGGTTTCGGACATTGCCAGCGTTATCTTCTAAACCCCACTCGACACGTGGCACTTGCACCGTTGGCAGACAGTTGGCTTGTGGCATATCTCCTGTTTCCTGCTTTCATTAACGGCGAAGCCCCCTCGCGCCCCCCCCCCCCCCCCCCCCCCCCCCCCCCCCCTCCCTGGAAGCTAATCTTCCTCGGCCACTACGTGCCGGCTTTCTTTTACTTTACTCTTTGTCACTCTTTTTTTCCTTTTCCTTCTCGAATCTAGGGTATAGCATCCTTCCTGTCAAGAAACTGCCACGTGTTTAAATGGCCACGAGTTCACAACCAGGTGTTACTAGATGACACTGCCATCGTCCGAAACCATTGGACCGGCAGGTAGGAATGGCGCATGGGTAGATGTAGGCGCAGGCGCAAACGCAGGAAGTGATTAGCGAGGTTGGAGACCAATCTAAACGAGGCTGATAAGGAAGCCTATCCATATTTGACACAGTCGTTACAGTAGGATAACACACGAACAACACGAGACTGGACGCATTAGTTTCCAGAGAAGAGGAAGTCTGGATATTCTGTTGCGAATAATTTTGCTCGCTCCGTACTTTTCTAGTGTCTGCGCCTGCAATTCGCATGCGCTATGCAGTACCTACGAATTAATCGGTAAAAGAAGATCTGAAGGAGCAGGACCTGGCGCATGGTGAAATGATGAGCGAGGAGAGAGATAGGCGCAACCTCTCAGCCTCGAGACGTCCCACGACAACCTGCATGCTCCATGAAAACACTGGACGAGGCTGTATAGATTTCCTCGCCATTGATGAAAGGGACGTAACTGCAGGGTTTTACTCGGGAACAAACGAGACTGAGTACGCTTGATGTTTCAGAAATAATGAAGTCGTGAGATTTTGTTGCGAGTATCTCTTCACTCGTTTCCTACTTCTGTAGCGCCTGCGCCTGCAGCTCGCATGGATAGAAGAAGGCCAAGACCGCACCAGCACCAGCTCAATGGGATCGAGGTGGGTAACAGGCTCCATCATCTCCGCCATTGAAGAAGGGTTAAGCACCAGAATTTTGCTAGGCACGAAGCAAGGTGTTCGCATGATTGGAATAATTGTCGAATTCCCAGGTGTTGCGAGTATCTCCCCAAGCATCGGCGCCTGCTGCTACGATGCGCCATGCGGCAGCTGAAATTTCGATGAAAGACCGAGGCTGGAAATGAGGCTCCAGCACCTCCACCATTTCACGAGGCTTGAGCAACTCAGACAGAAATGATTATGCCCGAATGATTGTGCAAGTTCATAGTTTGTTGCTACTATTTCACCCTCGCTCCCCCACTATCAAGCGCCTGCGCCTCCAGTAGCATGCGCCATTTCGGCACGTAGAAGTTCATAAATTCGCTCGTGCCCAGGTCTTGCCGGTCAACTGGTTTCGGACATTGCCAGCGTTATCTTCTAAACCCCACTCGACACGTGGCACTTGCACCGTTGGCAGACAGTTGGCTTGTGGCATATCTCCTGTTTCCTGCTTTCATTAACGGCGAAGCCCCCTCGCGCCCCCCCCCCCCCCCCCCCCCCCCCCCCCCCCCCTCCCTGGAAGCTAATCTTCCTCGGCCACTACGTGCCGGCTTTCTTTTACTTTACTCTTTGTCACTCTTTTTTTCCTTTTCCTTCTCGAATCTAGGGTATAGCATCCTTCCTGTCAAGAAACTGCCACGTGTTTAAATGGCCACGAGTTCACAACCAGGTGTTACTAGATGACGCTGGCATCGTCCGAAACCATTGGACCGGCAGGTAGGAATGGCGCATGGGTAGATGTAGGCGCAGGCGCAAACGCAAGAAGTGATTAGCGAGGTTGGAGACCAATCTAAACGAGGCTGATAAGGAAGCCTATCCATATTTGACACAGTCGTTACAGTAGGATAACACACGAACAACACGAGACTGGACGCATTAGTTTCCAGAGAAGAGGAAGTCTGGATATTCTGTTGCGAATAATTTTGCAGTCGCTCCGTACTTCTCTAGTGTCTGCGCCTGCAATTCGCATGCGCTATGCAGTACCTACGAATTAATCGGTAAAAGAAGATCTGAAGGAGCAGGACCTGGCGCATGGTGAAATGATGAGCGAGGAGAGAGATAGGCGCAACCTCTCAGCCTCGAGACGTCCCACGACAACCTGCATGCTCCATGAAAACACTGGACGAGGCTGTATAGATTTCCTCGCCATTGATGAAAGGGACGTAACTGCAGGGTTTTACTCGGGAACAAACGAGACTGAGTACGCTTGATGTTTCAGAAATAATGAAGTCGTGAGATTTTGTTGCGAGTATCTCTTCACTCGTTTCCTACTTCTGTAGCGCCTGCGCCTGCAGCTCGCATGGATAGAAGAAGGCCAAGACCGCACCAGCACCAGCTCATGGGATCGAGGTGGGTAACAGGCTCCATCAACTCCGCCATTGAAGAAGGGTTAAGCACCAGAATTTTGCTAGGCACGAAGCAAGGTGTTCGCATGATTGGAATAATTGTCGAATTACTAGGTGTTGCGAGTATCTCCCCAAGCACCTGCACCTGCTGCTACGATGCGCCATGCGGCAGCTGAAATTTCGATGAAAGACCGAAGCTGGAAATGAGTTTCCAGCACCTCCACCATTAAACGAGGCTAGAGCAAGTCAGACAGAAATGATTATGCCCAAATGATTGTGCAAGTTCATAGGTTGTTGCTACTATTTCCCCCTCGCTCCCCCACTATCAAGCGCCTGCGCCTCCAGTAGCATGCGCCATTCGGCATGTAGAAGTTCATAAATTCGCTCGTGCCCAGGTCTTGCCGGTCAACTGGTTTCGGACATTGCCAGCGTTATCTCCTAAACCCCACTCAACACGTGGCACTTGTACCGTTGGCAGACAGTTGGCTTGTGGCATATCTCCTGTTTCCTGCTTTTTTTTAAGCTACTCGTTTTCATCGTTTCCCAGCACAGTGGGCATTGTGACTCATTTGATCCTGCCGATCCATGGCGTATAACAGTACCTGGTAGCGGTCCTCTAGCAAGCCCCCAAGCTGTATCCTCGCCACTGTCAGCAGGAACAGGAGCAAAAGGAGGAGCAGGTGCCGGAGCAGGTGCCGGAGCAGGAGCAGGGGCACGAGCAGGGGCAGCGAAGGGAGCGAAGGGAGCAGTGGGAATAAATTCCCTTTGGAATGACGGATCTTGGTTTCCGTCGGAGGAAACCAAATCCATTGACATGGTGGTGAAATCCATGAAAATAATAGCAGAGCAAGAAGGAAAGCTAGCAGTGCGCCAGGAAGTATAGCCGGAGCGCAGGAGTGCAGCTGTTCTACTTTTGCGCAAGGTCGGGCATACCAACTGGAAAGAAAGAAAGGTGGAAAGGAGGAAAGAAAGAGGGAAAGAAGGCCGCCTGTAGGCGTGGCGGGTTTTATTGCGCGCACTGTTGAGGGAGAATGTAGCGGGTTTTAGCCGAGGATCTGAGATTTCCGAGGCATGGAATTTGAAAAACTCGCAAAGCGAAGCGACGACGTGGCAGTCTCATGGCGGGGTAGATTCGGGGTTGATACTGGTGGGAGGGATTACCCAGACCCTAGATTCGCTCCCATTTTCGGAAACTCGATTTCGAGAAAAGGCCAACATAACTGTAAAACGTTATAAGTCGGTTCCTATAATAGAAACAAGCTGTTAGTCCGGGGGCTCTTGGTCCGGGGGCTATCTGACAGGGATATCAGCAAATCAGATCTCCTGTTCGAACGCACGTGGCGCACCGTTTGAATTGAAGCACGCAGTTCAAGGGGGGAAGCTGCCTGCCTCGGACATCGCCTCGTTCCCTTTCGAATTTCAATTTTCTGCCCACACCAACTCTCTTTCCATAGCGTTATCCCTTGCCATGCGCCCCCTCCTCCCTTCTTTCTTCCTACCATTTTTATCGGACGGCGAAACTGTCCCTTCTGTCAACCACGCGCGCCCACGCCCCCGCCATCATCAACATCATGCCAGCCAGCTCGTAATATTAGCAGCATGCAGCAATTAGGCTAGACTAATGAGTGACACTTTGTCACTTATCACCACCCCTAATGACAGCCTTGTGAACAGCATTACCCCGGAAAAGAAGAACAGGCCATGTGCTTGTGATCATGCGCGCGCGGGGACAACGAGGGATGCGTTCAAAACGGTAGGAGAGGAGGAAGGACGAGGAGGCGCATGCATAGCGACAGGGCGGATGTGGTCAGCAGGGCTTGGCCCCAAGTTACTTGGAACGCAAGCTGGTGGTGCCGAGTTGTCGAGGGAGGGAGGCTGATTAAAATTAGCTAGTATCCGAGCTAGCCACTCGGATGCAAGATGCAAGTTTGCGGGAAATTATTTCTTCAGCTCGTGCACGTGCAGCAGCAGGATTTCCGAGATAAGCGGTAAGAGGCCGGGTGTCGCTCAGCTGACGTGCGATGTCCGAGGCAGGCAGCTTCCCCCCTTGAACTGCGTGCTTCAATTAACACGGTGCGCCACGTGCGTTCGAACAGGAGATCTGATTTGCTGATATCCCTGTCTGATAGCCCCCGGACCAAGAGCCCCCGGACTAACTTCCCCCCTCCGGGGGTACCCCCCGAGAAGGTGCCCAGAATATCGCCGGACCCGGGGGTATCGATAGATCACGTGATCCCCTAATAGAAACCACTGCCCGATACCCCAACATGGGCCGTGCCGGACTTTCTATGGCTCCTGGCATCCTCCTGCAAGTAACCAAGTTTTTTGTATTTATATGCTGTGTATGGGATTGTATGCACGAAACTATATTTATGTTTATGCTGTTTATGGGATTGTATGCGCACAATTTTGTATTTATATTTTGTGTTTGGGATCTTATGCACACAACTATATACATATTTGTGTTGTGTATGGTATTGTATGCACACAACTCTTTATATTTATGTTGTGTATGGGATTGTATGCATCCAAGTTTGTATTTATATTTTTGTATGGGATCGTATGCACAAAACTCTATACATGTTTATGTTGTGTATGGGATTGTATGCGCCCAAGTTAGCACTTCTATGTTGTGTATGGGATTGTATGCACCCAAGTTTGTATTTATACATTGTAAATAGGATCGTATGCACCCAAGTTTGTATATCTATGTTGTTTATGGGATTAATGCGTCCAAGTTTGTACTTCGATGTTTTATATAGGATTGTATGCACACAACTCTATATATTTATGTTGTGTATGGGATTGTATGTGCCCAAGTTTGTATTTATATGTTGTATATAGGATCGTATGCGCCCAAGTTTGTATGTGCATGTTGTATGTGGGATTGTATGCACTCAAGTTTGTACTTCTACATTGTGTATGAGATCATAAGCACACAACTATATATATATTTATGTTGTGTATATGATCGTATGCGCCTACGCATTGCTATGTCGTGTATGGGATCATAAACACACAATGTATTATTTGAATGTTGCATATAAGATCGCATCCACCCAAGCTTGTATTTCTGTGTTTTGTATGGGATCATATACACACAATGTATTATTTGAATGTTGCATATAAGATTGTATGCGCCCAAGCTTGTATTTCTGTGTTTTGTATGGGATCATATGCACTCAACTCAATCTATATATGTTTATGTTTTATATATGATCGTATGCGCCCTATTTTATCTCGTTATGTTGTGCAGGACGTTGTGCATACATTCAGATTTCAAACAGCATGATTGTCATATGCCAAATCATTATATGGTGGTGTTCGTGGTGTTGGAAACGTGCCTCTAGAGACTCACACCTGGGGCGTTGTTGTTGGTGGTGGTGGTTGTGGTTGTGGTGGTGGTTGTTGTTGTTGGTGGTGGTGGTGGTGGTGGACACGTGCCTCTAGATCTAGTTGAAGAGCCCCACACCTGAGGTGGTGGTGGTGGTGGTGGTGGTGGTTATTATTTTGGTGTTGTTGTTGTTGTTATTGGTGGTGGTGTTGGAGGTGGTGGTGGTGGTGGTGATTGTTTTGGTGTTTTTGTTTCTTGTGTGTGGTGGTGCTGGAGGTGGTGGTGGTGGTGGTGATTGTTTTGGTGGTGGTGGTGGTGTTGTTGGTGGTGGACACGTGCCTCTAGAACCTCACGCCTGAGGTGGTGGTGGTGGTGGTGGTGGTGGTGGTGGTGTGGTGGTGGACATGTGCCCCTAGAGCCTTACACCTGTTGTTGTTGCTGTTGTTGTTGTTGTTGTTGTTGTTGTTGTTGGTGGTGTTGTTGTTGTTGTTGTTGTTGTTGTTGGTGGTGGTGGTGGTTTTGGTGTGTGGTGGTAATTGTTTTTTGTGTTGGTGTTGGTGTTGGTGTTGGTGTTGGTGTTGGTGATGGTGATGGACATGTGCCCCTAGAGCCTTACACCTGTTGTTGTTGTTGTTGGTGGTGGTGGTGGTGGTGGTGGTGGTTGTTTTGGTGGTGGTGGTAATTGTTTTTGTGTTGGTGTTGGTGTTGGTGATGGTGATGGGCATGTGCCCCTAGAGCCTTACACCTGTTGTTGTTGTTGTTGTTGTTGTTGTTGTTGTTGTTGTTGTTGTTGTTGTTGTTGTTGTAATTGTTGTTGTTGTTGTTGTTGTTGTTGGTGGTGGTGGTGGTGGTGGTGATTTTGTTTTGGTGGTGGTGGTGATTGTTTTTGTGGCGGTGGCTGGTGGTGGTGGTGGTGGACATGTGCCCCTAGAGCCTTACACCTGTTGTTGGGTGTGGTGGAGTTGGTGGTGATTGTTTTGGAGGTGGTGGTGGCGGTTGTGGTGATGGACATGTGCCTCTAGAGCCTCACACCTGTTGTTGATTGACGGTGGCGGTGATGGTGGTGGTGGTGGTGGTGGTGGTGGTGGTGAACACGTGCCCCTAGAGCTTCAAATAAACCTGGTGGTGGTGGTGACGGTGATGGTGGGATGGCAGGGGTGGTGGGGGGATGGCGGCGGTTGAGTGAAGGGGCATGTTGTTTTGTGTGTTTGCTTGTTTGATTGAGGGTGGGGGGTGGGGTGGTGGTGGTGGTGGTGGGTGGTGGTGGTGGTGGTGGTGGTGGTGGTGGTGGGTGGTGGTGGTGGGGGGGGGGGGGGGAATATATAGGATCGTATGCGCCCTACTTAATCTTGGTATGTTGTGCATGAGATCATGTATTCAAATTCCAAATAGTTTGACTGTCGTATGCCAAATCATTGGATGACTGCAAGTCTGGATTAGCCTAATTATTCTATCACTGTAGTCATTTATAAACGTAATGTATTTGACAAATGTATGGATTACTGTACTTTACCTGTTTAAATGAGTCTGAATGATTGGTTATATGAGTTTTTGACATAATTATATGAATTTAAAATCATGCAATTGTGGGTGGGGCACCAATAAACTGCTGGATAATTCATTTAAGGCAGGCACAATACCACGCATACGTTGAACCATACATACGTGTAAATATGCTGATTTGTAACCGTGCATATGTTTAACTATGCTGATGTGTAACCACACATACGTGTAACTATGCTGATGTGTAACCAACGCATATGTGTAACTACACATGCCGGTATACATAACCGGCCGTCAATATCCGGATGCAGGTGTGTAACCATGTTTCTGTGTATCCACGCATGTGTGTAACCACGCATATGTTTTACCATGCCTGCATATGCGCTAGCACGTGTGCAGAGGCTTTATCATGTATGCTTATATGTTCACAGATCAGCATGCAGCCCATGCAGTGCTGCGCAATTCCATGGTCCATGGCAGGGGTGCACTCTCCTTTTTGTATTGATTGCATCGGCCTGTAGGCTGCTCACCGTCTGCATGTGGAGTGTATGTTGGGAGAATAATGACAACGTTCCTGTGTGCAGAACTCAATCACATGGGTGTATGAGCCCCCCCCCTAATTGGGGCTTCCCAATTCCTGGTCAACCTGTCATGCATCCGAGAAGGAGGGGGATAGATGACAGGGTCGCATATGACTGAATTGTCCCAAAGTGTTCGCAGTCCCCACCCCGTTGATTGGGGAAGCTGGGGCGCGCGCAACAACGGGACAGACCGGAGGGCATGCGGACGTAATGCCCTTCTAGGGTTGCCTCGATACGATATACGAGGCATGACAGGACCCAACCGATCCAACCGACACCAGCCTCGAAAGCATCACATCTCCTCCTCTGTTCGAGAGATTATACAGTCGCAGATGACTTTATTCGCACGCGCTTTCGTCAGCATCAAATTCTGTTTTTTCCCGTGGAGGTCGAACAGTCTGCAGGCTCCCGCTACAGGCCTAGGAGCTGCCTAGAAGCTGCTGCTTCTATATGAACCCTTAATTAACACGCTCAGTAGATTTCTTATCTGCAGCCATCCTCCAATTCGCAATTCCGTCAGTGGCGTTCTACTGCAAAGCTGGAGGGGTTGGTACAAACCATCGGCATCTCAAATATGGCTCCCAAACTGAAACGGAACGCAGAGGAAGCGGGTGCGTACGGTTGTCGCTGTTGCTGTATGGGAAGGCTGCTTCTCGGCGATTCACTTTCGACGCTTCTCTTTGTAGAGTTATCGCAATGGGTCATCTCTGGCGCAACCACTGATATAGGTCGAGCCCGGCACACTTTCGAGACTTTTCGCAATCGCTCAAGCCTGCCTTAGCTAGATGCGACATAACTAGGATAACATAACTCAATCTTCTTAAATGAAAAGATTGTGCAAGATCCAGCAAAACCCGCAAGATCCAATCCTTTCCTGCCTGATCAGTGAGCATAATGACGTTGATGCCCTGCTATGGAAGACAGTACCGCCCGAGTAGGGTAGTATTATCGGGCAGTTCTGTCTTCCATACGTGCCCTCTGAATTGATCCCCCATGAAACAAGCTGACACACACACACAACCTTTGCAGGGCCTTCCAAAGAGCAGGCAGCCAAGAAGCAGGCGGTGAGAGATGAGGAGGATGAACCCAAGTGGCCGATGGGTGATTACAGCTTGATAGAGGCCTGCAGCAAGGGTGACATTGAGGCCACCCTGTCGATGTTGAGGAGGGGGGCAGACAGAGAGGCCCGCGATGGGAGAGGAAAAACACCCCTCCATTGGGCAGCACAGAATGGTCACACAAGCTGTGTGAGCGCCTTGGTGGAGGCAGGCGCAGATACGACAGCAAGGAACAATGATGGACGCACAGCCCTCTCTTGTGCTGCAATCGATGGTCGCTTTGAGTGTTTGCAAGTTTTGTTAGAGGTCGGGGCAGATGTGTCAGACAGAGGCAATGATGGATGCACAGCCCTCACTTGTGCTGCAATCGATGGTCACTTTGAGTGTTTGCAAGTTTTGTTAGAGGTCGGGGCAGATGTGTCAGACAGAGGCAATGATGGATGCACAGCCCTCTGTTGTGCTGCAATCAATGGTCACTTTCAGTGTTTGAAAGTGTTGCTAGAGGCCGGGGCAGATGTGTCTGCGGAGGGAAATAATGGACGAACAGCCCTTCATTGGGCAGCACAGGAGGGCCACACAAGCTGTGTGAGCGCCTTGGTGGAGGCTGGGGCAGATGTGTCTGGGGAGGGAAATGATGGATATACACCCCTCCATTGGGCAGCACAGGAAGGCCACACAAGCTGTGTGAGCGCCTTGGTGGAGGCTGGGGCAGATACGTCAGCAAGGACGAATTATGGCACAGCCCTCACAGCCCTCTCTTGTGCTGCATTAAAGGGTCACATTGAGTGTTTGAAAGTGTTGCTAGAGGCTGGGGCAAATGTGTCTGCGAGGGATAATGATGGACAAACAGCCCTCCATTTTGCAGCGGCAAACGGTCACACAAGCTGTGTGGGCGCCTTGGTGGGGGCTGGGGCAGATGCTTCAGCAAGGAACAACAATGGATGCACAGCCCTCTTGTATGCTGCAAACAATGGTTACATTGAGTGTTTGAACGTGTTGCTAGAGGCAGGGTCAGATGTGTCTGCTGAGGAAAATGATGGACACACAGCCCTTCATTGGGCAGCACAGGAAGGCCACACAAGCTGTGTGAGCGCCTTGGTGGAGGCTGGGGCAGATGCGTCTGCAAGGGACAATCATGGATGCACAGCCCTCCATTGGGCAGTGCATGGAGGTCACGCATGCTGTGTGAGCGCCTTGGTGGAGGCTGGGGCAGATGCGTCAGCAAGGAACAATAATAATGGATACACAGCCCTCCTTATTGCAGCGAAGGATGGTCACGCATGCTGTGTGAGCGCTTTGGTGGAGGCGGGGGCAGACACATCAGCCACTTGCAATCATGGATGCACAGCCCTCCATTGGGCAGCACATAACGGTCATACAAGCTGTGTGAGCGCCTTGGTGGAGGCTGGGGCGGGCATGTCAATCAGTGACAATGATGGGGACACAGTCCTGTCGTGTGCTGCATTGGGTGGTCACATTGAGTGTTTGCAAGTGTTGCTAGAGGCTGGGGCTGAGATGTCAGCGAGGAACAATAATGGACGCACAGCCCTCCATATGGCAGCGCAAGAAGGGCACAGCAGTTGTGTGAGCGCCTTGGTGGAGGCTGGGGCGGACTTGTTAGCCACGAACAATGACGGACGCACTGCCCTCTCTATTATTCTGGAAGTGATGGTCTCATTGAGAGCTAGCAAGTGTTGCTGGAGGCCGGGGCAGACGTGTAAGCCAAGGCGAATTGCATGATGATGATGACAGCCCTTCATCGTACATGTAGCGCATAATGGTCACAGAAGCTGTGTGAGCGCCTGGTGGAGGCTGGGGCGGATGTGTCAGCCAAGAACAGCGATGGAGAAAAACCCTTGGACATGGCGATGGGCAATGATTATGGACCGGCATATCATATGATGTTGGCCAAAGGCGCTTGTGTTATCATATGATGTTAGTCTAAGGCGCTTATGATATCATATGATATGGGCCAAAGGCGCTTATGTTATCATATGATGTTGGCCAAAGGTGCTTGTGATATCATACAAATTGCATCATATGGTATTGTATATAAATGGTAACTTGAGCCCAGTCAGACTGCCGGCATCACATGACAGCATATGATGGCATCATACCATACTGTCGTTCCCTAGCAATGATGAACATGAACCAGCAGAGCTCCTTTGTAAGCATGGAACAGTCAGTTAGATGTATGGAGGCATGGAGCGCTAGCGATTCTTTTATAGCATTTAGTGTTTGCAAGTTTTGTTATAGGGTGGGGCAGATGTGCATGTGAAGGACAATGCCGGATGGTCAGCCCTCCATTGGGCAGCTGATAACGGTCACAAAGGCTGTGTGAGCACCTTGGTGTAAGCTGGGGCATTCGTGCCAGCCATGAACAATGATGGAGAAACACCCTTGGACTTGGTGGTGAACGATGGTGAATGCACAAGTCCTCCGTGAGCATGGAGCCATTAGTTTTGTTTAGTTGTGAAAGGTATTTCACTCCAGGAGGTGGGTCTGCCTACTCAAAGCAGTGGCACTGGAGATTTAGTTCGAATGGCGTTGCCACTCCTACAAAAGAGTAGGCGCACTCAGGGCTTGAGATATAGTGGGCCTACTTGGTGCCTACTAGTAGTAGACCCGCAGTCCCGCCGCCGTGGTTTGGTGGTTTTCACGTAACAGATACTGTATGGAGGCGTGGCACCAGAACTTGTGCGTGAGCATGTATGGATCTACCAGATATATGGGGGCATGGCACCCTAGCAAGTCTTGTATAGGGCTGCATGTTTAGAGATCCTCTAGCTAGCAATAGGTAGCAGTATGGTATATATGCACATGTTTGGAACTTTTGATGGTTCAAATTTAAAGCGCTGAGATCTTTTACCCGCTTATTGTAGCTATTGGTCCAAAATACCCTAACCTTCTCATTTTCTTGACTCGCGATGCTCATACGTGCTCTGTGTTCTTTACTGCCGAAGACGGCGAGCAGCAGAATTGCTTGCTGAAGCTATGTAACCAAGTTCAAGTTCAAGTTACCCGGGATAACCCCTTTACCCCTTGGTGCCATCCCGATTTGCTAAGAAAAGTGGTAGGTACACTCATATACGACAATGGACTTGGCAGACAGTGAGCAGCCCATATTTTGCTAAAGAACCAGGTGACTATTCAGATTCGGAGCAAGAAACGTTGAGTTTGGGAACAGTTACGTCTCAGGACGTAGATTTTTGACCACCCTTATGAGAGAGGATAATGATATGCACGACCCCAACAACTACAGAATGCTGGCATATGTTGTTATTGGGTATTAGAATAGCATTACATGTTGCGTCGATTACCCTTGTAGTCGTCTGCGTGTATAGCAGGGCGTAGGTAAGGTTCTATGCCCCGGCACTGCCTGGCAGCAACCCAGCTCCTGGACCTGGCAGGAAGCCGTCCTGGCCGGTTGGCCGGTCCAGGCAGTTGGGTATGATACACCTACATATCATATCATAACATATGTTAGTCCTGCTCTGTATCGACTGCATGCCAATGTTATTTGGGATTTGGTGACTCAGTGGTGTGGAGGAGAAAAACTTCCCCGAAACCTGCCGAAACACATGAATTCTATCCAGATCGCGATACCCTCAAACCCATGTTTATCTTGAGACCCTTATTCAGATCTGGATGGCTGATCTCATTCAACATCTTCTTGGTGCTACCATCAGAGACAAAGTAGCATATACAGATATTAACATGAGGAACGGCTGATGTATGAAACGTTTCCTAGGAGTAAAGCAATCTGACCCCCAATACATTGCGTTGAAAGAAACAGGTCAATTCCCAATTCACTATTACAAGTTGAAATCAGTGATTCCATTCGGGAGCTCCATTTTCAACTACTGTGATAGTAGCTCTTGTATGTTGAGGGTCGTTGCCCTTGCCGATCTCAATACGGCCAAAGAACGCAAGGAATGTTGGAGCAAGGATATGTCTGATGCACTAGCGACGTTGAACTCCTTGGAAAATTCCCAGGATGAATCTCTGGCCACCAATGTACATGGAGGAGTAGGACCTTTGAAACGTAAACCAGTTAACTGGATCAAAGTGGAGAAGGTCCTAATCTCCAATCATATTTCTTTTACTGTACCTCCAAGTAATCAGATACGCGCCCTAGAGATGAAAGCTCGGGATCACAAGGAAGGAAGAATGCTGTGTACCAGACTTGGATATCCTCCTCATGGGACGAGAGTGGGAATCCTAAGATTCCCAGTTATCTCATCCGAAACCTACTTCACAAGGTGGTGCGTAATACCGTATGTCTAGATTTATAACTTCCTCCCACTACCTGAAGGTGGAAATTGATACATGGAAAGGTCCCATTATTCCTTGGAAGGATCGAGTGTGTCACCTTTCATGATACAAATCCTAAACCCTAGCTATGTGATTCTGAAACCGTTCAAGATGAACACAATGTGGACGACGCCTTCCTGAATTCGAGAAGAAAGTATGTGAACCTAATTTCCCAATTCGAGAGTAACATGATTGCACAGCAGGTAATTCTACATTGCCTGATGTGCAATCCAGAAGTTGAAGGTCGAGCGAAGCTTCCTTTGCTCGTCCATGAATGTGTAAATATATTTGATCAAGTATTTGTTTTAGGTATAATTAGTTATTTTGCACTGGATGTACCGTTCAGATGAAGAGGACACAAAATGGAAACATACAAAAAATGATTTGTTCGCGTTTAGATTTCCCTGGTAATTGTTTTTGTACTGCTGGAGACGGCGAGCAGCCAATTGCAGGCAAAAGCTATGGAACAAAGTTAAGTTCAAGAACCACTCTTACAAAACAATGTATTTTAAAGGCTAGGGAAGCAGGTGTCACAAATCTAAAGACAATCTTATTTAAGTCCCTATCACTATTTTAAAGATAAGTTTAACTCTATCTCAATCACGGTTCAGGGAATGGTTAAATGAGTTATCATTTCGCTGGACTGAAGAAGGTGCTAGGTTCGAATCCCTGCGGGTGTATCCCTTTCGTATTCGCGGTCGCTGTCAAACGCCATGGGAGAATTAATATCCTATCTTATCCTATCACTATGTCGTTGGATTTAGAGGAGTGTTGGATGACCCTGTGGCCCAGGAGGTCCATGAGTTGAGAGAGGAGAAGACCCCATCCACTGCAGCTGCTGCTTGGGGTAAAAGCTATGGAACCAAGTTTAGTTCAAGAACCACTCTTACAAAACAATGTATTTTAAAGGCTAGGGAAGCAGGTGTCACAAATCTAAAGACAATCTCATTTAAGTCCCTATCACTATTTTAAAGTTAAGTTTAACTCTATCTCAATCACGGTTCAGGGAATGGTTAAATGTGTTATCATTTCGCTGGACTGAAGAAGGTGCTAGGTTCGAATCCCTGCGGGTGTATCCCTTTCGTATTCGCGGTCGCTGTCAAACGCCATGGGAGAATTAATATCCTATCTTATCCTATCACTATGTCGTTGGATTTAGAGGAGGGTTGGATGACCCTGTGGCCCAGGAGGTCCATGAGTTGAGAGAGGAGAAGACCCCATCCGCTGCAGCTGCTGCTTGGGGTAGTGGTACCTCAGTAGGTTTGAGTAGGTTTGAGTTGGGGGAGGAGGATACCCCGTCCACTGCAGCCGCAAAAAATCCACCCTCACCTATTACCCCCCCCCCCCCCCCCCCCCCCGCGGACTAACACACACTTACTAAAAAATTCAGCCCCCTCACACCCCATGCACCCACACTCACCAGCTTAATAGCTTCAAGGCCGCAATTGCAAGCAGCAAGTTCCTGAGGGAGAAGTCACCTTCACCAATTACCCCCCCCCCCCCCCCCCCCTTCCCCCCAATACACTCGCACCCTCACTCCAAATACATCCCCACCAGGGTACTACTAGGTGCGCACTGCCTTTTTGAGCCCCTCTGCGCGTTTCACACAGTTTTTCCACCCCCCTGTGGACGCAGCACGCAGTTTTTGCGCTTTTTGCACTAAAAGCACTGACCAATTTGATGTTTTTGCGCTTTAAGCGCCGACCAATTTGGCAAGAAGTAGTACCCTGCCCCCCACCCATCCCATCTAACCACACCCACCAGCTTAATAGCTTCTAGGCCGCATTTGCAAGCAGCAAGTTCCTGAGGGGAGAAGGAGAGGATGGTGGAGAAGACAGGGAGCAAGCTCCCAGCTTCGCCCGTGCGGTACATCTTCAGAATTGTATTCTTCAAGTACTCCACGTCTAAAAGATTGGCAGCTGCAGGGGTTCAGGGTTCGGGGATTAGAGATTGGGGTTTGCAATTAGAGGGGTTTGGGGTTAGGGAGTCAGGGTTGGTTGTTTGACGATTTTCGTTTTTATGGTTATGGAGAAATATGGAGAATGCTCTCAGCCTCGCCTGTGCGGTACATCTTCAGTATCGCATTTGTCAGGTTCTCCACGTCTTACAGATTGGCAGCTGCAGGGGTTCATAGTTCAGGGGTTCAAGGTTCAGGGTTCAGGGTTGGTAGTTTGAACTCCATGTCTAACAGTTTGGCAGCTGCAAGGGGTTCACCACTGTTTCTTTTTTGAGCTACATGTAGCAGCTACTAGACAGCCCCCTTTCCCTGTCCTTTGGCCAGACCTGAAGCTAGCTAGTGTGTCTGAATAGGTCTAATGGGTTTGACAATTGTGTTGCTCAGGAACGCCACGGGTTGACCACTATTTTTGATCGTACATGTCGCAAATTGAGCGACTCTGTGTGACCTGAGTGCGATGCACTGCCCCCCAAACACCGCAGAGGGCGAAGTGCGGTGCCCGTTAGGTTTAGGGGGGCATTTCTGACTAGTTTAGCCAGACCCATGCGTCGTCATGCATCGACGGAATGGCAAGGTGTTGCCGAAAAAAGAAGCAGTGGGGTTGACTTACCCTTGACCTGCCTCTTTGCCTCCCTCTCAGACTCTCTATGGTGTATTCGTGTCGATATGTTACTGTGGTAGTGTGCTTGTGTGCTTTACTGTGCGACAGAAATGTATGACATAAATGTCAGTGCATGAGTGAGTGTTGGTGTTTTGGTGTGTTGGTATACTCATGTGTCAATGTCTGTCACCATTTGTTGCGTGTGAGTAACAACTTACCCTTGGCCCCCCTCCCCCCCCCTAAACCCTAAACTATTTGTTGCGCGTGTGAGTAACAACTTACCCTTGGCCCTCCTCCCTCCCCCTAAACCATTTGTTACGCGTGTCAGTAAGAACTTACCCTTGACCTGCCTCTTAGCTTGCCTCTCAGCCTCCCCTTGGTGTATTGGTGTATTGGTGTGTTGATGTGTTACTGTTTTTGTGTCAATGTTTGTCACATATGTCTGATTGTCAACTTACCCTTGGCCTGCCTCTTAGCCTCCCTCTCAGCTTCTCGCAAGCTCTCCTTCAAGGCGGCTTCCATTTCTTCCCTCAAGTTCACCTGCCACGTGGTTGGTTGGAAGGTAGGTAAGTTGGTTGGTTAATTGATTGGATAGTTGGTTGGTTAGTTGGTTGGTTTGCCTATTCCATTTATTCCCTTAATTTCACCTGCCACGTGGTTGGTTGGAAGGTTGGCAAGTAAGTTGGCTAGTTGGTTGGAATGCAGGTAAGTGAATTGGTAAGTTGGTTGGAAGGCTGGTCGGTAAGTAGGCCTGCCTATTCCATGTCTTACATCAAGTTAACCTACCACGGGTAGTTAAGTCTGTTGGTATGTTAGCCAGTGTTAGCCAGTGTTTAAGTTTTTTAGTGTGTGAGTTAGCTAGTGTTGGTTACCAGTGTGTAAGATAGCTAGAGTGTAAGTCTACTGGTGTGTGAGTCAGCTAGTGTGCAAGATAGCTAGTGTGTAAGATAGCTAGTGTGTGAGTTTACTGGTGTGTGAGTTAGCTCGTGTTGGAAACTACTACTCACCTCCTTTCCAAGATCCGCCAACTCAAGCTCTAACTGACGGCTTCTCTCCCCCCCCCCAACCCCCTTTCTCTCTCTCTCTCTATATATATATATATATATATATATATATATATATATATATCACACAATAACTGATCAAAAGCAAGCATACACATACATAGAAAACACATACACACAGAAAAAATACAATAATAAGAAAAATAAAATAATTAGGAAATAAAAGAATACGAAACAAGGGCGTGACCGCCCTTGTGTTGGATTGGACCAATTGGACCAAGGGATCCGCTGGGGATGGGGATGGCCGGATAGGTACCCCCCCCTGTAAGTAGTGTTGTTTTGTGTGCGGTGTGAGGTGTGCGGTGTGTCTAACCTTGTTGCTGCCCTCGTGAACCTTGTTGCTGCCCTCGTGGCTGTTCTTGCGAAATGTGTGTCTCGTATACCGCGCTTTGGTACACAGTTGCGCGTTACCACATGAACTGGGGCTGTGCACTCTTCGACAGTGACTAGGCAGTCTCCTTCGGGATGACTTGACTGTCGAATCCCAACGTCAAGTGGTTAGGGGCGCAGTTTGACTTAAATCTACCTGGAACACGAGGTGACGTGACTGAAGATACATCTTGTCTGAAATTTGCTTCGAGTTGGAGAATGGTTGACTGTATTTGCGAGTTTATCGAGCTGCCTGCCGTTTGCAAACGTCAGTTGGTGCGGTCTAAATGCACTTTGTAGGGCGAACCCTTAGGTTCCCTATCGCACCCGTTTGGCGCATCCGTTTGGCGCATCCGTTTGGCGCGCCCGTTTCGCTCGTCCGGCAGTACGCCTGATGTACCGAAGTCGCTACCCATGGAGGGGCGGTAAAAACGACTTACCTCCTTTTCGAGACCGACCAACTCAAGCTCTAACTAACGGTTTCGGATTGACAGTTGGCGCAGCTTCTGCACCAGGGCCTCCACGTCCCCAGCATTGGCCGCAGCCCCCCATTGGGCTTGAAAGTCCTGGGAGGGCTGGCTGTCTAGTGCGGCACTACCTGCGCATCAAATTCGAATTCAAATTCGAATTCAAATTCAAATTCAAATCCGTTTTCGTTTTTGATTTGCTTGGGCTGGGTAAGGTTGAAGAACAGTAAGGGCTGGCTGTCTAATGGGGCTGCACTACCTGCACTACCTGCACATTTAAATTCAAATTTAAATTTGTTGTTGATTTGTTCTGGCTGGGTAGGATTGGAGTGCAGAGAAGGCTGGCTGTCTAGTGCTACGCCACTACCTGCACATCAAATTTGAATTCATATACAAATTCAAATCCGTTTTTGTTATAGATTTGCTTGGGCTGGGAAGGGTTGGAGTGCAGGGAGGGCTGGCTGTCTAGTGCTGTGCCACTACCTGCACATACAAATTCAAATGTGCTGTTGATATGTTCAGGCTGGGTAGGGACCGGCACCACTAGGGACCGGCATATCATATGATGTTGACCAAGCGCGGGTATGAAATCATAGGATATCATACATAATATCATATTATATTATATGAGTGGTAACTTTGGCCTAGACAGACCACCGTCATCACATAATATCATATGGTTGGGGTTGGGAAACAAACTTATATATTTAATTGTATGAGCCGTATCAACGTATGCGTATAAATGTATGTCATGTTTTTGCACTTCTGGCGAAAACACTTTTACACAAGTTTAAAGGCGTTGCAGCATTACACTTTTACTACACTTTTACACAAGTTTAAAGGCGTTGCAGCGTTACACTTTTACACTTTTACACAAGTTTAAAGGCGTTGCAGCGTTGCTAATTTCATTGCCATCACATATCAATAGGGGGCGGCAAATAGATCTATATTGCCCCAAAATATAGATCTATATAGATCTATATATAGCAAATAGATATATTGTGTATATTTACAACATATGCAGTTACATCAGATAGACACCGGAAAATCCAGTCGAAGCGCCTGCAATATAATATGGTGCCCTATGCCATAATTGTAAAACTAGATTTTGATTTTTGTAAGGTGCCCTATGCCGATTTTCAAAAATCCAGCTTCGCCAATATAGATCTATACATATACATACATACATATATATATATATATAGATCTATCTCTATATAGATCGATGCCTCTCCCTACATATGAACTCTCAGAAAAATATCTGGCAAGTAAAGGTTGTCCAACTCTCGGAAAAATAAATCACGACCTGAGAGCGCATCGACCGAGGAGCGCAATGCCAATATGAGGGATGCATTACATGCCAGTTGGTCTATTACATAACTGTATAAGTGTATAATAATATAAGTACATAACTATAGTGCGATATTGTCCACGTTCACATTGCACTAAGCTTGCACCCTCAATCCTTCAAGCCCACGTAGGAGCACAGCTTGTCCAATGGGAGGGTAGGTGGCGCTCTGATATGTGTGCCATCCTGGCTATCTAAATCAAACTTTAGGGCATATGTATACAAAACGGTATATATATAATATGAAAGGTTAATTGTATTGCATATTGTAATAGTGGAGGTCAATAGCTTTCCAATGAGCTCTCTAAATAAAAAATTGAATGAAAACCAAAAACGTGCTAAGTGCGGCGTATTTATACGTATAAACGCACACACAGATATGATATATTATACATTTATATGCCGGCCCAGCCCTACATATGGTATCATTCTGCCGTTCCCTACTCACCACTCATGGAAGGCCTGCTAGCTGACAAACCATACATGCCCTCCGCATCCACATTCGCTTTGGCGGCGATAGCTGTCGCCTTCCAAACCAATCTGCTTTGGCAGCGATAGCTGTCGCCTTTCCAAACCAATCTGTGCCACCCTCAGGGCCAGTGTCCTCGTTGTACGGCTGTACCGAAACCGAAACCAGCTCAGCAGCATTGGCCTTGATCAGACCCTCCAGGAGCTCTGAGAGGACAGCCGGGTTTAGGGTTAAGGGTTTCAGGGTGCGTTAAGGGTTGAGGGGATAAGGGTTTCAGGGAGGGCTAAGGGGTTTAGTGTTTAGTGTTATAGGGTGTGTTTATAGTCTAGGGTTTAGTGTTTTAGGGTGCGTTTAGGGTTTAGGGTTAAGGGTTTTAGGACGCATTTAGGTTTGAGGGAATAAGGGTTTCAGGGAGGGCTAAGGGGTTTAGTGTTTAGTGTTGTAGGGTGTGTTTATAGTCTAGGGTTTAGTGTTTTAGGGTGTGTTTAGGGTTTAGGGTTAAGGTTTTTAGGACGCATTTAGGTTTGAGGGAATAAGGGTTTCAGGGAGGGCTAAGGGGAATAAGGTTATGTGCTTTGGGTTGATGGATTACTGGGCTGATAAATTATCACTGTAGCATGAACACAGGTCCCCCGTTGGTAAAACGATTGTTTGGGGTTAAGTTCATCGCTGTTTCTTCATTTTAGCCCCTCCTGCCATGATTGGGCAAGTCTCTTCAGCCTATTTGGTGTACCCCTGGACTGTAACAACATACACAGCGTGGGCCTGGGAATTGGGCCTTTTTTGCCACTTCCACCTTCTGACATTAAAAAAGTATACATAAATAAATACTTGCATAAATATAAATAAAAAGTATAAATAAATAGCCTCCTGACGTTAACAAATAAATAAAGAGTACAACTTCTTAAATGGCGTGAGGTTGACGGGGCCAGTCCGTGTGCTTGCACTGGGGCCACCCACCATGACTCAAAATTAAAGAAAGAATACGTCTTTTTACATGGCGTGAGGTTGAGGGGGGCAGCCCGTGTAGGGTGGGCTCCGCACAAAACAATCAATCAATCAATTCCTACCTCGGCATCCTTGACCTCCAATCAATCAACCAATCAACCGGACAAAGGGGCAACTTGTTTGGCAGCCGCCCTCAAGGAGGGTGGGATACACAAAAGCAAGTCCTAGGCAGCGTCGCAAGCGACGCGGAAAGTTGACGGGGAGTGTTGGCTATCGGAACGACAGGTGGAAACAGAATGGAGCAGACTGAAGTTAGTTAGTTAGTTACGAGACGGTTGGCTGACGTGTCAGGCTTCTTCTTGGTTGCCGCCTTGCCGGCCAGACAGACCGACAACGGGGCGAAGCTGGGGGCCCCCACCCCAATGATAAGGGTGGGCTAAACACACACACAAAAAATCAATCAATCAATCCCCCACCTCTGCATCCTTGGGCTCCATCATCATTTCACTTGTACTGCGGAAGTTGCCCCCCTCCTCTTGTACTGCTGCCAGCTCCTCTGCCAGCTCAGCGGCCCGCTGTTCCAGGTCAGCAACCCTACTTTGGGTCTTTGGGTGGCATCTGCGGCCGCGCCAACTGTGCTTTGGTGGCGTTTGACAGGTCTCTCTAGAGCCTCACACCTGAGGTGGTGTTGGTGTTGGTGGTGATTGTTTTGTTGGTGTTGGTGTTAATGGTGTTGGTGTTGGTGGTGTTGGTGGTGTTAGTGGTGTTGGTGTTGGTGGTGTTGGTGTTGGTGGTGTTGGTGTTGGTGGTGTTGGTGGTGTTGGTGTTGGTGTTGGTGGTGTTGGTGTTGGTGTTGTTATTGGTGTTGGTGTTGTTGTTGGTGTTGGTGGTGTTGGTGTTGGTAATGTTGGTGTTGGTGTTGGTGGTGTTGGTGTTGGTGGTGTTGGTGTTGGTGGTGTTGGTGTTGGTGGTGTTGGTGTTGGTGGTGTTGGTGGTGTTGGGTGTTGGTGGTGTTGGTGTTGGTGTTGGTGTTGGTGTTGGTGGTGTTGGTGTTGGTGTTGGTGTGGTGGTGTTGGTGTTGGTGTTGGTGGAATTGGTGGTGTTGGTGTTGGTGGTTTTGGTGGTGTTGGTGTTGGTGGTGGTGGTGTTGGTGGTGTTGGTGTTGGTGGTGTTGGTGGTGTTGGACACATGCCTCTAAAGCCTCACGCCTGAGGTGGTGGTGGAGGTGGTGATTGTTTTGGTGGTGGTGGTGGTGGTGGACACGTGCCTCTAGAGACTCACACCTGAGGTGGTGGTGGTGGAGGACATGTGCCTCTAGAGCCTCACACCTGTTGTTGGTGGTGGCGGTGATGGTGGGATGGGGTGGGGGGGATGAGGGGTTGGCGCGGGATTGCGGGGGTTAAGTGAAGGGGTATGTTGTGTGTTTGTTTGTGTTTTTGTTTGGGTTGGGGTTGGGGGTGGGGGGTATATACGATTGCATGCGCCCTAATTTATCTTGGTATGTTGTGCATGCGATAATATATTCCAATTCCAAATAGCGTGACTGTCGTATGCCAAATGGTGTGACTGTCGTATGCCAATAGCGTGACTGTCGTATGCCAATAGCGTGACTGTCGTATGCCAAATGGTGTGACTGTCGTATGCCAATAGCGTGACTGTCGTATGCCAAATAGCGTGACTGTCGTATGCCAAATCATTGTATGACTGCAAGTCTGGATTAGCCTAATTATTATATCAGTGTAGTACTGTATACAAGTAACGTATCTGACAAATGTACGAATTACTTTTCTTTACTTGTTTAAATGAGTCTGATTGATTTGTAACATGAGTATTTGACCTAATTCAATGAGTCTGATTGATTGTTTATTTAAGTATTTGACCTAATTAAATGAGTCTGATTGATTGATTGATTAAATGAGTATTTCACCTAATTGAATGAGTCTGATTCATTGATTATGTGAATATTCCCGAAATATTTGACCTAATTCCATGAGTCTGATTGATTGGTTGAATAAGTAATTGGCCTAGTTAAATGAGCAGTGGCATTTACTGCACTTGAGCAATCAGGTATGAAATCACTTGCCTCAAAAACTGGAGAATGCGGGTGAATCATGATTGGTCGGCCCTGGCCGGTGAATCATGATTGGTCGGCCCTGGCCGGTGAATCATGGTTGGTCGGCCCTGGCCGAGTAATGCATTGCTACCAACAAACCTGGTTCATTGGGTCGTGTTTCCTGTGTTTTTTATGTTAAGGTTAGGTGTAACGAGGTGCACTTTGTTTTCGGGACCTGTCGCATTTGCAGTTGTCATGTCGGCCGCATGTGCAGCTGTCACTTGATATCGGCCACACGTGCACTTGTTACCTGATATCGGCCGCACGTGCAGCTGTCACCTGATATTGGCCACAACCCGCACCTGTCACCTGATATCAGCCGCAACCCGTACCTGCCACCTGCTATCAGTCTTGGTATCGCTAATCACGTGCCAGCACCCCTCAAGTCCCATCATGCACGCACCAGGGCCGACCATGAGGGGGCTCCGGGAACCCTGCTATTGCTAAGCTAGCAACATGGAGTGGGGCACCAATAAACTGATGGATAGTTAATTTTAGCCAGGCATACGACCACGCATATGCGTAACTATACAAGTGTGCAAATATGCTTATGAGTAACCACGCTTATGTGTAGCTATGCTCATGTGTAAACCGTGCATAAGTGTAAATATGCTGATGTGTAACCACAAATACGTGTAACCGTGCTTATGTGTAACTATGCTCATGTGTAAACCGTGCATATGTGTAACTATGCTGATGTGGAACCACAAATACGTGTAACCATGCTTATGTGTAACTATGCTCATGTGTAAACCGTGCATATGTGTAACTATGCTGATGTGTAACCACAAATACGTGTAACCATGCTTATGTGTAACTACACATGCCTGTATACGTAACCGTGAATATCTGCATGCATGCATGCATGCATGCATGTGTGTAACCACGCATGTGCGTAACTATGCTTCTGTGTATTCACGCATATGTGTAACGAAGTCTGCACATGTGTTAGCACGTGTGCAGAGGCGTTATCATATGTGCATATGTGTTCACAGATCAGCATGCCATCAGCATGCAGCACATGCAGCACATTTGCATGCAAGGGATATACTCTCTTGTTTTGTACCGATTGCATGGTGGATCAGCCTTTAGGGTGCTCACCATCTGCATGTGGGGTGTATGTGGGTAGAAAAAACACAACGCTCATACATGCAGAACTAAATCACATGGGTGTATGAGATCCCCCCCCCCCCCCCCCCCCCTTTCCCCCTAACTGGGGCTTCCCAATTCGTGGTCAACCTGTCATATCTCGTCCGGTTGATCTGTCCGAGAAAGGTTTCGAGACTATGCAAAAGATCTCGAAATGACAGGGCATCCGAGAAAGAGGGGGGTAGCTGACAGGGTCGCATATGACTGACTTGCCCCCAAGTTTAAGCAGTCTCTGCCTCGTTGACTCACCTTGGGGAAGCTGGGGCGCGCGCAAGTACGGGACAGACCGGAGAGCATGCGGATGGAATGCATTTAGGTTCTGGTTGCAACGGATGGAATAAAAGCAAGGGCTAGGCAAATCTCCTCGCGTACTGTGAGAAAGGTAAGAAGGGGCTTCGAATAATTAAGAAACTAGATATCCAGGATGCGGGGAAGGGCGAGGAGCAAGTCCTTGGCGAGGAGGAAGGCTCGGAGTTTTCGCAAGTACTGGAGTGAGGAGCTACTCGTACGTAGCGGAATAAGCTACAAAACATTCCACGACTTTTGCGAAGGATCTTTACCGCTGTGATGCTGATAACTCTAGTCATGCTCACTTTAATTATTTATCTATCAGCCAATTGTTTGTGAGCGGAGGTGGCCGGAATCGTTCAAACAGCTCCTGGAGAGACGGACGGGGACAGAGGCGGTCGGACGGACATTCGGACGGACATTCGGACAACGGGGGCCCCCGCGGGGGCAAGCCGGGGGGCAAGCCGGGGCAAGTTGCTGCTCCGCTCCAGGGATCCCTGCTCCGCTCGGCTCCGCTCCTTGGGGGGGGGCTCCTCGCTGCAGCCCGGAACGGGAGGTGGTACGGAGTCAGTCCCAATTTGTCAGGAAGGGACAGAAATAGATACTTCGCTGACTCCTGCGATCTTAACAACTGGATAACAGCGAATAAAATTGCACTGCAACAAGTAGGCTGGGAACTTCGCGGATGCGATTTTTCGAAGATTTTCACTTCCAGGTTTGCCTCAAATACGAAGCATGACAGGACCTAACCGACCCAACCGACACTACCCTCGAAAAGCAAAACATCTTGAAAACTGCACTGTTCAAGAAATCATGTAGTTGCAGATGTCCGATTGCGCACGCGCTTTCAACAGCATCAATTTCGTTTTTTCGTGGAGGTCGACTTGCCTCAACCGCACTAAAGGTCAAGGAGCTGCCTAGAAGCTGCTGCTTTTAGGCAGCTGAGCTGAACTCAGTTTAAGCTGCCTAGAAGCTGGTCGACTTGCCTCTGAACCGCACAACAGGCCACAGGCCAAGGAGCTGCCTAGAAGCTGCTGCTTTTACACAGCTTAGCTCAGCTCAGTTAAATACGCTGAGTGGATTACCAGCATGCATCCTCCAAGTTGCAATTCCGTCAGTGGCGTTTTACTGCAAAGCGTGAGCGGTTGGCACAAACCATCGGCATCTCTAATATGGCGCCCAAACTGAAACTGACCGCAGAGGAAGCAGGTGCGTACGGTTGCCGGTGTTCCTATTTGGGAAGGCTGCTTTTCGGCGATTCACTTTCGACGCCTTTGTACAGTTGTCGCAATGGGTCATCTCTGGCGCAATCACCGATTATGGGTTGAGCCCGGCACGCTTTCAAGACTTTTCGCAATCGCTCAAACCTGCCTCAACTACTGCGACTGGATGCGACATAACTAGGAGAACATAACTAAATATCCTTAAATGAATAGATTGATGGGCAAGATCCAGCAAAACTCCTCAAGAACCCTTTCCTGCCTGATCAGTGAGCATAATGACGTTGATGCCCCGCTATGGAAGGCAGTACTGCCCGTTTAGTAGAGTAGTATCTGGCAGTATACCTGCCCTGGGAATGAATTCCCCATGAAACAAGCTGACACACACACACAACCCTTGCAGGGCCTTCCAAAGAGCAGGCAGCCAAGAAGCAGGAAGTGCGAGGTGAGGAGGATGAACTAACGTGGCCGATGGGTGCTGACAGCTTGATAGAGGCCTGCAAGAAGGGTGATGTTGAGGCAACCCTGTTGATGTTGAGTAGGGGAGCAGACAAGGAGGCCCGTGATGGGAAAGGAAAAACACCCCTCCATTGGGCAGCATTGAATGGTCACACATCCTGTGTGAGTGCCTTGGTGGTGGCTGGAGCAAATACAAATGCAAAGGAAAATGATGGAGACACAGCCCTCTCTTATGCTGCATTCAAAGGTCACTTCGAGTGTTTGCAAGTGTTGCTAGAGGCTGGGGCAGACGTGTCTGCGAGGGATGATGCTGAAGAAACAGCCCTCCATAGGGCAGCGTATAATGGCCACACAAGCTGTGTGAGCGCCTTGGTGGAGGCTGGGGCAGACATATCTGCGAATAACAATGGCGAGATGACAGCCCTCCATTGGGCAGCAAGGAATGGTCACAGAAGCTGTGTGAACACCTTGGTGGAGGCTGGGGCAGATACGTCAGCAAGGAACAATGATGGATGGACAGCCCTCCTTATAGCAGCGCAGGCAGGCCACGCAAGCTGTGTGAGCGCCTTGGTGGAGGCTGGGGCAGATACGTCAGCAAGGAACCTTGATGGATTGACAGTCCTCTCGAGTGCTGCATACAATGGTCACTTCCAGTGTTTGCAAGTGTTGCTAGAGGCCGGGGCAGATGTGTCTGCCAGTTCCAATGACGGACGCACAGCCCTTCATGTGGCAGCCTATAATGGCCACACAAGTTGTGTGAGTGCCTTGGTGGAGGCTGGGGCAGATACGTCAGCAAGGAACAAGTATGGACACACAGCCCTCGTTATTGCAGCGCTGGAAAGTCACAGAGGCTGTGTGAGCGCCTTGGTGGAGGCTGGGGCTGATGTGTCAGCCATTGACAATGATAGATACCCAGCTCTCTTGTATTCTGCAGACAATGGTGACTTTGAGTGTTTGCAAGTGTTGCTAGAGGCTGGGGCAGATGTGTCTGCGAAGGATCATACAGGGAAGACAGCCCTCCATTTGGCAGCGCTGGAAGGTCACACAAGCTGTGCAAGGACCTTGGTGGAGGCTGGGGCGGATGTGTCAGCTATTGGCGATGATGGATACACAGCTCTCTTGCATGCTGCAGTCAAAGGTGAATTTGAGTGTTTGCAAGTGTTGCTAGAGGCTGGGGCAGATGTGTCTGCCATCCATTTGGCAGCGCTGAAAGGTCACACAAGCTGTGTAAGGACCTTGGTGGAGGCTGGGGCGGATGTTTCAGCCATTGGGAATGATGGATACACAGCTCTCTTGTATGCTGCAGACAATGGTGACTTTGAGTGTTTGCAAGTGTTGCTAGAGGCTGGGGCAGATGTGTCTGCAAGGGATGATGATGATGGCAAAACGGCCCTTCACATGGCAGCCTTTAATGGCCACACAAGATGTGTGAGTGCCTTGGTGGAGGCTGGGGCGGATGTGACAGCCAGTTGCAATGAGGGATGCACAGCCCTCCATTGGGCGGCACAGGAAGAGCACACATACTGTGTGTGTGCCTTGCTGAAGGCTGGGGCTGATGTGTCAGCCTGTGACAATTATGGACGCACAGCTCTCTTGTTTGCTGCATTCAGTTGTGACTTTGAGTGTTTGCAAGTGTTGCTAGAGGCTGGGGCAGATATGTCCGCGAAGGATAATACCGAGATGACAGCCCTCCATTGGGCAGCGCTGAAAGGTCACACAAGCTGTGTAAGCGCCTTGGTGGAGGCTGAGGCAGATACGTCAGCAAGGAACAATCATGGACGCACAGCCCTCCATTGTGCAGCGCTGGAAGGTCACACAAGCTGTGTAAGGGCCTTGGTGGAGGCTGGGGCGGATGTGTCAGCCAGTGACAATTATGGATGCACAGCCCTCACTTGTGCAACAAACGATGTTCACTTTGAGTGTTTGCTAGTGTTGCCAGACGCTGGGGCAGAAGTGTCTGCGAGGGATAATGATGAAAGAACAGCCCTCCATTGGGCAGCGGGGAATGGTCACACAAGCTGTGTGAGTGCCTTGGTGGAGGCTGGGGCAGATACGTCAGCAATGAACAATCAGGGATACACAGCCCTCCGTCATGCAGCGCAGGAAGGGCACACAAGCTGTGTGAGGGCCTTGGTGGAGGCTGGAGCGGATGTGTCAGCCAGTGACAATAATGATGGATGCACAGCCCTTCATATTGCAGCACAGAATGGTCGCACAAGCTGTGTGAGCGCCTTGCTGAAGGCTGGGGCCGGCATGTCAATCTGTAACAATGATGGAGACACAGCCCTCATGTGTGCTGCATTCGGTGGTCGCATTGGGTGTTTGCAAGTGTTGCTAGAGGCTGGGGCAGACATGTCAGCAAGGAACAATAATGGACGCACAGCCCTCCATATGGCAGCGGTGGAGGGGCAAAGACGTTGTGTGAGTGCCTTGGTGGAGGCTGGGGCGGACTTGCTAGCCACAAACAATGACGGACACACTGCCCTCTCTTTTATTCTGGAAGTAATGGTCTCATTGAGAGTTAGAAAGTGTTGCTGGAGGCCGGGGCAGACGTGTATGCCAAGGCAAATCGCTTGATGATGACAGCCCAACATCCTGCAGAGCTTAATGGTCACATAAGCTGCCTGAGCGTCTTGGTGGAGGCTGGGGCGGATGTGTCAGAGACCAGTGATGGAGAGACATCTTTGGACATGGCGATGGGCAATGATTATGGACCGGCATATCATTTGATTATGGCCAAAGGCGAGTATGATATCGTATGCATCATGAGGTATTGTATATAAATGGTACGCTATGGTGTCCTTAACTTCACGTCCTGTAACGGATGTAACAATTTCAATTTCAATTATATAAATGGTAACTTTAGCCTAGTCAGACTTCCGGCATCACATGACAGCATATGATAACATCATATCATATTGCCGTTCCCCAGCAATGATGAACTGTGGAACTCCTTTATAAGCATGGAACATTCAGTTATATGTATGGAGGCACGGTGCTCTGGCGGTTCTCGTATAGCTTTTAGTGTTCGCAAGTGTTGTTTGAGGCTGGGGCAGAGGTTTATGTGAAGCTGGGGCAGGCCTGTCAGCCAAGAAGCTGGGGCAGAGGTTTATGTGAAGCTGGGGCAGGCCTGTCAGCCAAGAAGCTGGGGCAGAGGTTTATGTGAAGCTGGGGCAGGCCTGTCAGTCAAGAAGAATGATGGAGGTACACAATTGGACTTGGCGGTGAACGATGGTGAAAATGACAATGCACAAGTCCTCCGTGAACATGGAGCCATTATATAGATGTATGGAGGCTTTTGTTAGTTAGCTAGTTAGCAAGGAGCTATTAGTTAGTTAGCTAGTTAGCATGGAGCCGTTAGTTAATTAGTTAGATAGTTAGTTAGTTACTTAGTTAGCATACATAGTTTTGGGATCCTCTAGCTAGCAATAGGTTTTGGGATCTTCTAGCTAACAATAGGTTTGGGGATCCTCTAGCTAGCAATAGGTTTTGGGATCTTCTAGCTAACAATAGGTTTTGGGATCCTCTAGCTAGCAATAGGTTTTGGGATCATCTAGCTAGCAATAGGTTTTGGGATCCTGTACCTAGCAATAGGTTTTGGGATCCTGTAGCTAGCAATAGGTTTTGGGGTCCTCTAGCTAGCAATAGGTAGCAGTATGGTATAAATGCACAACTTTTGACGGTTCAAATTTAAAGCGCTGAGAACGTTCTCCCACTTATTGTAGCTATTGGCCAAAATTACCCCAACCCTCTCATTTTCTTGACTTGCGATACTCTTACGTGCTCTGTGTTTTTTACTGCCAAAGACGGCGAGCAGCAAAATGGCTTGCTGAAGCTATGTAACCAAGTTCAAGTTACCCGGAATATCCCTTTCACCCCTTGGTGCCATACCGATTTGCGAAGAAAAGTGGTAGGTACACTCATGCACGATAATGGAATTGGCAGACCGTGAGCAGACCATATTTAGCTGAAGAACCATGTAACAATTCATATTCGGGCCAAGAAACGTAGATTTTGGGAACAGTTACGCCTATAAACGTAGATTTGGGTCCACCCTTACTACCTACTACGGTAGAGAGGAAAATGATATGCACGACCAGGGGGCCCTTATAAAGTTTTTTTCGTATACCTACGCCGGAAGCTTTTTAAATCTGCCTTACCCCCCCCCCCGCCCCCCCTCACAAAGGCCCATATCTCCTTCAGGAATATAATTAGGGGGTCAAAGTAGTGTCTTTAGTGATCCTTTAGACGAGCTGTATCCATTGTGGTCTTAAATTTGGATTTGATCAAAGTTTCATAACACGGTCAAGCAAACACCCTTTCTTAGTCCTGATTCTGAGCTGGGCTAGTTAGTGTTGGTGTTTGAGAAATTGAAGGTTGTGTTAAGCCTAAGTTGCATGCCTAAGTACTCTCCTTATACCCAAGAAGTTTGGGGATGAAATATTGAGTTTCTGTTTTGACTCAACTTTCACACGGTGTACTTGGAACCTGTGGAGGTTACTACTCGAGCACTACCACAACACATTTACTCAGTCTCGGAAACAAGCGCGGATTCGGAATGCTCTCGTCGAACCAGTTTCGTAAGTATGCTTAGCTTCGTCAGATTCCGTCTGGTGAGGAAGTTACGAAGATATTTCCGAAAACGGCTCGACTTCTGTACTAGGATCTGCCAGCCCGGCAGGTGCCTCGACTTGGATCTTGAGGATCACGCCTCCATATTTACTCGTTGTCGGAAATAAGCGTGGATTCGGACAGATCTCGTCGAGCTTGTGTCATAGGTCTGCTTAATTTTATCAGAGACCGAGTCCTGAGACGGTCCTGAGGAAGTTTTGGCCTCTAACAGTTTTCACCAGAGGGTATTTTCTAAAGCCGTCGCCCGCCCCCCCCCCACCACCACCCCACCCCGACACATTTTTCGACTTTTTCGATGGTTTCGGGGCTTCCGACCCCTTTAGCCCCGGATTCCAACATGCGGTACTCGATCAACTACCTGAGGGCCCCCTGTGCACGACAACATAAACAACCCCAAACACAATTTGGGTTCAACCCAGATCGCAATACCCTTCAACCCATGTTTATCATGAGACACGTCATTCAGATCTGGAGCACTGGTCTCATTCAACATCTTCTTGGTGCTACCAGCAGAGACAAAGTAGCATCTACATATTAACATGTAATAACATGAGGCATGCTGGATCTCATTATGGCTAGAGAACGCTAATAATGTTGGAGCAAGGATGTGTCTGATGCACTAGCGACGTTGTCCTCCTTGGAAGAGTCTCTAGCCACCAATTTACCGTACGTGGAGTGGGACCTTAGAAACTTAAATCAGTGAACTGGTACAAACTGGAGAAGGTCCTTATACGGTACTATAGCATCAAATCACCAGATACGCGCCCAAGAGATTAAAGCTTGGGATAACAAGGAAGGAAGAATGCTGCGGACCAAACTTGGATGTCCTCCTCATGGGATGAGAGTAGGAAACTTGAGATGCCCAATTATCTCATCCGAGACCTACCTCAGAATGTGGTGCGGAATATGTATTATGCATTATGTATTATGTATAACCTCTTCATACTTCCTAAAGGTGAAAACGGAATGATGGAAACGTCCCATTGTTCTTTGTGTATCACCAACCAATCTATCATGATATAAATCTTAAACCCTAGCCATGTGCTTCTGGAACCGTTCAAGTTGAACACCATGTTGTCTTAGAATGTACTGACGAAGCCTGACTGAATTCGACAAGAAAATGATCAAAGTATCAGAACATAATTTCCCAATCTCAGAGTAAAATGATTCCTCTACATTACCCGATGTGTAATCCAGAAGTGGAAGGTCGAGCGAAGGCTCCTCTGTTCATGCATGAATGTATGAAGAGATTGGATCAAGCCTTTTCTGATAGGTACGATCGAGGGTATGAAAACCTGAAAAGTTATTTTGCACTGTTTTCATCGTTCGGATGAAGAGGACTACAAATGGGAACATCCAAACAATAATTTGTTCGCTTTTACATTTTCCTGGTAATCATGTTTTACTGCTGGAGAGGGCGAGCAGCCAAAGTGCTGGCTAAAGCTGTGTAACCAAGTCCAATAACCACTCTTACAAAACAATATATTTTGATGGCTAGGGAAGCAGGTGTCACATATCTAAAGACAATATCATTTACGTCCCTATCACTATTTTAAGGATACGTTAACCTCTACCTCATGATCCCGGTTCAATGTGTGATCATTTCGCTGGACTGAAGAAGGTGCTGGGTTCGAATCCCTGCGGGTGTATTTCTTAAGTATTCGCGGCCGCTGTCAAAAACCATGGGAGTATTACTTTTCTATCCCATCCTATCCTATCGCTATGTCGTTGGATTTGGAGGAGGGTTGGATGACCCTGTGGCCCAGGAGGTCCATGAGTTGAGGGAGGAGAAGACACCATCCACTGCAGCTGCTGCTTGGGGTAGTGGTACCTCTCCCTGTTTGGGGGTGGAGAGGGGTGTGGGGTGTGTGTGTGTGTGTGGGGGGGGGTAGGTCTGACGTGTTTGATGTGTTTTTAGTTGGTTCGAGTTGTTTTGAGTTGGGGGAGGAAGATACCCCATCCACTGCAGCCTCCCCAGTACGTTTCAGTTGTTTTGCGTTGTCTTGGGTTGTTTTGATTTGTTTTGCGTTGTTTTGATTTGTTTTGATTTGTTTTGATTTGTTTTGATTTGTTTTGATTTGTTTTGATTTGTTTTGAGTTGGCTTGATTTGATTTGAGTTGGGGGAGGAGGATACCCCATCAACTGCAGCCACCCCAGTAGGTTTGAGTTGGTTTGAGTTGTTTTCAGTTGGGGGAGGAGGATACCCCATCCACTGCAGCCGCAAAAACGCCACTCTTACCCATTACATCCCCCCCCCCCCCCCCCCCGCCCCCACCCCACCACCACACACACACACCCTCAATCCAAACATAAACACCCCACCCACCCCATCTAACCACACCCACCAGCTTAATAGCTTCAAGGCCGCTCTTGCAAGCAGCAAGTTCCTGAGGGGAGAAGGAGAGGATGGTGGAGAAGACGGGGAGCAAGCTCTCAGCTTCACCTGTGCGGTACATCTTCAGAATCGTATTCTTGAGGTACTCCACGTCTAACAGATTGGCAGCTGCAGGGGTTTAGGGTTCAGGGTTAGGTATTGGGGTTTGCAGGAGGAGGGGTTTGGGGTTAGGGAGTCAGGGTTGGTAGTTCGACGATTTTCCTTTTCTTTTTTTTCAATTTGGTTGTGGAGATGACAGGGAAGAGGCTATTGTCAGGTTCTCCACGTCTTACAGGTTGGCAGCTGCAAGGGGATTAGGGTTCAGGGTTGGTCGTTTGTACTCCATGTATAACAGGTTGGCAGCTGCATGGGGACCAGGGTTCAGGGTTTAGGGTTTAGGGTTGGTAGTTTGAACTCCACGTCTAACAGGTTGGCAGCTGCAAGGGGTTCACCACTGTTTCTTTATTGAGCTACTTGTAGCAGCTACTAGGCAGCCGCCTTTCCCTGTCCTTTGGCCAGACCTGAAGCTAGCTAGTGTATCTGAATAGGTCTGATGGGTTTGTCAATTGTGTTGCTCAAGAACGCCACGTCTGCGTTCTTCAGGGTTCAGTGTTTGTGGTTTGACAAGGGGTTGACTTACCCTTGGCCTGCCTCTTAGCCTCCCTTTGGTGTATTGGTGTATTGGTGTATTGGTGTATTGGTGTATTGGTGTGTCGATGTTGTTGTGTCAATGTTTGTTACATATGTCTGAGTGTTGACTTACCCTTGGCCTGCCTCTTAGCCTCCCTCTCAGCCTCTCGCAAGCTCTCCTTCAAGGCGGCTTCCATTTCTTCCCTCAAGTTCACCTGCCATGTGGTTGGTTGGAAGGTTGGTAAGTTGGTTGGTAAGTTGGTTGGAAGACAGGTTAGTTGGTTGGTTAGTTGGTTGGAAGGCAGGTAAGTAAGTTGGTAAGTTGGTTGGAAGGCAAGTAAATGAGTTTGAAAGTAGGCTTGCCCGTTCCATGTCTTACCTCAAGTTCACCTGCCATAAGCAGTTAAGTCTGTTGGAATGTTCGGCAGTGTTTAAGTTTACTAGTGAATGAGTTAGCTAGTGCTGGTTTGCGTATTGAAGAAAACAACTTCTCACCTCCTTTCCAATATCTCCCAACTCAAGCTCTAGCTGACGGCTTCTCTCTTCCCCCCCCCCACACATACACCCTCTCTCTCTCTCTCTCTCTCTCTCTCTCTCTCTCTCTCTCTCTCTCACACACACACACACGAACACTGACCCAAAGGCAAGCAGACACATACATACAAACATATTTTCGAGATCGGCCAACTCAAGCTCAAACTGACGGCTCCCCCCTCCCCCCCCCCCCACACCTCTCTCTTTCTCTTTCTCTCTCTCTCTCTCACAAACACACAAAACTGACGCAAAAGCAAGCATATGTGTACACATAAACACATAAGCATACAGAAATCAGAAAAACAACTCACCACTTTTTTGAAGATTAGCCAACTCAAGCTCAAACTGACACACAACACTGACGCAAAAGCAAGCATACGTAAACACATACACACACAATCAAAAATTAATAAGAACAATACAATAATAACAAAAATAAAAGAATTCAGAAATAAAAGAATAAGAAAAATACAACTCACCTCCTTTTCTAGATCCGCCAACTCAAGCTCTAACTGACGGTTTCGGATTGACAGTTGGCGCAGCTTCTGCACCAGGGCCTCCACGTCCCCAGCATTGGCCGCAGCCCCCCATTGGGCTTGAAAGTCCTGGGAGGGCTGGCTGTCTAGTGCGGCACTACCTGCACATTCAAATTTGAATTCATATACAAATTCAAATCCGTTTTTGTTTTAGATTTGCTTGGGTTGGGAGGGGTTGGAGTGCAGAAAGGGCTGGCTGTCTCGCGGCTGCACTACCAGCACATTAAAATTCAAGGTCAAATTCGTTGCTGATTTGTTCTGGCTGAGTAGGGTTGGAGTGCAGAGAGGGTTGGCTGTAAGTATAAGTATAAGGCTCAAACATTTATTATATGTTTATATGTCGGCCCAACCCTACATATGGTATCATAATGCCATTCCCTCCTCACCACTCATTGAAGGCCTGCTAGCTGACAAACCATACATGCCCTCCGCATCCGCATCTGCTTTGGCGGCGCCAGCTGTCGCCTTTCCGAACCAATCTGTGCCACCTTCAGGGCCGGTGTCCTCGTTGTACGGCTGTACCGAAACCGAAACCAGCTCAGCAGCATCCGCCTTGATCAGACCCTCCAGGAACTCTGAGAGAACAGCCGGGTTTAGGGTTGAGGGGATAAGTTTTAGAGTGCGCTTAGGGTTGAGGAGTTAAGAGTTGAAGGTAAGGCTAAATGGTTCAGGGTTTAGGATTTTAGGGTGCGTTTAGAGTTTAAGGTTTTAGGGTTTTAGAATGCGTTTAGGGTTTAGGGTTTTAGGGCGTGTTTAGAGTTGAGGGGATAAGGGTTTCAGGGAGGGCTAAGGGGTTTAGGGGTTTAGGTTTTTGAGTGCATATAGAGTTTAGGGTTTAGGGTTTTAGGGTTCAGGGTTGTAGGGTGCGTTTAGAGCTTAGGGTTTAGGGTTTTAGGACGTGTTTTTTGGGTTTTAGGAAGGGTTTAGGGGATAATTATTTCAGGGAGGGCTACGGAGAATAGGGTTTAGGATTTGGGTTTGATGGATTTCTGTAGCATGATCGCAGGGCCCCTGTCGGTAAAACTTTTGTTTGGGGGTTGGAGTTCAGTTCATCGGCGTTTTTCCATTTACCCCCTCCTGTCATGGTTGGGCAAGACGTTTTAGCCCATTTGGTCTATCCCTGCAGGAACCTGCATGCGAAACCAACAAACCGACAAACCAATACCCACCTGCATGCGATACCAACCAACCAACCAGCCAACAACACCAACCAACCAACCAGCCACCACCAACAACCAACACCCACCTGCATGCGACACATGCTGTGAGTTGCTTTGCCACGTACTGCCTGTGTCATCCAGCAGTACACTTGCCCGCAAGCCCGCTGGGTAGGGCCTCCCCCGTGGGGTCAGGGGGGCCTCGGCCATGCTGAACTCCCCGTCCTCCTTCTCGTCCTCATTTTGGGGGGCCAGGGCTGCGGCGGCGGCGATAGCTGCCGCTTGGGCTGCTGCCACTGCCTGTACTGCCTTGGCTGTAGCTGCTGACGCCATCAGTGCCTGCAGCTGCTGCCTAGCTGCCATCAGGTCTTCATGCAGGAGGGCATTCTTTCGTACTGCACTCAGCACCTGGGGTTGGGGGGTTGGGGGGTTGTACTGCACTCATTACCTGGGGTTTGGGGTTTTGTTTTTTTGCACTCGGCACCTGAGGGTGGGGGTTTGCGGTTTCTGGTTTGTCCTGCACTCAGCACCTGGGGTTTGGGGTATGGGGTTTCTGGTTTGTTCTGCACTCAGCACCTGGGGTTCCGGGTTTGTACAGCACTCGGCACCTTAGGGTGGGGGTTTGGGGTTTCGGGTTTGTACTGCACTCAGCACCTGGGGTTTTGGGTTTTGGGTTTGTACTGCACTCAGCACCTGGGGGTGCCAGTCACACACTTGCTGTTCATTGCAGTACACTTGAAATACTTAAAAAGGCGCACAAGTTGGCAGTGAGAAGGTACCCCGAACAACAAAGATCGATAAATAATACTGAATAAATAATATCCTGTGATTTTAATGTCTATTATCTTTGATGAATACAGCTAATACAGAATAAATAATACCATTGCCTACTTATTGGTGTACAATGATTCACATTCCTAAACAGTTTTTTTTTACGACGACGCGTCGCCACCCTGTCGCGTCGTTTTGAAATCAGGCTTCAGTAGCCCACCCTGCTACTCAAATGTGCCTGGAAAAATCTGAAATAAAAAACACTGTTCCTAAATGCATGTATCGTGCAATTCAATGTTTTGGAATGTGAATCCCAAACGAAAAACTGCTCGAAACGCGCAGTGGGGCTCAAAAAGTGTGTGCGAAATCACGCTTCCGCGCGCCCTTTGTAGTACCCTGGTACCATAAAGCATGAAGCAACGGTTCGCAGTCTAAAGTCCACAACAGGGTACTTCCAAGCGCGCGCTTTTGCGCGCTGCCTTTTTGAGCCCCACTGCGCGTTTCGCGCAGTTTGTCTCTACTATTTTTGTTTTACATTCCTTAATGCATGTGTCAATCAATTCAATGTTTTGGAAGTGCAGAGCCAGGGGGGCATTTCTGGGAGGGCATTTCTGACTCGTTTAGCCAGACCAGGGTACTTCAAATGGCCAAATTTGCCAGCGCTTTAGCGCACTTAAAAACAAAAAAACTGCGCTTTGTAGTGCAAAAAGCGCAAAAATTGCTTGCAGCGCCCACAAGGGGGTTGCAAAAAACTGCGCTTAAAGCGCAGAGGGGGTCAAAAAGTCAGCGCTCAAAAGCGCAAAAGCGCGCGCTTTGAATTACCCTGAGCCAGACCCCTAGTCAACGACGCCTCGCCATGCAGCAACGGAATGGCGAGGCGTCGTTGAAAAACAAGTGAATCCCCACCCCTGCACCCTTGGCCTCCGATAAATGAACCAAACAACCGGACAAATGGGCAACTCCTGCCCCCCCCCCCCCCCCCCCCCGCGCCGCCCCCAGAAGGGTGGGCTCCACCAAAAAAACTAAAAAAATCTCCACCTCTGCATCCTTGGCCTCCGATCAATAAATCAACCAACCAATTAACCTGATAAATGTGCCTCTGGGGGCCGCCGCCCTCAAGATGGGTGGGCTAAAAAAAGCGAAAATCAATCAACCAATCCCCAACTCAGCTTCCTTGGCCTCCAACCAATCAACCAACCAATCAACCATGAATGTGCCTCTGGAGGCCGCCGCCCTCAAGATGGGTGGGCTAAAAAAACGAAAATCAATAAACCAATCAACCAATTGACCGGATAAATGTGCCCTCAAGATGGGTGGGATAAAAAACGAAAATAAATCAATCAATCCTCATATCTGCATCCTTGGCCTTCAATCAATCAATCAATCAATCAATCAATCAACCAGACAAAGGGGCAACCCTTGAGGGGAAAAAACAGAAAAAATCGCTGAAAAAAGAGAAAAATGACGAGAAAAAAGAAAATCAATCGATCCCCACCTCAGCATCCTTGGCCTCCATCATCATTTCACTTGTACTGCGGAAGTTGGCCCCCTCCTCTTGTACTGCTGCCAGCTCCTCTGCCAGCTCAGCGACCTGCTGCTCCAGGTCAGCAACCCTACTCTGGGCGGCATCTGCGGCCGCGCCAACTGTGCTTTGGTGGTGTTGGACACGTGCCTCTAGAGCCTCACACCTGAGGTGGTGGTGGTGGTGGCGAGGGTGGTGATTGTTTTGGTGTTGGTGTTGGTGGTGGTGGCGGTTGGCTGGTTAGTTGGCTGGTTGGCTGGTCGGTTTGGTGCGTGTGGGGGGGGATGAGGTAGGGTATATGTGTGTGTGTGTGTTTGTGTGTGTTTTCGTGGGGTGGGGTGGGGTGGGGTGGGGGGGAACTGTGCTTTGGTGGTGTTGGACACGAGCCTCTACAGCCTCACACCGGAGGTGGTGATGGGGTGTGTGCGTGGGTTGTGTGTGTGTGTGGTGGTGGTGGTGGTGGTGGTGGTGGGGGGGGGTCGGCGGGGTTGGCAAGGTTGGGAGAAAGGCCAAGTCAAGCCAAGCCAAGCCTAGACAAGACAAGACAAAGCACCATTCACTTGTGCTTCCACTCCTCTTGCTAACACAAACCATCCAAGCCAAGCCAAGCCAAGCCAAGACTAGACAGGTCAGCCAAGCCAAGACAAGTCAAATAACCACTCACTTGTGCTTCCAATCCTCTTGCTAACACAAACCATCCAAGCCAAGCCAAGCCAAGCCAACCAAGACTAGACAGGTCAGCCAAGCCAAGACAAGTCAGATAACCACTCACTTGTGCTTCCACTCCTCTTGCTAACACAAATCATCCAAACCAAGCCAAGCCAGCCAAGGCAAGGCAAAGAACCACTCACTTGTGCTTCCACTTCTCTTGCTAACACAAACCATCCAAGCCAAGCCAACCAAGCCAAGCCAAGTCAACCGAGCCAAGCCAAACCATTAAAGCCATGCCAACCAAGGCAAGAAAAGCCAACTCAAGCCAAGCCAACCAAGACAAGGCAAAGCACCACTTACTTGTGCACCCACTCTTCTTGCTAACACAACCATCCAAGCCAAACCAATTAAGACAAGGCAAAGCACCACTTACTTGTGCGCCCACTCTTTAAACTCTTTTTGAGTATCAGCAGCCAGTTTGGTGAAGTGGGCGGGTGGGTTGGGGTAGGTGTGGACGGACGGGTGGGTGGGTGTTGAGGGTGGGGTGGGGTAGGGTGGGGTGGGGTGGAGAGTGTATGAGGGGGGGATGGGTGTGTGTGGGGGGGGGGAGCGTAGAGTGGTGGGAGTGGTAGGGTGTGTGGGTTGTGTGTGGGGCACGTGTGGTGGGGTGTTGAGGGGCGAGACGGTGTAGTGGTGTGGTGGAGGGGGGCAAGGGGGATGTTGTGCGTGTGTTTGGCAAAGAAGCACTTTCTTGTGCGTCAACTCTTCCAGTTCTTTCTGAGCATCAGCAGCCAGTTTGGTGAAGTGGGGTGGGGTGGGGTGGGGTGCAGAGTGGGGTGGTGTGGGGTGATGGGTGTGTGTGTGGTGTGGTGTGGTGTGGTGAGGTGAGGTGATATGTGAAGGGGCGAGGTGGTGTAGTGGGGTGGGGTGAGTGGAGGGGGGCAAAGAAGCGCTTACTTGTGCTTCCACCCTTCCAGTTCTTTCTGAGCATCAGCAGCCAGTTTGGTGAAGTGGGGTGGTGTGGGGTGCAGAGTGGTGGTGTGGGGGGGGATGGGTGTGTGTGGTGTGTGTGGGGGGGTAGAGTGGTGTGTGTGGAGGGGCGGGTGGGGTGGGGAGGGGTGGGGTGGAGTGGTGGATGTGGAGGGGCGGGTGGGGTGTGGTGAGGTGGAGGGGCGAGGTGTGTGTGGAGGGGCGGGTCACTGGGTGGGTGGATGGTGGGGGGGGAGAGTGGTCGGTGTGGAGGGGCGGGTGGGGTGTGGTGTGGGAGGGCGAGGTTGTGTAGTGGGGTGGGGTGAGTGGAGGGGGGGAAATATCCACTCACTTGAGCTTCCACTCTTCCAGTTTTTTCTGAGCATCAGCAGCCTGTTGGGTGAAGTGAGATGGGGTGGGGTGTGTGTGGAGGGACGGGTCGGGTGGGGTGGATGTGGGGGGCCGGGTGGGTTGTGTGTGGGGGGTGGGGGTGTGAGGGGGTGTGAGGGTGGCGGGGGGGGAGTGTGGTTTGATGTGGCGAGGTGTGATGTGGAGGGGCGAGGTGGTGTAGTGGGGTGGGGTTAGTGGAGGGGGGCAAAGAAACACACACTTATGCTTCCACTCTGCCAGCTCTTTCTCAGTATCAGCAGCCAGTTTGGTGAAGTGAGGTAAGTTGAGGTAGAGTGTAGAGTGTAAAGTGGTGAGGTGAGGTGAAGTGAGGGTGGGGTGTGAAGGGGTGGTAGTGTGGTGGGGTGTAGTGAGGTGTGATGTGGAGGGTCCAGGTGGTGTAGTGGGGAGGGGTGAGTGGAGGGGGGCAAAGAAGCGCTTACTTGTGCTTCCAATCTTCCAACGTTTTCTCAGTATCAGCAGCCAGTTTGGTGAAGTGAGGTGGGGTGGGTTGGGGTGGGTTGGGGTTTAGAGTGGTGGGTGTGGTGTGGTGAGGTGAGGTGAGATGTGGAGGGGTGAGGTGGTGTAGTGGGTTGGGTTGGGTGGGGTGGGGTTTAGAGTGGTGGGTGTGGTGTGGTGAGGTGAGTTGAGATGTGGAGGAGTGAGGTGGTGTAGTGGGGTGGGGTGGGGTGGGGAAGAACCACTCACTTGTGCTTCCACTCTTCCAGTTCTTTCTGTGCATCAGCAGCCAGTTTGGTGAAGCGAGGTGGGGTGAGGGGGTGGTGAGTGGGGTGGGGTGGTGAGTGGTGTGTGTGGAGGGGCAGGTGGGGTGGGGTGGGTGCGGAGGGACGAGGTGGTGTATTGGGCTGGGGTGAGCAGAGGGGGGGCAAAGAACCACTCACTTGTGCTTCCACTCTTCCAACTCTTTCTGTGCATCAGCAGCCAGTTTGGTGCAGAGGGGTGGGGTGAGGTGGGGAGGGGCGGGGTGGGGTGGTGAGGTGTGTGTGTGGGGGGGGATGGGTGGGTATGTGTGTGTGGGGGGAATGTGGAGTGGGGTGTGTGGGGGGGCGGGTGGTGTATGGTGTAGTGGGGTGGGGTGTGTGGAGGGGGGGAAAAGAACCACTTACTTGTGCTTCCACTCTTCCAACTCTTTCTGTGCATCAGCAGCAAGTTTGGTGAAATGGGCCACCCGACCTTGCAGCGCGTCGTTTTCAGAATCGTGCTGACTCAGCAGGTCACGCTTCTCATTAGAGTGGCTATCCTCAAGTTCCATCAAACGCTCCTCAGCGATGTGGAGAGCCTGAAGGGTTCAGGTGATTTAGGGTTCAGAATTGGGGATCAGGGTCTAGGGTTTAGGATTCAGAGGTCAGGAATAGGGGTATAGGGGTTTAGGGTTCAGAAATTGGGAGTTCAGGGTTCAGGGTTTGGGGTTCAGGATTGAATTGACTCAGCAGGTCACGCTTATCATTAGAGTGACTCTCATCAAGCTCCATCAAACGCTCCTTGGCGCTGTGGAGAGCCTGAAGGGTTCAGGGTTCAGGATTTGGGGCTCAGGATGTGAGGGTTCAGGGTTCAGGGTTTGGGAGGTCAGGTCTTAGGGATAAGGGTTCAGGATTTAAGCGACTCAGCAGGTCACACATCTCATCAGAGTGGCACTTATCCAAGCCCATCAAACACTCTTCGGCACTGTGGAGATCCTGAAGGGTTCAAGGTTCGGGGTTCAGGATTTAGAGGTGAGGTTCAGGGGTTCAGGGTTCAGGAATTGGGGGTCCGGTGTGCAGGGTTTGGGGTTCAGGATTGAAGGGACTCAGCAGGTCACGCTTCTCATTTGAGTGACTCTCCTCAAGCTCCATCTAACGCTCCTCGGCACTATGGAGAGCCTGAAGGGTTCAGGGTTTAGGGTTCGGAGCTCAGGATGTGAAGGTTCAGGGTTGAGGGTTTGGGAGTTCAGGTCTTAAGGATTCATGATTCAGGTTTGAAGGAACTCAGCAGGCCACGCTTCTCATTATAGTGACTCTCCTCAAGCCTCATCACACCCTGTAGAATGTGAAGGTTCAGGGTTCAGGGTTCAGGGTTCAGGGTTTGGGAGTTCAGGTTTAAGGGATTAGGGTTCAGGATTTAAGGAACTCAGCAGGTCATGTTTGACTATCCTTTAGCTCCATCAACCAATCCTCGGCGCTGTGGAAAGCCTGACGGGTTCAGGTGATTTAGGGTTCAGGAATTGGGGTTCAGGGTCTAGGGTTTAGGATTCAGAGGTCAGGAAAAGGGGTATAGGGGTTCAGGGTTCAGAAATTGGGAGTTCAGGGTTCAGGCTTCAGTGTTCAGGGTTTGGGGTTCAGGATTGAATTGACTCAGCAGGTCACGCTTATCATTAGAGTGACTCTCATCAAGCTCCATCAAACGTTCCTCGGCACTGTGGAGAGCCTGAAAGGTTCAGGGTTTAGTATCTGGGGCTCAGGATGTGAAGGTTCAGGATTCAGGGTTCGGGAGTTCAGGTCTGAGTGATTAGGGTTCAGGTTCGAAGGAACTCAGCAGGTCACGCTTATCATTAGACTGACTCTCATCAAGCTCCATCAAACGTTCCTCGGCACTGTGGAGAGCCTGATCGGTTCAGGGGAGTTAGGGTTCAGAAATTAGGGTTCAGGGTCTAGGGTTCAAGATTCAGAGGATAGTAATTTTCTGACCTTCTCCCCACCCTCCTCCTCCTTCCCTTCCCTCCCTCCCCAACCCCATTACCTAAACATGATCACACGCACCCTCCTAGTCCACTGCAGCTGCTGCTTCAAGTTATCCGCCCTCCTCCTCCTCCTCCCCCCATCCTCCCCCCCATTACCTAAACATGATCACACTCACCCTCTAGTCCCCTGCAGCTGCTGCTTCAAGTTATGCCCCTCCTCTCCCCCCCCCCCCCCCTCCTCCTCCTCCTCCTCCTCCCCCCTCCCCCTCTACCCCCCCCCCCCCCCCCCCCCCCCTCCTCCTCTCCTCCTCCTCTCCTCCTCCTCCTCCTCCCTCCTACCCCCCCCCCCCCACACACACACACACACCCTCCTCCTCCTCCTCCTCCCCCTTCCCTCCTCCTCCTCCTCCCTCCTACCCCCCCCCCCCTCCCTCCTACCCCCCCCCCCCCCCTCCCTCCCCCTCCTCCTCCTCCTCCTCCCCTCCTCCTCCTCCCCTCCCCTCCTCCTCCTCCTCCCCCCCCTCCCTCCTCCTCCTCCCCCCCCTCCCCTCCTCCTCCTCCTCCTCCCTCCCTCCTCCCCTCCCCCTCCCCTCCTCCTCCTCCCCCCTCCCCTCCTCCTCCTCCCCCCCTCCCCTCCTCCTCCTCCCCCCCTCCTCCTCTCCTCCCCCTCGATCCCTCCTCAAACCCATTACCCAAACAATCAACGTTTCGACGAATGGCTCAATGGTAGAGCTCCCTTGAACGAAGAAGGCGCCAGCTTAGATATACCTACGGGGCGCGCTTGAGTGTTTGCGGTGGCTGTCAAGCGCCATGGTGGCTTTGTCCAGGTCAGGTAGCAGCCCGTTCCCTACCGCCGTAAGACGGGGCTCCCTATATACCACGCCCAACCAGTCGTTATCATTACTTTCAATACCTAAACATGCACACACTCACCGTCCTAGCCTCTTGCAGCTGCTTCTTTAAGCTCTCCTCCTCCCCCCCCCCCCCCCCCCCCCCCCCCTCTTCACCCCCATTACCTAAACATGACCAAACTCACCGTCCTAGTCTCTTGCAGCTGCTTCTTTAAGATATCCCCCTCCTCTGCACTAATGCAAGAGGAAGTTAAGGCGGCTGTGGACTCCCTGATCTCTCTAATCTCCTCTTCCTTCGCCTTCAGCAGGGCCTGTGTGGGAGTTATTGGTTGTGTTAGGTTTGTCTGAGTGGGCGTGTTTACTTTGCCTTGTTCTGCCTTGCTGGATGCAAGAGGAAGTTAGGGAGGCTGTGGACTCCCTGATCTCTCTAATCTCCTCTTCCTTCGCCTTCAGCAGGGCCTGTGGGGGAGTGATTGGTTGTGATTGGCGGTGTTAGGTTTGGCTGTGATTGCTTGTGTTGGGTTGTGTTGTGTTGTGTGCAGGGCCTGTGTGGGAGTGAGTGCGTGCTGGTGTGTGTACTTAGCTGTGTTTGGTTGTGTTTGGTTGTGTTTGGTTGTGTTATGTTTTCCTGTACTTAGTTGTGCCTGGCTGTGTTTGCTTTGTCTTGCTTGGTGCAAAAGGAAGTTAGGGCGGCTGCGGACTCCCTGATCTCTCTGATCTGCACCCCCTTGGCCTTCAGCAGGGCCTGTGAGGGAGTGACTGGTTGTTTAAGTATGAGTGCGTGCTGGTGTGTGTACTTAGTTGTGTTTGGTTGTGTTTGGTTGTGTTATGTTTTCCTGTACTTAGTTGTGCCTGGCTGTGTTTGCTTTGTCTTGCTTGGTGCAAAAGGAAGTTAGGGCGGCTGCGGACTCCCTGATCTCTCTGATCTGCACCCCCTTGGCCTTCAGCAGGGCCTGTGAGGGAGTGACTGGTTGTTTAAGTATGAGTGCGTGCTGGTGTGTGTACTTAGTTGTGTTTGGTTGTGTTTGGTTGTGTTATGTTTTCCTGTACTTAGTTGTGCCTGGCTGTGTTTGCTTTGTCTTGCTTGGTGCAAAAGGAAGTTAGGGCGGCTGCGGACTCCCTGATCTCTCTGATCTGCACCCCCTTGGCCTTCAGCAGGGCCTGTGAGGGTCAGTTTTGTAGCAAATACTTTAGTTGTGCTTGGCTGTGTCTGGATGTGTGTGGCTGCGTTAATATAGGTTTGGATTAGTTGTGGTTGGATGTGCTTGGTTTTGTTTGTTTGTTTTAAGGATTCTTTGGTTGTGTTTGGCTGTGTCTGGATGTGTTTACTTGTGTCTGGATTTGTGTGGTTGTGTTTGATTGTGTTTGGTTGTGTTTAGATTTGTTTGGTTGTGTTAGGTTAGGTTTGGTTGTGTTGTGTTGTGTTGTGTTGTGCTGTGCTTGGTGGTCCTGTACTTAGTTGTGTTTGGCTGTGCTTGCTTCTGTTTGTTTTGGTCTCTCCATCTCTATTGCCTGCGTGTGCCAAGGTAACCTCTATCTTGACACCCTGGCTCGCTGCATCCACCTTCCCCCTAGCTTCTACGACGGTTCCCCCCCCCACCCCCCCCCCCCCCTACACACACACACACCTGTGACCTAGCCTTGTAGTCCTTCAGCTCAGTCTCAGCCTTGGAAGAATCACGCCGTGCCAGCTCTAGAGCCTGTTGCGCCAAGGCAACCTCAATCTTGCCACCCTGGCTCGCTGCATCCACCTTTCCACTAGCTTCTAGCCCCCCCCCGCCCCCCCCCCCCCCTACACACACACACACCTGTGCCCTAGCCTTGTAGTCCTTCAGCTCAGTCTCAGCCTTGGAAGAATCACGCTGCGCCATCTCTAGAGCCTGTTGCGCCAAGAGTAACCTCAATCTTGCCACCCTGGCTCGCTGCATCCATCTTCCCCTAGCTTCTAACGCCCCGCCCCCCCCCCCCCCCCCCTACACACACACACACACCTGTGCCCTAAGACTTGTAGTCCTTCAGCTCAGTCTCAGCCTTGGAAGAATCACGCCGCGCCATCTCTAGAGCCTGTTGCGCCAAGGTAACCTCAATCTTGCCACCCTGGCTCGCTGCGTCCACCTTCCCCCTAGCTTCTACCCCCCCCCCCCCCCCCCTACACACACACAACCTGTGCCCTAGCCTTGTAGTCCTTCAGCTCAGTCTCAGCCTTGGAAGAATCACGCCGCGCCAGCTCTAGAGCCTGTTGCGCCAAGGTAACCTCAATCTTGCCACCCTGGCTCGCTGCATCCACCTTCCCCCGAGCTTCTACCCCCCCCCCCCCCCCCCCCCTACACACACACACCTGTGCCCTAGCCTTGTAGTCCTTCAGCTCAGTCTCAGCCTTGGAAGAATCACGCCGCGCCATCTCTAGAGCCTGTTGCGCCAAGGCAACCTCAATCTTGCCACCCTGGCTCGCTGCGTCCACCTTCCCCCTAGCTTCCGCAGCCGCCACCTCAGCGGTGTGCTGGCTCTTCTGGGCTTTGGCCATTCTCTTCTTTGCCTCATCCAAAGCACGGGTCAACTTCTTTGCTTCCATCTCGCTCTCTTTTTTCACAGCCTATGGGTTTGGTTTGGTTTGGTTTGGTTTGGTTTGGCTTTTTTTGGTGTGTGTGTGTGTGTGTGTGTGGGGGGGGATAATGGTGCATGTTGTTGTGTTGTGTTGAGTTATGTTGTGTTATGTAGTGCTATGTTATGTAGTGTCAACTTCTTTGCTTCCATCTCGCTTTCCTTTTTCACAGCCTAAGGGTTGGTTTTTGTTTGGTTTGGTTTGGCTTTGCTTAGTTTTTCTTTCTTTTCTTTTTTTCTTTTTTGGGGCTGGGGTGGGGTGGGGTGGGGTGGGGGGGGGGGATAATTTAGTTTTGTTTGGTTTTGTTTGGGGATAATGGTGCATGCTGTTGTGTTGTGTTATGTAGTGCTATGTTATGTAGCGTCAACTTCTTTGCTTCCATCTCGCTCTCTGTCTTCACAGCCTGGTTTGGGTTTTGGTTGTTGGTTGTGTTGTGCTGGGGATAATGGTGCATGTTGTTGTGTTGTGTAGAGCTATGTAGTGCTATATTATCTTGTGTTGTGTTGTGTGTGTTGTGTTTTTGTGCTACGTTATGTCATATTATGTCATGTTATGTTATGTTATGTTGTGTTATGTTGTGTTGTGTTGTGTTATGGTATGTAATGTTATGTTATGTCGTGTTATGTTATGTTATATCATGTTATGTTATGTTGTGTTATGTGTTATGGGGCGGGTTGGAGTGGTGTCCATGCGTTTTCAGGCCTCATCCACAGAAGAGCTAGGCACAAGTGACGCTGGAAATTGGTCTTTATCACATTTCACACTTATGATGACATCCTGCGAAACGCTAAGTCCTCGGAACCCGGGCTTGGGTAAATCTCCAACATGCACACACCTGCACCAACATGCACACACCTGCACCAACATGCACACACCTGCACCAACATGCACACACCTGCACCAACATGCACACACCTGCACCAACATGCACAAACTCGGCATATTCGAACAGGTCCGTGTATGTTCGTGCATGTTGGAGGTTTACCCAATCCCTGGTTCCGAGAGCTTAGCGTTTCGCGGAATGTCATCATAACTGTGAATTGTGACAAGCTTATGCATCCTCTATGGTCTGTGTAAGGGGGCCCACTTCCTGGGGTGACAAGCAAGGGCAGTTGGCTTGGCACCAAACTGGCCAGGCCTAGGTTGCTACTTTGTGTAAGGGGGTCCACCTCCTGGGGTGACAAGCTAGGGCAGTTGGCTTGGCACCAAAATGGCCAGATCTGGGTTGCTACTTTGTGCAAGAAATCCCACCCCCTGGGGTGAAAAGAAATGGCAGTTGGCTAGGCACCAAACTGGCCAGGTCTGGGTCTCTACTTTGTGCAAGCGGTCCCACCTCCTAGGGTGAAAAGCAAGGGCAATTGGCTTGGAACCAAACAGGCCAGGCCTTGGTCGCTACTTTGTGCAAGCGGTCCACCTCCTGGGGTGAAATCCTTTCAACAAGCAAGGGCAATTGGCTTGGCACCAAACCAGGCGGCGGCGCATGTGACGCTGGAAATTGGCGGCGACTGTTAGTAATGGAACGACAGGTGGCAACGATGGAGCTGACTGAAGCCAGTTAGTTATGCGACAGTTGGCTAACGTGTGCTTCATCAAGGTCGTCGTTGGCAGCCGCACCAACGGTCAACGGGGTGAACCCAACGGGGCATACCACGTCATACTTGGGCAGGCAACTTCAAATGGCCAAAAGCGAGTAGCACAACCAGCAAGTGCTAGCGAGTCAACTCCCACGATCCCAGTTTGCAGCGGTGACGGGGGGGCAGGAGCAGCAGCAGCAGCAGGGGGGGGGGGGGGGGGGGGGGGGGGGGACAGGCTGGCCAGTTAGTTATCAGACAGTTGGCTGACGTGCCAGACTTCATCAAGGTCGTCGTTCGGACAGCGGCACCAACGGCCAACGGGGGGAACCTGGGGGCTCTTGCTGTTAGTAATGGAATGACAGGTGGCAACAATGACTGAAGCCAGTTAGTTATGAGACAGTTGGCTGACGTGCCAGACTTTGTCTCGGTCTTCGTTCGGACAGCCGCACCAACGGCCAACGGGGGGAACCTGGGGGCTCTTGCTGTTAGTAATGGAATGACAGGTGGCAACAATGACTGAAGCCAGTTAGTTATGATCCAGTTGGCTGACGTGCCAGACTTTGTCTCGGTCGTCGTTCGGACGGTCGCACAAACGGAGAACGGGGTGAACCTGGGGGCTCTTGCTCCCCAGAAGGGGGGGCTTCGCCAAAAATATGGCGGTGAGTGTTGGCTATCGGAGCGGCAGGTGGCACCAGAATCAAGTGCAGCGGACCAAAGACAGGGTTTAAGGCATAGTTAGGGCCAGGATTACGTGCCGGCAAACAAACAAACAAACACACAAATAAATAATCAACCGGACAACAGGTGACTCTGGGGTGTCCCGCCCCCCAGAAGGGGGGGGCTCCGCCCAAAAAGGCTTCCTACCTGTAGCTCTGTCTTGGCTGCTTCTGCTTCCCCCTTGGCCGCTGCCAGCTCAGCAGTTGTACCGCTGTGCTGTGTGGCTTGCGACTTCTGTACCTCTTCCAGCCTGGCCTCCAATTTTGCCAGCTGTACATTCAAGCCCTCAACCTCCATCTCACGGTCTCGGAGCCGTGACTCAACCTTCTCAACCGCTTTCTCTGACTCCAACTGGCAGAGGTGGTTGGATTAGTTAGTTAGTTAGTTAGTTAGTTTGTTAGTTAGTTGGTTGGTTAGTAGGTCTAGTTTAGCTAGGTGGGGCTGACCCCCCCTCCCCCTATCCCCCACCCACCCACCACCATTCTTCAGAAAAAAAACAATCGGCCTGAAAATCTGGGAGGCATGGGCTCCTCCTGCAGGAATGAATGAAAATATTTATATATAAATAAAGAATAAATTATAATAAATAAATTATAATAAATAAAGAATAAGAAGAAAGACACATTATAAATTAAAACTCAAACTTGTGCTTTCTTTTTTTCATGAAATCAACAACTAAATATTAACAAGTTCTATGCAGGGTACTTCCAAGCGCGCGCTTTTGCGCGCTGGCGAGCTGCCTTTTTGAGCCCCACTGCGCGTTTCGCCCAGTTTTTTGCAACCCCCTGTGGTCGCCGCAAGCAATTTGTGCGCTTTGTTGCACTACAAAGGCTCAGTTTTTTATTTTTTTTAGTGCGCTAAAGCGCTGGCCAATTTGGTCAATGGAAGTGCCCTGGTTCTATGCAGCATCGCATGCGACGCTAAAAATTGGCGGGGGGTGATCTCGACGGAGTGAGTTAATCACAAGACCGTTGGCTGACGTGTCAGGCTTCAATTTTTCAGTCGGCTACTCGGTTGGACGGACAACGGGTTAACACTGGGGGCTCCGGCCCCCTTGAAGAGGGGGCTCTGCCAAAAATATACTTGTGTGTGCTTTCTTCAAGTCCGCTTCCAGCTTGGCTATTGCTGAGCTGGCAGCACCCTCTACCAAGGTATCAGAAAACAATAATAGAAAATGAATAAATAAATACATAAATAAGCAAATTTGCTACAAAAAAACATTCACGTGTGCTTTCTTCAAGTCTGCTTTCCTGCTTGGGCCATGCTGAGCTGGCAGCACCATATCCAGGCCGCAGAAAACAATAATAGAACATGTTTAAATAAATACAAAAATGACAAAAACATTATATTCAAAAAGGCTCACGTGTGCTTTCTTCAAGTCTGCTTCCAGCTTGGCCATTGCTGAGCTGGCAGAAAACAATAACAGGCAATGAGTGAATGAATGAATGAATGGAAAGAAAAAAACTCACGTGTGCTTTCTTCAAGTCTGCTTCCAGCTTGGCGATTGCTGAGCTGGCAGCAGTCTCCCTTGAGGCGGCCAATGACTTGTACTCGTTGGTGAGGGAGTGAGCTTGGTCTAGCTCCTTGGTCATGGCTGCCAGGCTGGCTGCAAGCTCATGCTTCTCAACCTGCAGGGCCTCCAGTACTGTCAGCTGAGCTTTCGCATTGTCCAGCTGTACACGCAGCATGTCGGTTTCGGCAGCTCTGGTTGCCAGGTCACTGATGCGAGCTTCCAGGTCCTGGGGTTGGTTGGTTTGATTGGTTGGTTTGGTTGGTTGGTGGGTTGGTTGTTTGGTTGGCTTTGGTTTTGGTTTCTGCAGCTTGGGTTGCCTGGTCACTGATGCGAGCTTCCAGGTCCTGGGGTTGGTTGGTTGGTTGGTTGGGTTGGTTGGTTGGTTGGTTGGTTGGTGGTTGGTTTTGGTTGAAGCAGTATGGGTTACCAGGTCACTGATGCGAACTTTCAGGTCATGGGGTTGGTAGGTTGGTTGGTTGGTTGGGTTGGTTTGTTTGTTTGTTTGTTTGGGTTGATTTGTTGGTTGGTTGGTCGGTTTTGGATTCATCAGCAGCACGTGTTTTGCCACTTGCCAGGTCACTGATGTGAGCTTCCAGGTCCTGAGGTTGGTTGGCTGTTTGGCTGTTTGGTTGGTTGGTGGGTTTCAGTGTTAGCAGCTCAAATTACCAGGTCACTGATGCGAACTTTCAGGTCATGGGGTTGGTTGATAGGTTGGTTGGTTAGTTGGTTAGTTGGTTGGTTGGTTGGTTGGTTGGTGGGTTTCAGTGTTAGCAGCTCGGATTACCAGGTCACTGATGCGAACTTTCAGGTCATGGGGTTGGTTGATAGGTTGGTTGGTTGGTTGGTTGGTTGGTTAGTTAGTTGGTTGGTTGGTTGGTGGGTTTCAGTGTTAGCAGCTCGGATTACCAGGTCACTGATGCGAACTTTCAGGTCATGGGGTTGGTTGATAGGT
>CM039464.1:6691712-6698280 GCA_022414725.1 Microglena sp. YARC
TTTTCTCCATCGAGGCGCTGTGCTAGCCCCATGCCTGTCTGGTCATTCAGCTCACTCAGTCTCCACACGGTGGGGGTTCCCCCCGCCCCTGGGGGGCCCGACTCAAAGGGGTCGGATGGGGTGTGGGGGTGTGTGGGGTGTGTGGGTGTGCGGTGTGGGGGTGGAGTGTGGGGGTGGTGGTGGTGGTGATGGTCGTGGTGGTGGGGGGGGGGGGGGGGGGGGGGGGGGGGGGGGGGGGGGGGGGGGGGGGGGGGGGGCGGGGGGGGGTGGGGGGGGGGCGGGGGGGGGGGGGGGGGGGGGGTCCATGTGTGTGTGTGTGCAATTAAACTCACCCCATCGAGGCGGCTGTGCTAGCCCATGGGCTGTCTAGTCATTCAGCTCACTCAGTCTGGGTGGGGGTGGTGGTGTGGTGGGGGTGGGGGTGTGGTTGGGGGGTATGTGTGTGTGAATTTAAACTCACCCCATCCAGTCGTTGTGCTAGCTCATGCATGTCTAGTCATTCAGCTTCACTCAGTGCTCCCACACTCCGACTCAAGGGGTCGTATTGATGGGTGGGGGTGGGGGTGGGTGGGGGTGGGGAGTGTGTGTGTGGTGGTGGTGGTGGTGGTGGTGGTGGTGGTGGTGGGGGGGGGGGGTCATGTGTGTGTGCGCAATTAAACTCACCCCATCGAGGCGTTGAGCTAGCTCCATGCCTGTCTGGTCATTCAGGGGGCTCACTTCAGTCTCTCACACTCTGACTCAAGCTCGTGGATTCGTTTCTTCAAGACAGCTTGAGCCTCTTCTATCTCTTGTGCTACTTCTCTTGCTGGATCTGGTGCTGAGGTGGGCTGCACCTGCGTGTGTGTGTGGGGGGGGGGGGGTTTGGATGTGGGTGTGGGTGTGGGTGTGGGTTTGGATGTGTGGGTGTGGGTGTGGTGTGGGTGTGTGTGTGTGGGGGGGGGTGGGATGTTGGTGTGGGTGTGGGTTTGGATGTGGGTGTGGGTGTTAAAATGAACCAACTCGCTTATTCAAGACAGCTTGAGCATCGTTCTAGCTTTAGCACTACATCTCTTGCTGGATTCTGATGCTGAGGTGGGCTGCACCTGCGTGGGGTGTGGGGTGGGTGGGGTGGGTTGGGGTGGGTGGGGTGGGGGTGGGGGGGGGTGGGGGTGGGGGTGGGGGGGTAATGTGGGTGTGGGTGAAACAACCAACAACTACTTCAAGACAGCTTGAGCCTCTTCTATCTCTTGTGCTACATCTCTTGTTGGTGCTGATGTGGGTGGGGCACTCTGCGTGGGTGTGGGTGTGGGTGTGGGTGTGGGTAATTGTGGGTGTGGGTGTGGGTGTGGGTAATGTGGTGTGGGTGTTGGTAATGTGGTGTGTGGGTGTGGGTGTGGGTAATGTGGGTGTGGGTGTGGGTGTGGGTGGGTAATGTGGGTGTGGGTGTAGGTGTGGTGTGGGTAATGTGGGTGTTGGGTGTAAACCAACCAACCAATTCACTTCTTCAATGCAGCTGAGCTCTTCTAGCCTAGCTTCTACATATTTTGCTGGTGCTGTATTGCTGGATGCTGATGCTGATGTAGGCTGCACCTGTGTGGGTGCAGGCGTGGGTGTGGGTGTAGGTGGGTGCAATACAGCCTGGCCTCATCTAGCTTTGCTCTACATATTTGCTGGTGCTGATGCTGTGTGTTGGGTGAGTGCACCTGCGTGGGGTGTGTGAGTGTGTGTGGTGGTTGTGGTGTGGGTGTGGGTGTGGGTGTGTTGGCTGCTCTTTCATATTCTTGGGGTCGCTCATTCTGCTGGATTAATGTTGAGTGGGTGCGTGGGTGTGGGTGTGGGTGGTTGTGGGTGTAAATGGTTGCAATACAGCTGAGGCTCTTTCTATTCTTGTGTCTACATCTCTTGTGGATTAAATGCTGATGTGGGCTGCAGGGTGTGGTGTGGGTGTGGGTGTAAATGGTTGCAATACAATGGTTGATCAGTCTTGCTGGACTCTAATGCTGAGCCTGCTGCTATCTCTGGCTACTTCTTGCTGTGATCTGATGCTCTGCGTGGGTGTGGTTGTGGGTGTGGTGTGTTGGCAATACGAGCTGAGTCTTCTATCTCTTGTGCTACATATCTGATGCTGATGTGGGCTGTTTCATCCTGCGGTGTGTTGTTGTGTGGGTGTGGGTGTGGGTGTAAATGGTTGCAATACAGCCTGAGGCTCTTCTATCTCTTGTGCTACATACTGGATCTGATGCTGAGGTGGCCTGCACCTGCAAGTGCGTGGGTGTGGTTGTGTGATCTCTTGCTGGATCTGGGATCTGAGGTGGTGAGTGTGGGTGTAAAATGTGGGGTGGGTGTAAATGGTTTGGGGCTGTGTACATTGCCTGATGCTGATGTGGGTGGGTGTGTGGGTGTGGGTGTGGGTGTAAATGGTTGCAATACAGCCTGAGGCTCTTCTATCTCTTGTGCTACATCTCTTTGCTGGATCTGATGCTGATTGTGGGCTGCACCTGCGTGGGGTGGGTGTGGGTTGTGGGTGTGGGTGTGGGTGTGGTGTGTGGGTGTAATGGTTGCAATAACAGCCTGAGGCTCTTTTCTTTCTGCTACAATCTCTTGATATCTGATCTGAGGTGGGCCTCTGATCTTGAGGGGTGGCGCTGCAACGCTCTGGGTGTTGTAAATGGTTTGCAATACATCCGTGAGGCCTCTTCTATCTCTTGTGAACTACATCTCTTGCTGATCTGATGCTGAGGTGGCTGCACCTGCGTGGGTGTGGGGTGTGGGTGTGGGTGTGGGTGTAAATGGTTGCAAATACAGCCTGAGGCTCTTCTATCTCTTGTGCTAACATCTCTTGCTGGATCTGATGCTGAGGTGGGCTGCACCTGCGTGGTTGTGGTGGTGTGGGTGTGGGTGTAAATGGTTGCCAATAAGCAGTGAGGCTCTTCTATCTCTTGGCTACATCTCTGCTGGATCTGATGCTGAGGTGGAGTGCACCTGCTGCGGGACTGTGGGTGTGGGTGTGGGTGTGGGTGTGGTGTGGTTAAATGGTTGCATACGCCTGAGGCTCTTCTATCTCTTGTGCTGACACTCTTGCTGGTATCTGGAATGCCCACTGCATGGCGTGTGGAGGTGTGGGTGCAGTGGGTGGCAATCAGCCTGGAAGGTGCGTTGGTGGGTGTGTGGTGTAAATTGGTCTAATTTACTTAGTCTCTATCTATCTTGGACACTACTCGTCTGAGGTGAACACTGGATCGTGGGTGTGGGTGATTGAGGCTTGCACCTTGGTTGGGTGCTGGGTGTGGTGTGGGTTTGTGGGTGTGGGTGTGGGTGTGGGCAATACATGTAGGAAGCTTTCTAATCTCTTGGTTGCATCTGATATGGTGGGCGCTGGCAACCGAGGCGTGGGTGTGGGTGTGGGTGTTAATGGTTCAGCTGAGGCTCTTCTAACAAATCTGGATCATTGCTGATACTGATGTGGGCTGCTGGGATGTGGGCTACGATGCGTGTTGGTGATGGGTGTGGGTGTGTGGGTTGTAATGGGCATGAGGACTCAGCGTTGTGCTATACAGCTAAGGCTCTTCTTGTCTTGTGTACAGATCTCTCTTGCTGGTCTGATCGCTGAAGCTAGGTGGACTGGCGAGGGTGTGGGTGTGGGTGTGGGTTTAGACTATCTGCACCTTGTGCGGGGGCAGTGATACATTTTGCTGACTATTACCACGAAGGGGTGTGGGTTGTAAATGGTTGCCTAATAACAGCTGAGGCTCTCTATCTCTTGTGGCTACTCTCTGCTGGATCTGATCGCTGACGGTGTTTGCTGCACCTGCGTGGGTGTGTTGTGGTGTGGGTGTGTGTGGGTGTGGGTGTAAATGGTTTGCAATACAGCCTGAGGCTCTCTCTATCTTCTTGTGCTACTTCTTGCTGGATCTGATGCTGAGAGTGGGCTGTGTAAACACCTGCGTGGGTGTGGGTGTGGGTGGGTTAAATGGTTGCAATACAGCCTGGGCTCTTCTATCTCTTGTGCTACATCTCATGCTGGATCTGATGCCTGAGGTGGGCTTGCACACTGCACGTGGGTGTGTGGTGTGGGTTGTGGTGTAAAAATGGTTGCAATACAGCCTGAGGCTCTTCTATCTCTTTGTGCTACAATTCTCTCTGGCTGGATCCTGATGCTGAGGTGGGGCTTGCAACCTGTGCGTGGGGTGTTGTGGTGGGTGTAAATGGTTTCATGCCTTTCTTGCAGCGATTAGGTAGGCTAATAACCGAGGGTAGCCCTGAAAGGGCTCTTCTATATCTCTTGTGCTACCCTTCATATGCTGGATCTGATGATCGGGACTACGCAGAAACAATTCCGTGGCGTGGTGTGGGTGTGGTGTGGGTGTGACGGTGTAAACTGGTGCAATACAAGCCTGAGGTATCTAACTACTTGTGCTACATTTCTTGCTGACTGATGCTGATGTGGGGCTGAGGCTCTTTTGCTAATTTTCAGCCTTACGGGTATCTAGTTGTGCTACATCTCTTGCTGGATCTGATGCTGAGGTGGCCTGGCAACCTGGCGAATTGGGTTGTGGCGGTGTTGTGGCGTGTAAAGGTTCAAATACAGCGGCATGAGCTTCTCTATCTCTCTTTTGTGCATCTCTCTGCGGATCTGAATTGCTTTGAGGGTGGGCTGGCACCATGGTCGTTGGGTGTGGTGGGTTGTGTGGGTGTGGGTTGTGGGTGGGGTTTGGTGTAAATGGTTGAATACAACGCCTGAGGCTCTTTCCTATATCCTTCTGTGCTAACAGTCTCCTTGCTGCTGGATCTGATGCTGATGTGGCTGGCACCTGCGTGGGGTGTGGGTGTGGGTGTGGTAATGGTTGGCAAATACAGCCATGCAGAGGCTCTCTATCTCTTGTGCTAGCATCTCTTGCTGGATCTGGAATGACTGAATGTGGGCCTGTGATCTGCGTGGGTGTGGGTGTCGGCGTGTGGGTGCTGGTGGGTGCATATACAGCCTGGGGCTCTTCTTTATCGTTTGTGCTACATCTCTTCCTGGATTTTCTGTGCTTAGTAGCGTGTGGCTTTGCAGACCCTCGTGAGGTGTGGGGTGGGTAGTTGCAATACAGCTGAGGCTCTTCTACTTCCTGTGCTACATCTCGTTGCTGGATCTGATGCTGAGGTGGGCTGGCAGCCTGCTGGTGTGGGTGTGGGTGTGGGTTGGGTGTGGGGTGGTGTGGTTGGGTGCAAATGGTTGCAAATACAGCCTGAGGCTCTTCTATCTCTTGTGCTACATCTCCTTCTGGACTTGATGCTGAAGGTGGCTGCACCTGCGTGGGTGTGGGTGTGGGTGTGGGGTAAATGCGTTTGCAATACAGCCTGAGCTCTTCTGATCTCTTGTGCTCATCTCTTTGCTGATCTGATGCTGATGTGGGCTGCACCGCGTGGTGTGTGGGTTGGGTGTAAATTGGTTGCTACAGCTGAGCGCTCTTCTATCTCTTGTGCTACAATCTCTTGCTGGATCTGATGCTGAGTCGAGTGGGCTGCACCTGCATGGGTGTGGGTGTGGGTGTACAATGGGTGATACAGCATGACATCTTCTAGCTCTATGCTACTTCTCTTGCATAGTGCTGGATGCTGATGTGGGGCTGCACCTGTGTGTGTGTGGGTGGTGTGGGATGGCGGTGGGGGGGGGGATGGAACCAACCACCAACCTAATTCGCTTCTTCATTACGCTTGAGTCTCTTCTAGCTCTTCGTGCTACATCTCTTGCTGGTGCTAGATGCTGATGCTGATGTGGGCTGCACCTGTGTGGTGTGGGTGTGGGCGTGGGTGTGGTAAAACCAACCAACCAAACCATACAACAATACCAACCAACCAACCAACTAATACCACAATACACTAACTTGAGCCCTTCACTTTGACCAGTGCTACATCTCCGCGGACACTGATGCTGATGTTGTTGAAAGTGTGGGTTGTGGGTGAAGACCAAGACCCAACCAAACCATACAAAATACCAACCCATACGAACAACAAACCAACATAGACCAAACAAATACCAACCGAACGAACCACAAACAACCATACCAAATACCAACCAACGAGACGCAACAACCAAACCATACCAACAATACCATCCAACGAACCAACAAACCAACCATACCAACAATACCAACCAACGAACCAACAAACCAACCATACCAACAATACCAACCAACGAACCAACAAACCAACCATACCTTCAATACAAATAACTTGGCACTCACGTTTGACCAAGTCCTACATCTCCTTGGATCCTGATGCATGTTTGATGTTGAGGGTGTGGGTGTGGTGAAACCAACCAACCAACCAACCACACCAACCCCACCACCAACCACCACGCAGCAAGCAGCAACCACCAACCCTACCATACGATGACAATACCAATCGACCAACCATGACCATACCACCATCCACACCAAATACAAACACTTGTGCACTCACCTTGTGCTCTGCTAACATCTCCTGCTGATGCCTGTTGTGGTGTGGGTGTTGGTGTTGGTTGGGTGTGGGTGAAACCAACCAAATAATCAAACAAACAACCAAACCATCTACACAACAAATACAAACCAATTATGCACGCACC
>CM039464.1:6699280-6743679 GCA_022414725.1 Microglena sp. YARC
CAACACGAACACCATCACCCACTCACCAACAACACAACAAACACAACAACACCAACAACACCAACAAAACCAACTCCACTACCAACACCAACAACAACAACAACACCAACACCAACACCAACACCAACACCAACACCAACACCAACATTCAACACCAACTCGCACCAACTCCACTCCAACACCACCACCAACAATAAAAACAACAAAACAACAAACAACACAACAACAAACAACAACGAACAACAAACAAACAACACAACAACAACAACAAAAACAACAAACCAACAAGCGAGACAAACAACAACAACAACAACAAACACAACAACAACAACAACAACAACAATAGCCAACAACGAACAACAACAAACAACAACAACAACAACAACAAACAACAACAACAACCAACAACAAACAAACAACAACAACAAACAGACAACTTCAACTACAACTGCAACAACAACAACACAACAACAACAAACACCAACAACAGCACCAACACACAACAACCAAACACCATCAACAAAAACAACACCACAACACACCAAGCACCCAACCAACCAAACTACCACCCAACAACACCCAACTACCAAGCCATCACCAACGCCTATACGCCAACGCCAACCCAATGCCACCAACGACCAAAACACCAAACGGCCAACACCAAAACCAACACCTACAACAACAACAACAACAACAACAACAACAACAACAACAACAACACTAACACCAACACCAACGCCAACACCAACACCAACACCAAAAACAACACCAACACCAACACCAACACCAAAACCAACACCAACACCAACACCAAAATCACCACCACCAACACCAACACCAACAATACCATCAGCACTACCAACAACAAAACACTAACAACAGCACCAACACCAACACCAACACCAACACCAACACCAACACCAACTCCAACTCCAACACCAACACCAACACCAACACCTCACCAACACCAACACCAACATTAACACCAACTCCAACTCCAACACCAACACCAACAACAACAACAACAGCAACACCAACAGAAACACCAACAACACCAACACCAACACCACCAACACCAACACCAAACACAACTACCAACACGACAAAAAACAAACACCCAACAACCTTTACCAACATGACAACAACACACCAACACTAATACCAACACCAACACAACACCAACAACAACCAACTAACCTACCACAGACACCAACAACACAACACCCAACACCAACACCCAACACCAACACCAACACCAACACCAAGGACAATACCAACAACAACACCAACACCAACATCAACACCACCACCAACAACCAACACCAACACCACCAACACCAACATGCACCACCACAACACCCGCCAACACCACCACTAAACACCACCACCAACACCAAACATCAACACCAACTCCAGCACCAACTCAACACCACCACCACCACCACCACCACCACCACCCAACAACAACAAACAACAACAACAACAAACAACAACAACACAAACAATAACAACAACAACTAACAACAACAACAACAACAACAACAACAACAAACAACAACAAGTACACGAACACCAACGCAACCTACCACCAACACAACACCAACACCAAACACCATCACAAACAACACGCACCTACACAACCCAACACCAACACCACCAACACACCCAACACCACCGCGCCAACGCCAATGCCTCCAACACCAACCGACACCAAAACATACACCAACAACAACTCCACCTATAACCCAACAAACACCAACACCCACCAACCCACACCAACGGACCAACAACAACCACAACAACACCAACAACACCAACCAACACCAACAACACCAACTCCACCACCAACACCAACTACCAGAACACCTAACACCGACACACAACACCAACACCAACACCAACACACCAACCACCACCAACTACCAACACCAACGCCAAGCCACCCGATAGCCAAACGCCAACGCCAACGCCAGAGCAACGCCACCAACACCAACACCAACACCATCCCAACCTACCAAATAAATATCTACCACCACCAAACACCAACCCCAATACCTCACCAACACCAACACCAAACACCAACAATACCATATGCCAACACTACCAACAACACCTAAACACTAAACAACCATAGCACCAAACACCCAACACCAACACCAAACCAACATCCAACACCAACTCCAACGTCCAACCACCACTCACCATTCAACAACACCGAACACCAACTCGAACGTCCAACATCCAACACATACCAACCACACCAAACACCGAACCTAGTCTAACTCCAACACATATACAGCACAACCAACACCAACACACGCTACCACCAACATACACAAACGACGAACGACAAACATTTACCACAGCCACACCAACAACACAACATACTAAACAACACATAAGCACGCAACACCGAGACAGACCCCTGGCTAGCAAACCGAACACCAACACCAACGAACAACAACACCAAACACCACACCCTCCAACACCAACACCAACACCATAACAACAACAACCAACACAAACACAACTCCACCAACCACCGCCAACACCAACACCAGACACCAACACCCACCGACACCAACCACCAAACACCACCATGGCGCGCAACACACCAACGCAGCGCCAACTAGCCATACAACGCCAACGCGCCACCAAACACCACCACCAACACACAAAACCAAACACCAACACCAAACAATACCATCGCAGTTTTCAACCAACCGAACTAAGAACACAACAACGAATACTAACAACAGCACCCACCAACACCAACACCACAACACAACACCAACACCACCAACAACCAAACACAACAACACCACACACCAACAACACCACTCCAACACATCACCATCTCCAACACCTAACACCAACTCCAACAGCGAAACCACATCAACCCACAAACAACAACACAACAAAACAACAAACGACCACATACACAAACAACACCAAACAAAACCAACATCTAACACAACACCAACACCAACAAAACAACTACCAACACCAACAGCACCAACACCAAGACCAACACCAGCACACCGCACACCACCACCAACACCAACACCAACAACACCAACACCAACACCAACTCAACACCAACACCCAACACCAACACCAACCCAACAGACACCAACATCAACACCAAACTCCAACCACCAACACCAACACCAACACCAACACCAACACCAAACGAATAACACCACACCAACACCAAACCAACCCAACGCCACCCAACAACGCCACCAAAACCACCCACCACTTCCACCAACACCACACACCAACACCACCACAACACCACCAACACCAACACAAACAAACCATCAGCACTACAACAACAATAACAATACAAAGCACACCAACACAACAACATCACCAACACCCACAGCCAACATCGCAACACACACCCAACAGCCAACACCAACACCAACGCACAACCAACCGGGCTAACACCAACACTCAACACCGATCCCACCACCAACACCAATCACCACCGAACAGCAACAACAACACCAACAACAACTTCCAACAACCAACAACCACCAACACACCGAACAATCAAGACTCCACCAACAACACCAAACAAACAAACTCGCACCAACAACAACAAGACCACACGAACAACACCCAACACCGACCACCAACACAACAAACAACAAACACCAACACAACACCAATCACCCAACAACACAAGCAACACCAACTCCCACCAACAATCAACACCAACACCAAACAACACCAAATCACAACACCAACAACACCAACCAACACCCAACACCAACGCCACCAACAAGACAACACCAGCCAACACCAACACCAACACCAACACCAACCACCAACACCCAACACCAACCCAACATCAACCCAACCACCAACAACAACAACCACCAAACCAACAACCCAACACCAACAAACACCAAACAACACAACGGCCAACAACAACACCAACTACAACACCACCGGACCCCAACACCCACAACACCAACAAAACACCCCAACACCAACACAAAACACCAACACCAAAACTCTACACCAAACCAACAACAACAAACACCAACAATACAACACAGCAACACCACACAACACCACACCAACACCACACCACACACCCAACACCACCACACCCACACCAGTCACACAACCAACAAACACCACACCAACACCAACACCAACACCAACACCACACCAACAACACCAACACCCAACACCAACACCAACAACACAACAACAACACAACAACACCAACAACACCAACACACACCAACACAACCCACCCACGCAAACACCAACACCACCCAACACCAACACCAACACCAACACCAACCACACACCAACACACCAACACCAACACCAACACACAATACGCCAACGCCACCAATCACGAACACCGAACGCAGCCAACAACCCAACACCAACACCAACACAACAACAACACCACCAACAACACCAACACCAACAACACCACCAAACAACAACAACCAAAACAACCAACACCAACAAACACCCAGCACAACAAACACCAAGCACCACACAACCACCAAAATCCCACCAACTGCACCAACACCACACCACCAAACAAACAACAACAGACACCAACCAACCACTACCAACACCTACCACACCACCAACAACACCAACACCAACACAACAACCAACAGCCAACACCAACAACAAACAACAACAACAACAACAACACCAACAACAACAACAACCAACAACACAACAACAACAACAACACAAACACCAACTAACACAACACCAACACAACACAACACCAACAACAACAACAACAACAACAACAACAAACAACCAACAACCAACAAACAATTCAACAACAACAACACCACCCCAACAACAATCAACAACAACAACCAATCAACCAACATAGCCAACTACCAACAACACCACCAACACACAACAAACAACAACACAACACACCAACAAACACCAACAACCACACCATCCAACACAACAAAACACCAACACCAACACCAACACAACAACAACAACAACAACACCAACACCAACACAAAACAACAAACAACACAACACAAACCAACAAACACCAAAACCCAACACCAACACCAACACCAACAACAACAACAACAACAACAACAACACAACAACAACACAACAAACAACAACAAAACACCAACACCACAACAACACCAACAAACAACACAACAACACACCAACAACAACAACACAACAACAAACAACACACAACAACAACAACACAAACAACACTAAACCACCACAACAACACAGCACAACAACAACAACCAACACAACACAACACAACAAACCAAACACAACAACAAAACAACAACAACAACAACAACAACACAGACAACAACAAACAACAAAACAACAACAACAACAACAACAAACAACACCAACAATACAACAACAACAACAACAACAACAACAACACAACAACAACAATTTAACACCACACAAAACAACACAACAACAACAACAACAACCACCAACAACAACCAACAACAACAACAACAACAACAAACACAACATAGCAACAACACAACACCACCAACAACAACCAACACATAACAAACATAGCAACAACACAACAATTACAAACACAAACACAACAAACAACAATACAACAACAATCAACAATAACAACACAACACAACAACCAACCACAACAACAACAACAACAACAACACAACAACAACAACAAAAACAACACACAAACAACCACAACAACAACACAACAACCAAAACAACAACAGACAACAACAACAACAACAAACAACAACACAACACCAACAACAAATCAACCAAACAACAACCAAACAACACCACACAACAACACAACACCACACCAACAACCAACATCACCATACCACCAACACCATCACCAAACGCCAACGCCAACGCCAACGCCAACGACTAACACCAACACCAACACCAACACCATCAACAATAACAACAACAACAACACCAACACAAACACAAAAACCAACATTAGCAACACCAACAACTCTACCACCGACACCAACAACACCAACACTAATACCAACACCAACACAAACACAAACACAAACACAAACACAAACACAAACACCAAAACCACCAACACCAACTCCAACACCAACACCAACACCAACACCAACACCATCACCCACACCAACAACAACAACAACACAACAACACCAACAACACCAACAAACACCAACCAACACCAACTCCACTACCAACACCAACACCAACACAACACCAACACCAACACCAACACCAACACCAACACCAACACCAACACCAACACCAACACCAACACCAACACCAACACCAACACCAACACCAACACAACACCAACCAACACCACCAACACCACCAACACCACCACCACCAACCACCACCAACAACAACAACAACAACAACCAACCACACCAACACCACCAAGACCATCACCAACGCCAACGCCAACGCCAATGCCACCAACACCAACACCAACGCCAACACCAAAACCAACACCTACAACAACAACAGCAACAAACAACAACAACAACAACAACAACAGCAACAACAACAACAACAACACTAACACTAACAACAACACTAACATCACATGGACCCCTCACCCATCACATGGACCCCTTAACCCTCACCCATCACATGGACCCCTCACCAATCACATGGACCCCTCACCAATCACATGGACCCCTCAACCCTTACATGGACCCCTCAACCCTCAACCACCAGGTGGCAGTCAATTGGCTGGAGAATGAGATGCAGCCGGTATACCGTAAGTGGCACGCCTAAGACGCGGCCATGGCAGCAGGTAACAAGCCAGCTGAGCAACCGACCACGAGCAGGGAAGACCTCCAGGTGCAGGGGGAGGGGGAAGGGGGGGGGGGGGGGGGGTCAGTTCACAGGTGCTTTTCTTTTTTTAAGCCCTTCCTATCACGGATGGGCAAGTCCCTTTAGCCTATTTGGCCTACCCCTGGACTGTAACATAAGCAGGGCAGACATCCAGGTGCGTGCAGAATATAGTGCTGTTCCCCTCCCTCCTCCCTCGCCCCTATCCTTCCTCCTCCCTGCTCCCTCACCCCCTCTCCTCCCTTCCCCCCCCCCCCCTTCTCCTCCCCCTTCCCCCCCTCCCCCCCAGTCCGCCCTTTGTCCCCCAAGTCCTCTCTTCTCCCATACATTGTGTTTTTGTCTACCCCATCCCCCCCCTCCCTCCTCCCCTCCCTCCTCCTCCTCCTCCTCCTCCCTCCCTCCCTCCTCCCTCCTCCCTCCTCCCTCCTCCCTCCTCCCTCCTCCCTCCTCCCCTCCTCCCTCCTCCCTCCTCCCTCCTCCCTCCTCCTCTCCCTCCCTCCCTCCTCCCGTCCTCCTCTCCTCCCTCCTCCCTCCTCCCTCCTCCTCCTCCCCCTCCCCCTCCCTCCTCCCCCCTCCCTCCTCCCCCTCCCTCCTCCCTCCTCCCCCCTCCCCTCCCTCCCCCTCTCTTCTCCCACACATGAGTGAATCCCCCCCCCCCCCCCCCCCCCCCTTCCTCCCCCCCCCTCCCTCCCTCCCCCCTCTCTTCTCCCACACATGTGTGAATCCCCCCCCCCCCCCTTCCCCCTCCCTCCCCCCTCTCTTCTCCCACACATGAGTGAATCTGCCCTCCCGCCCTCCCCACTAGGTGCATAAGAAGGTGTTGGGCTACTCCATGCCATCTGATGCAGAGGCAAGGAAGATGATCACCCAGAGTGACAACCCCATACAAGTTAACAAACTGGTCCGCGACACCTCCAGGGTAAGTAAAGGGGGTGGGGGTGGGTGGGTGTGGGTGGGGTGGGGTGGGGGGGTGGGGGGGTGGGGGTACGGCAACTTCTGCCAGGTCAGAGCGACACCTCCAGGGTAGGTAAAGGGGTGGGGTGGGGGGGGGGGGGGGGGGGGGGCGGGAGTACAACAACTTCTGCAGGTCAGAGCGACACCTCCAGGGTAAGTAAAGGGTGTGTGTGTGGGGGGTGGGGGGGGTGGGGTGGGGTGGGGGTGGGGTGGGGGGAACGGCAACTTCTGCCAGGTCAGAGCGACACCTCCAGGGTAAGTAAAGGGGGTGGGGGGTGGGTGGGGGGGTGGCGGGGTACGGCAACTTCTGCCAGGTCAGAGCGACACCTGGAGGGTAAGTAGAGGGGGTGGGGGGTGGGGGGTGGGGGGGGGGATACAGCAACTTCTGCAGATCAGAGCGACACCTCCAGGGTAAGTAAAGGGGATGGGTGGGGTGGGGGGGACGGCAACTTCTGCCAGGTCAGAGCGACACCTCCAGGGTAGGTAAAGGGGGTGGGGGGTGGGTGGGGGGGTGGCGGGGTACGGCAACTTCTGCCAGGTCAGAGCGACACCTCCAGGGTAAGTAAAGGGGGGTGGGGGGTGGGTGGGGGGTGGGGGGGTACGGCAACTTCTGCCAGGTCAGAGCGCCACCTCCAGGGTAAGTAAAGGGGGTGGGGGGTGGGGTGGGGGGGTGGGGGGTACGGCAACTTCTGCAGGTCAGAGCGCCACCTCCAGGGTAAGTCAAGGGGGTGGGTGGGGCGGGGGGGGTACGGCAACTTCTGCCAGGTCAGAGCGACACCTCCAGGGTAAGTAAAGGGGTTGGGGGGTGGGTGGGTGGGTGGTGGTGGGGGGGGGGGGGTAAGGCAACTTCTGCCAGGTCAGAGCGACACCTCCAGGGTAAGTAAAGGGGGGTGGGGGTGGGGTGGGGGGGGGGGGGTACGGCAACTTCTGCCAGGTCAGAGCGCCACCTCCAGGGTAAGTAAAGGGGTGTGGGTGGGGTGGGGGGGGTACGGCAACTTCTGCCAGGTCAGAGCGACACCTCCAGGGTAAGTAAAGGGGTTGGGGGTGGGTGGGGTGGGTGGTGGTGGTGGGGGGGGGGGGGGGGGTAAGGCAACTTCTGCCAGGTCAGAGCGACACCTCCAGGGTAAGTAAAGGGGGTGGGGGGGTGGGGGTACGGCAACTTCTGCCAGGTCAGCAGTTTTTTTTTTTTGTCGGCCGCACAAACCGTGAATAGTTTCCATCACCTGGGGCGCACCTCAAGAATTTTTGCGAATAGTGATAAAGTAAATAATAAATAGTAAATAATAAAGTAATAATAATAATAATAATAATAAATAATAATAATAATAATAATAATAATAATAATATTAATAACAATAACAATAACAATAACAATAATAATAATAATAATAATAATAATAATAATAATAACAATAATAATAATAATAATAATAATAATAATAATATACATATGAAATAATACAGGGGTTTCACGCGAACCTTTCACGGTGAGGGATCCGAAACCACGCGTCGTCTCCGCAAACCCTTGACAACTGTACATCATATTTCTCTCTTCCTCCCTCATACTTCAGTTAAAAATAACAGCCCAAGCTACTCAACCACACAAATTCTCAACCTCTTCTCTGCTCTCCACTCGCTTCTCTGCTCTCCACTCGCTTGTCTGCTCTCCACTCGGCTCTCCACTCGCTTCTCTGCTCTCCACTCGCTTCTCTGCTCTCCACTCGCTTCTCTGCTCTCCACTCGCTTCTCTGCTCTCCACTCGCTTCTCTGCTCTCCACTCGCTTCTCTGCTCTCCACTCGCTTCTCTGCTCCCCACTCGCTTCATTCTCTGCTCTCCACTCGCTTCTCTGCTCTCCACTCGCTTCATTCTCTGCTCTCCACTCGCTTCATTCTCTGCACTCCACTCGCTTCTCTGCTCTCCACTCGCTTCTCTGCTCTCCACTCGCTTCTCTGCTCTCCACTCGCTTCATTCTCTGCTCTCCACTCGCTTCATTCTCTGCACTCCACTCGCTTCTCTGCTCTCCACTCGCTTCTCTGCTCTCCACTCCCTTCTCTGCTCTCCACTCCTGCTCTCCACTCGCTTCTCTGCACTCCACTCGCTTCATTCTCTGCTCTCCACTCGCTTCTCTGCTCTCCACTCGCTTCTCTGCTCTCCACTCGCTTCATTCTCTGCTCTCCACTCGCTTCTCTGCTCTCCACTCGCTTCTCTGCTCTCCACTCGCTTCTCTGCTCTCCACTCGCTTCTCTGCTCTCCACTCGCTTCATTCTCTGCTCTCCACTCGCTTCATTCTCTGCACTCCACTCGCTTCTCTGCTCTCCACTCGCTTCTCTGCTCTCCACTCGCTTCTCTGCTCTCCACTCGCTTCTCTGCACTTCGCTGCGCTTGTCCGCAATACTCCCTTTTCACAAAGCCCTACCTTTCACGCAACACAGACCTGTTCTGCTGTTGTGATCTTCCTTCCGCATCCATGCCTCACACCAGTGTCGACGCCGACCGCGTTAGTTGCCAACTAGCGTCGACGTTTAGCCAATTAACGTTTGCTTCTTGAGGCCTCCATGAAACCGCAGCAGCAACACATTTTAGATGTCAGGAGGGGTCTCAATACTGCAAGGCAGCGTGCAACAGTTCTAGCGGAAACGACGAGGAAAGGAACCATGCTAATCGGCATCGACGATTAGCCGTTGCTGCCGACCCAAAGCAGTGCGCGGCCGACAACCAGCCCAGGCGTGAAGCCCATGCTACCAGGATTTTCCTGGTCAACCCCACATTGTTAAATCCTTCCTGGGTAAACTTGCAAGCAGAACAAGCTTTGAGCATGTAGCTTTGCGATTGGGCATGTTTGGTTTCTCGGCAAGTTTGGTATCGCGAACGTTCGTGTGTGGGGGGGGGAGATAGGGGAGAAAGTGAGTTAATCGTGGTGCATGGGGGGAGGAATGGTGACTTCAGAGAATGTAGGGTGGGAGAGGGGGGGGGGGGGGGGGGGGGGAAGGAACAGGCACCATCGTAAGAGGCACCATCGTACTTCAAATGGCCAAATTGGCCAGCGCTTTAGCGCACTTGAAAACAAAAAACTGCGCTTTGTAGTGCAAAAAGCGCAAAAATTGCTTACTGCGCCCACAGGGGGTTGCAAAAACTGCGCTTAAAGCGCAGAGGGGGTCAAAAAGTCAGCGCTCGAAAGCGCAAAAGCGCGCGCTTTGAATTACCCTGCATGGTGGGTTCAGAGAATGGGGGGGGGGGGGGGGGGGAGAGAGGGAGGGGGGCAGAGGGGAGGTGGAGGCGTGGAGGTAGGGTCAAGGGTAAGAAAACAGGGAATTGGGCGAGCTGAAGGGAGGGTGAATGTGAAGTAGAGGAGGATAGGAAACAGAAAAGAGGGAGGGGGTGGGAAGGAGGACAAAGGGAGGAAGGGTGGGGGGGCAGGTAGGGGTGGTCAACAGCCACACTGGATTATTATTATCCCTGCGATAAAACCCATAGCTTTGAGAGTCTAACCTGTGGGCTGGATTTGCCTTGACGCTGATCTAGCCTGGCTGACATGGCTTTTAGCGATTTTTGCTCTTTCTGGCTTCTGGGCTCTAGAACCATTATTGTGATGAAATGGGGTGGGGGGGATTTCTTTCAAAATAACCCTCAGGGCACTCAGGGCAGCTAGGAAGAATAAACAAATAAATTGTATTTAAAAAAATGAACCCAAAAAGTGCACCAGAAGGGTAAAAACAAAAGTCCGGAATCGCCAGTACAATTCAGCATCCCCTTAAGCCCCCCGGCCCCCCAGATCAGCTTTGGGCCAAGCCCCTCGCCCCCCCGGGTTTTTCAGCCCCCATCAGCCCCCAGCCCCCTGGATCAGCTTTGGACCAAGCCCCTCAGCCCCCCGGATTGTTTCAGCCCCCATCAGCCCCCCGGCCCCCCGAATCAGCTTTGGGTCAAGCCCTTCGGCCCCCGGATTGTTCAGCCCCATCGGCCCCCTGGATCAGCTTTGGGTCAAGCCCCTCGGCCCCCGGATTGTTCAGCCCCCATCGGCCCCCTGGATCAGCTTTGGGTCAAGCCCCTCGGCCCCCCGGATTGTTCAGCCCCCATCGGCCCCCTGGATCAGCTTTGGGTCAAGCCCCTCGGCCCCCCGGATTGTTCAGCCCCCATCGGCCCCCTGGATCAGCTTTGGGTCAAGCCCCTCGGCCCCCGGATTGTTCAGCCCCCATCGGCCCCCTGGATCAGCTTTGGGTCAAGCCCCTCGGCCCCCCGGATTGTTCAGCCCCCATCGGCCCCCTGGATCAGCTTTGGGTCAAGCCCCTCGGCCCCCGGATTGTTCAGCCCCCATCGGCCCCCTGGATCAGCTTTGGGTCAAGCCCCTCGGCCCCCGGATTGTTCAGCCCCCATCGGCCCCCTGGATCAGCTTTGGGTCAAGCCCCTCGGCCCCCCGGATTGTTCAGCCCCCATCGGCCCCCTGGATCAGCTTTGGGTCAAGCCCCTCGGCCCCCGGATTGTTCAGCCCCCATCGGCCCCCTGGATCAGCTTTGGGTCAAGCCCTCGGCCCCCCGGATTGTTCAGCCCCATCGGCCCCCTGGATCAGCTTTGGGTCAAGCCCTCAGCCCCCTGGATTGTTCAGCCCCCATCGGCCCCCTGGATCAGCTTTGGGTCATGCCCCTCGGCCCCCCTGATTTGTCTGACCCCATCAACCCCCGGGCACCCGGATCAGCTTTAGGTCAGGTCTCCCGCCCCCCGCCCCCCGGGCACCCGGATCAGCTTTAGGTCAGGTCTCCCGCCCCCGCCCCCGGGCACCCGGATCAGCTTTAGGTCAGGTCTCCCGCCCCCCGCCCCCCCGGGCACCCGGATCAGCTTTAGGTCAGGTCTCCCGCCCCCCGCCCCCTCGGGCACCCGGATCAGCTTTAGGTCAGGTCTCCGCCCCCCGCCCCCCGGGCATCCGGATCAGCTTTAGGTCAGGTCTCCGCCCCCCGCCCCCCCGGGCACCCGGATCAGCTTTAGGTCAGGTCTCCCGCCCCACGCCCCCTCGGGCACCCGGATCAGCTTTAGGTCAGGTCTCCCGCCCCCCGCCCCCCCGGGCACCCGGATCAGCTTTAGGTCAGGTCTCCCGCCCCCCGCCCCCCGGGCACCCGGATCAGCTTTAGGTCAGGTCTCCCGCCCCCCGCCCCCCCAGGCACCCGGATCAGCTTTAGGTCAGGTGTCCCGCCCCCCGCCCCCCGGGCACCCGGATCAGCTTTAGGTCAGGTCTCCCGCCCCCCGCCCCCCGGGCACCCAGATCAGCTTTAGGTCAGGTCTCCCGCCCCCCGCCCCCCCGGGCACCCGGATCAGCTTTAGGTCAGGTCTCCCGCCCCCCGTCCCCCCGGGCACCCGGATCAGCTTTAGGTCAAGTCTCCCGCCCCCCGGGCACCCGGGCACCCGGATCAGCTTTAGGTCAGGTTTCCCGCCCCCCGCCCCCCCGGGCACCCGGATCAGCTTTAGGTCAGGTCTCCCGCCCCCGCCCCCCCGGGCACCCGGATCAGCTTTAGGTCAAGTCTCCCGCCCCCCGCCCCCCCGGGCACCCGGATCAGCTTTAGGTCAGGTCTCCCGCCCCCCCGCCCCCCGTGCACCCGGATCAGCTTTAGGTCAGGTCTCCCGCCCCCCGCCCCCCCAGGCACCCGGATCAGCTTTAGGTCAAGTCTCCCGCCCCCCGCCCCCGGGCACCCGGATCAGCTTTAGGTCAGGTGTCCCGCCCCCCGCCCCCCCGGGCACCCGGATCAGCTTTAGGTCAGGTCTCCCGCCCCCCGCCCCCCCGGGCACCCGGATCAGCTTTAGGTCAAGTCTCCCGCCCCCGGGCACCCGGGCACCCGGATCAGCTTTAGGTCAGGTCTCCCGCCCCCCGCCCCCCCGGGCACCCGGATCAGCTTTAGGTCAAGTCTCCCCGCCCCCCGCCCCCCCGGGCACGCGGATCAGCTTTAGGTCAAGTCTCCGCCCCCCGCCCCCCTGGGCACCCGGATCAGCTTTAGGTCAAGTCTCCCGCCCCCGCCCCCCCCAGGCACCCGGATCAGCTTTAGGTCAAGTCTCCCGCCCCCCGCCCCCCCGGGCACCCGGATCAGCTTTAGGTCAAGTCTCCCGCCCCCAGCCCCCCCAGTTTTGTCAGGCCTCAACAGAATCCCAACTGCTGAAATTAGCACCCGCACTTCCAGTACCCCAGAATTCATTGTGGGGAAACTTACATGGTGTAGGTTGTGGGGGGGGGGGCTACTTGGAGGGAGTTGGTTGGTGGTGGTGGTGGTGGTGGGGGGGGTGGGGGGGGCTACTTGGAGGTAGGTGGTTGGTGGTGGGGGTGGTGGTGGGGGTGGGGCTACTGGTGGTTGGTGGTTGGTGGTTGGTTTGGGGGGGGGGGGGGGCTACTTGGAGGGAGGCTTTCAGCTTGTGGATGATCTAGCCCCCCATGGCAGTGTCTGAATGCCCGGTGTACAGCTGTACTGCTGCCCTAGCTATTGATGATAGAGGGGGGCGGGGGGGGGGGGGGGGGGGGGGGGGCGGCTTACATTTCGTGGATGATCTGGTCCCCCATGGCAGTGGCTGCAAGCCCCGTGTACTGCTGTACTGCTGCCCTAGCTATATGTGACAAATTGTACTGCCTTACCCTCATCCAGACCCGGCTGATATCTTCCCCGCCCTGCAGTTATTGGTCGGTGGTAGCTCGCCGTGGGCAAAGGCAGTCGACACATATTTGTGGAAGAACTGGAACCGCACCCCTGTGGACATGGCCATGCACAAGCTGGTGCGTTGGGTTTGTGAGGTGGGGTGTGTGGGTGTGTGGGGGGGGGGAGGGGGGGAGTTGACCCCCCTGGAGGCGATCTGGCTAAGACAGTCGACGGATATATGTCGAAGAACTGGAACCGCTCGCCTGTGGACATGGCCATGCCCAAGCTGGTGCGTGCGTTTCGACTGATCATGGTCATGGTGGTGGTGGTGGTGGTGATCGTAGTGGCTGTGGTGGTGGAGCCGCACCCCTATGGACATGGCCATGCCCAAGCTGGTGCGTGCGTTTCGACTGATCATGGTCATGGTGGTGTTGGTGGTGGTGATCGTAGTGGCTGTGGTGGTGGAGCCGCACCCCTATGGACATGGCCATGCCCAAGCTGGTGCGTGCGTTTCGACTGATCATGGTCATGGTGGTGGTGGTGGTGGTGATCGTAGTGGCTGTGGTGGTGGAGCCACACCCCTGTGGACATGGCCATGCCCAAGCTGGTGCGTGCGTTTCGACTGATCATGGTCATGGTGGTGGTGGTGGTGGTGATCGTAGTGGCTGTGGTGGTGGAGCCGCACCCCTGTGGATATGGCCATGCCCAAGCTGGTGCGTGCGTTTCGACTGATCATTGTCATGATGGTGTTGTTGGTGGTGATCGTAGTGGCTGTGGTGGTGGAGCCGCACCCCTGTGGACATGGCCATGCCCAAGCTGGTGCGTGCGTTTCGACTGATCATGGTCATGGTGGTGTTGGTGGTGGTGATCGTAGTGGCTGTGGTGGTGGAGCCGCACCCCTATGGACATGGCCATGCCCAAGCTGGTGCGTGCGTGATGAGGAGGGGTCGGCTATGTTATATATAATTTGTATATGAACAATATTATATAATATTATATCATATTAGTGTGGCTCCCAAGCATGACTGCCCTCTCAGGCCCGGGGGTGGAAAGTTTGACCACATGCCTATCACACTCCACATACCAGATGCTGCCCTTAGGCCTTCTCAAGGTACTATTAGTACACCTGCTGGTGGTAAACCTTCGCCCAAACTGAAATGGAAAGACAACTATGTCCAGATGTATGCACACACAATTAAGCGTGATCCAGACGTTAACCGATTACTTGACAATGCACTCCATAGCTCATCTATGGAAGATTCAGAGAAGGGGATTGCTAGTGCTATTGAACTAGCCATAAGCAAATGCACACCATGTCACAAACCTGTAGCTAAGCGTAAGCACGGGCCCGTGAACGCATGGTATGATGATGAATGCAATCGTGCTAGACAGGCAGCAAGCCAAGCAGAACATCAACATGGCTCTAGCTCTGACTTGGCTGGTTCTATGCACAAGGAGTACAAGAGGATTCTCAGAAGAAAGAAGAGGAAGTGGCTAGAAACACGCATGGAGAACCTTCATACGAATCTTCGGCATAATCCGAAAAGTTTTTGGAAAGACGTGCGTGAGCCTAACAAGGCCACTACGGCAGATATCACAATTCATGATTGGACTGATTATTTTGCAGACCTCTTTGATGTGCAAGTAGGTATTGATCCAAGTCTGGATGCTAGGGACTTTGTCCCTCAAGCTGATGGACCTCAGATAGAGGCCGCACCAACATGGTTATGTCAAGACTTTACCACCCAGGAGGTGTTTTCTGTTCTCCAATCCCTACGGAAAAACTCCTCCCCCGGGGTAGATGGTATCCCTGCAGAATGGTACAGATTTGCTTCCCATGAGGCCAACTCCCGATTTGTACAAGCTATGACTAACCTGTTTAATCTCATCTGGAAGACTTCTTACCCTAGCCAATGGGCTGCAGCTGCCTTGGTACCCGTACCCAAATCCAAAGGCAGTGTGTATGACAAGGACAACTATCGAGGTCTTGCGGTGAGCAACTCCATAGGAAAGATCTTCTCCCTTTGCATGCTACGTAGACTAGATGATTGGTCAGAAGAATTCAACCTCAGAGCCGCTGGCCAATATGGATTTAGAAGTGGTAGGGGTACTGCAGATGCATCATTCATTCTTAACCATATTGTAGATAAATATAGAGAAAAGAAAAAACCACTCTTTGTGGCTTTTGTTGATTTCAAGAAGGCTAATGATTGGGTCAACAGAGACTTGCTATGGGATTGCTTAGCAAGGCTAGGAGTCAAGGACCCCTATCTCAGTATTCTGAAGTCCATGTATAATCATGTTGTTTTCCAAGTTCGCCTACATGGGGACATTGGATCCTCCTTTCCATCCCTTGTAGGAGTTAAACAAGGAGACCCCTATCCCGACTCCTATTCGGTCTGTTCATTGATAGAATTGAATCGTTCCTCCAATCCAAGCTCCCAAATGTAGGGGCTGAGCTTAGGGGAAAGATTCTGCAACTGTTACTTTATGCTGATGACCTAGCTATAATGGCAGAATCCCCGGCAGATATGCAAGCGATGCTTGACTGCCTGAGAGATTTCTGCGAGGCTACTAAGATGGCTGTGAATATAAAGAAAACTGAGATTGTCGTTTTCAACAAACAATTCTGTGATGAGGCCCGCATGGATCCTGATTACAAATTTGTCTATGATGGAGCACAACTTTCTACAAAGTTATCTTTTATCTACTTGGGATCCCTCTTTGTGGATGGTGACTCAAGCAATCGTGCAAAAGCTGCTTTTTCTAGGATGCTCACTAAGGCCCAAAAGGCACACCACATGCTTCGTAGGCGATGCCATACTATGGAGATATACAATATTGATATTCTCACCCACCTGTTTGATTCTCTTGTACAACCTATCCTGAATTTTGGCTGTGAGGTGTGGGCTCCTTCTATTCTGAACAACACACTTATCTCAAATGACCATGCTTGTGAGAAATGGCATAGAGGTATACTTAAACAAATGTTGGGTGTTTGCCAATCTACTACATCTAATATTATCATGGAAGAGCTGGGTAGAACCCCGTTGTGTTTTGCTTGGCTTAAACAAGCTTTGCGCTTCTGGAACAAGACCATACATAAAGAACCTGAGGATCTCATTAGAATGGCTCTTGACTCCAACACTGGCTGGGTTCATGACTTGCGTTGTGCTCTCCACAAGCTAGGATCCAGTAAAAACATCAACATTTTGGAGGCTGTCGATGTCGAAGGTATTATGTCTGAAGTTTTTGAGTCATGGAGGTTTAAGTACCCAAGTGACACCAATGCAGTTAGAGACATCCCTGATGAGAGAAGGGTTGGCTTTAAACGCCTCCGATACCAAAAATGGTTCGCAGCCAACAGCAATGATGAGAATGGCTTGATTCCCTTTACATCCGCCTTACATAAGCAGGATCAGATTCGTTCTATAGCACAGTTTAGAATGGGTTCCCATTGGCTGAACACAGAAAGAATGAGGGTGGTGGATAGAGCACACATCCCTCGCTCAATGAGACACTGTCAAATGTGTGGGTTCCAAAAAACTGAGGATGAAATGCATATGTTTGAGTGCCCTTTTTATAATGATATTCGCCTCCGCTACCAGAATCTGTTTACAGATATTTATAGGCATGTCCATGAGGATACCGACTTAACCGTATGGACTGTGGAATTCTGCGATTCCACATTCAGAACCTTTATGAATGGAAATGGCACTAAGTCTTTTTGGAGCAACATAGCCGACTATCTTTCTACTTGTAGAAGAGCAAGACAGGAAGCCCTGGACTGCTTAGTGGCACCGTAATTTATTATCCCTTTTTTTTCTTCTTGAGACTTCTCATTTGTTAGCTTCTTACCTCCGCCACTGTAAGTGGTTGAGATCTGGGTCCTGCTCTAAGGGGTTTAATACCTACGCCACCAAAACGGTGGTTGGGAGTTTGGTTTGTTTGTCCTCGACACACCCCTGATGTAATGGGGTTTTTTGCTTTGTGGGTGCTTTTTCTTTTTGTTTAAAGCACAGAGTCTCATACACCCTCGCGGTGTCAAGTAGACTTTAACATGTAATGTAATGTAATGTAATATTAGTCGGACGAGCCATCTCACCAGAAACTCGAATTGTTTGAAAAACTAATATTATTGTGACACCATTTTTACTGCTTTTCAGACACTAATATTAGTTGCTGTTCCCTTGTGATGAGTGGCGGTGTAGCACTATGAATTGTGCACTAAGTAAAGTGTTGCATGCATGTGTGTATGGTGCATGCATTATGGGTGGTGGTATAGGGTGCAGATGTGCATGCACATGTGTGTATATGTGTGTGTGGGGGCATGTGTGTGTGCTTTTGTGTGTATGTGTTTTTGTGTTTGTTTGTGTTAATGTGTGTGTATATGTGTGTGGGGGGGCATGTGTGTTTGTTTGTATGTGTTTATATGTGTGTGTGTGGGGGGGGTTAATTGTGTGTGTGTATGTGTGTGTGTATATGTGTGGGAGGGAGCATGTGTTCGTTTGTTTGTTTTTGTCTGTGTGTGTATATGTGTGTGGGGTGGCATGTGTCGAACACTAACCCCAAAACCTACCAGCCCCCCCACAAGTCACTGTTCCCCACTTACACCAGGGTTCAACTGTGTGTGGACCCCAAACACTAACCCAAAACCTACCAGCCCCCCCACAAGTCGCCGTTCCCCACTAATACCTGGGTTGAACTGTGTGTGGACCCCAAAAACTAACCCCAAAACCTACTAGCCCCCCCAAAGTCGGCGTTCCCCACTTACACCTGCTTTCAACTGCGTGCGCCCCCAGTCAAACACTAACCCCAAAACCTGCCCTCCCTCCCAATGCCAGATCAGCGACCACGGCCAGGAAGAGGCCAACAACCCCTTATATATTTGCTTATTTATCTGGAGATGCTGTTGCTTTGACAAAGGCAAGGTGGCACATGTGTAAGCCAATTGAGCGTGCAAGGTGCAATGAGCTAGCTTACCAAGCTTTGTGCGTACATGCATTGACAAGGGCAAGGTGGCACATGTGTAAGCCAATTGAGCGTGCAAGGTCAATGGGGCTAGCTTACAAAGCTTTCTGCGTACATGCATTGACAAGGGCAAGGTGGCACATGTGTAAGCCAATTGAGCGTGCAAGGTGCAAGGAGCTAGCTTACCAAGCTTTGTGCGTACATGCATTGACAAGGGCAAGGTGGCACATGTGTAAGCCAATTGAGCATGCAAGGTGCAAGGAGCTAGCTTACCAAGCTTTGTGCGTACATGCATTGACAAGGGCAAGGTGGCACATGTGTAAGCCAATTGAGCATGCAAGGTGCAAGGAGCTAGCTTACCAAGCTTTGTGCGTACATGCATTGACAAGGGCAAGGTGGCACATGTGTAAGCCAATTGAGCATGCAAGGTGCAAGGAGCTAGCTTACCAAGCTTTGTGCTTACATGCATTGACAAGGGCAAGGTGGCACATGTGTAAGCCAATTGAGCGTGTAAGGTGCAAGGAGCTAGCTTACCAAGGTTTGTGCGTACATGCATTGACAAGGGCAAGGTGGCACCTGTGTAAGTCAATTGAGCGTGCAAGGTGCAAAGAGCTCCTGTAACACCGAGCAAGCAACGAGGCCTTGTGATTCGTATAGGGCTGTCACCCGCCCTGCCGGGTAGCACTGGGCAGCAACGAGGCCTTGTGATTCGTATCGGGCTGTGACCCGCCCCGTCAGGCAGCACCGAGCAAGCAACAGGGCCTTGTGATTCGTATAGGGCTGCGACCCGCCCTGTCGGGCAGAACCGAGCAAGCAACGAGGCCTTGTGATTCGTATAGGGCTGCGACCCGCCTGTCGGGCAGAACCGAGCAAGCAACGAGGCCTTGTGATTCTTTTAGGGCTGTGACTTGCCCTATCAGGCAGCACCGAGCAAGCAACGAGGCCTTGTGATTCGTATAGGGCTGTGACTTGCCCTATCAGGCAGCACCGAGCAAGCAACGAGGCCTTGTGATTCGTATAGGGCTGCGACCCGCCCTGCCAGGCAGCACCGAGCAAGCAACGAGGCCTTGTGATTCTTATAGGGCTGTCACCCGCCCTGCCGGGCAGCAGCAACGAGGCCTTGTGATTCGGATAGGGCTGTGACCCGCCTTGTCGGGCAGCACCGAGCAAGCAATGAGGGCGTGTGATTCGTATAGGGCTGTGACCCGCCCTGTCGGGCAACAGTGAGCAGGCAACGAGGCATTGTGATTCGAATAGGGCTGTGACACGCCCTGTCAGGCAGCACCGAGCAAGCAACGAGGCCTCGTTATTCATATAGGGCTGTGACTTGCCCTATCAGGCAGCACCGAGCAAGCAACGAGGCCTTGTACTTCATATAGGGCTGTGACTTGCCCTATCAGGCAGCACCGAGCAAGCAACAAGGCCTTGTGATTCGTATAGGGCTGCTGTGACCCGCCTTGTCGGGCAGAACCGAGCAGGCTACGAGGCATTGTGATTTGTATAGGGCTGTGACCCGCCCTGTCGGGCGGTGCCGAGCAAGAAACGAGGCCTTGTGATTTGTATAGGGCTGCTGTGACCCGCCCTGTCGGGCAAGCAGCACCGAGCAAGCGACGAGGCCTTGTGATTCGTATAGGGCTGCGACCCGCCCTGCCTGTCGGGCAGAAGCGAGCAAGCAACGAGGCCTTGTGATTCGTATAGGGCTGTGACCCGCCCTGTCGGGCGATGCCGAGCAAGCAACGAGGCCTTGTGATTTGTATAGGGCTGTGACCCGCCTGTCGGGCAGCACCGAGCAAGCAACAAGGCCGTGTGATTCGTATAGGGCTGCGACCCGCCCTGTCGGGCAGAACCGAGCAAGCAAAGAGGCCTTGTGATTCTTATAGGGCTGTGACCCGCCGTGTCGGGCAGCACCGAGCAAGCAACGAGGCCGTGTGATTCGTATAGGGCTGTGACCCGCCCTGTCGGGCGGTGCCGAGCAAGCAACGAGGCCTTGTGATTCGCATAGGGCTGTGTCCTGCCCTATCCTACTCAGGGAACGCGCCAATCCAGAACATAGCTATCGGGCGGCACCTAGCTAGCACCTAGCACCTATGCTGCCCATTGTTTTGCGAAGCCCCCCCACCTGGAGGGCGGGAGCCCCTATATTCATTTCTGTGTCCATCCGACTGACCGACAAGTTCTATGCAGTGTCGCAAACGAAAAACTAAAAATGGTGGAAAGGTGTTCGCAACCACGTGGATTCGGGCAACACTGTCCTGCTGTACCTCGCCTGTAGGTCAGATCAGATAAATAAATACATGGTACACCAGATCAGATAAATATATGCATTTTACACCAGATCAGTTAATAAATACATACGGGGCAACACTGTCCTGCTGCACCTTGCCTGTGGGTCAACGATTTCTTCCTGTTGGTGGTACAAACTGAGGGCCGGGAGACGAGGCAGGAGACCGGACACCCTACTTATAACGATGCGGTGAGAAGGTAAATTTCAGAGATAGGACGACCATATTTATACTCATCAATAAGATACGGGATACGTTAGCATGACTGGAAGAAACTCTACGACAACTCAGCTACGGCACACAATCAGGTCTAAGTGAAGGACGTGGGATGGTGAGATATAGTGCGACAGACTACGGTACGGAACCGTGTGCTCCAACAATTCCTCTCCTTCACCCGCGCCACCCTGGACAAGGTCAAGCTTGGCATTCAAAGCGTGTACGAGACCAGGGATCTTGGCGAGCTGTAACACACGTGAGTATGAGTGTCACACCCGAATCGTGGTGTAGAACGAGCCCTCTGTCTTTGTGGGCTACTTGAACTTGAACTTGAACTTGGTTACATAGCTCCAGCCAGAAGTTTGGCTGCTCGCCGTCTTTGGCAGTAAAAACATTATTACAAGAAAATGTGAACTCGAACAAATCCCTTTTTTTATATATTCCTCTTCTTCTGAAAAAAACAGTACAAAAAAACCTATCCAAACTATAAAAAAAAATGATCCAGTCTCTTCATACATTAATGGACGAACTAAGGGAGCTTTTCTCGCCGTTCAACTTGTGGATTGCAAATCAGATAATGTAGAGGAATCATTTTGCTCTCCGATTGGGAAATCAGGCTCTGATACTTTCCTCTCGAATTCAGCAAGGCTTCGTCAGTACAATCAAAAACCACATGGTGTTCATCTGGAACTGTTCCATAATCGCAAAGGTGACACACTCGATCTTTCTAAGGCACAATTGGACGTTTCAATCTATCAGTTTCCACTTTTAGGTAGTGGGAGGAAGTTCTAAATATAGACATATTACGCACAACCTTGTGTCAGCCCTAATCTGGACTGTGTAAACCTGCATAAATGCAAATTGTGTATGTGATTGTGCATGTGAATATGCTGTCGTTATTTAGTTCGGCTATTTCAGTATATTTTGGGTTACGCAGTACTGTATGTGCCCGATAAATGGCTTAAACTTTGGTAGATGGGTCCCGCCAATTCTGGTGGGGCTTGGCGCCTGGGCTAAAACAGGGAGCCCTGTGGAACCAGGGCTGTCCGCCAACATTGTGGCGGGGTTCACTTCTTTGCTGGCAGAATATACCTGGGTGGTATAAATTCTACCACACCTGACTCCGAATCTGACTGTAACATTTATTTTCATCCAACTCTGGGCTGCTCTGTTTTTCTTTTTGAGCCACTAACGCGTTATATGGGATGGCTCCTACCATCCCATAACCCCCTGGGGGAAAAACCTGCAGGGCATCAAACTTTCAGTCCCTACGTACGGGACTACTGAATATCAATCTTCAGTCCCTATTATGTTGCGGTTTCGCCCCCCCCCCCCCCCCCCCCCCACCCCACCCACCCACCCCCCCACACACACACCTACACAGGCACACACACACCACCACTAGTAAATGCGTGGACCGCCCGCGCCCAAGTTGGTCGGCCCTTGACGGCAGACCAAAGCATTGGGAACTAATAAATGGTCGAAAAATCTGTTAAATTGTCGAAAATCATAGAAAAACGGTTGGCGAATGAGATTGTTAGTTACACTAGCATCGAGCCTGTCGTTCCGACGGGAAGACCCCCCGTGGCCACGTCAGTGACAGGTCGGCAAGATCTGAAACCAAAGCCCTGAAACCACGCGCTACACCCTCCACTCGGAGATGGAAGAACAGTCAGTTGTAATGGTCGGAAAGTAAGTTGCAGGATGAGATTACGTCCGCAGCACTTGAAAAACAAGCTCGTTTTGGGTCAGGGTGCGAAGCTGGGAAAAACAATAAAACAAACACGTTTTTCTTGCTGTCGGCATGAGATTACTTTAACTTGAACTTGGTTACATAGCTTCAGCCAGAAATTTGGCTGCTCGCCGTCTTCGGCAGTAAAACAAGGATTCCCAGAAAAAATAAACTCGAACAAATCACTCTTTCATTATTTCCATTTGTTTTCATTCTCCGTTTTTTTCTTTTTCGGCGCGAGATTAGGTCCACAGCATTTGAACCTGGCGGCATTTCAGGTATTGCTTCTAGCGTAGCGCCTGCCGGGAAAATATGATCGACGTCAACTGACTCACCCTTGGGCCGACCACCGCAGGGGCCCTACTGGCACCCGACTATTTATAACCTTGGGTGTACAGTCACGCCTCGATTTCGCTCATGCCTCGGAATTCTCTCATGCCTCGGATTTCACTCGTGCCTCGGATTTCACTCGTGCCTCGGATTTCACTCTGATTACTGGCTCAACAATATGCTACGATTATTCGACACCGGATCCACTAATTCAGCCAACCCAATTCTTGAATAGCCTGTTCGCCATAATCGAGCACAAGCATCAAATATTGGAATTCGTTGTGTGTACAAATTGTTTTGAAAACCACACTTCGCGATTGTTTCTTGGACGTAGCCCGAGAGATCATTCACGCTTCGACCTAGGGTCACTCGTCCCTGCCTACAATTGTCGCCAGCAAAATGATAACAGTGAGTACCGTATGTTACCGGTATTGAGTCCGGTTTCGGTATCAGGGTTGTTCAGGGGGACTTAGATATCTGCATCACGAGACGCATCCCGTTCCAAGATCTGCACCTGTGACGCAACGGACTAGGGTTATTCAGGGCGCTGCGTCCTGCGTCGCATACGCAACGTGGAGAGGGTCCGTCGCGACGCAGACGCAGCTTCAGTGGGTTGGTTGCGTCGCAAGAGCAGACCCTCCAAGGTCTGCGTCTGAGACGTAACCCTCCCGTCCCGAGATCTGTGGTGCCTGGGACGTATCGGACCCCCCAACATCTGCGTCTGAGACGTAACGGACCCTCCAAGGTCTGTGTCTGAGATGTAACGGACGCAGCGTTTTGAACAACCCTGGTCGGTAGCTGAAAATAAGCTTGCATTATTGCGAGCCAAAATCTATAAAAACGTCTCTTCTGCTCCTTGTAGTTTCGATTAGCTCCCCTGCTCAATCTAGAATTTTCTTGTTTTTTCTAGGTTGGGCCTGGTTGAGCACTTGTTTTTTTATGTCCTTTCTATGTTTTTTCTAGGTTGGGTTCTTGGGTTTCTAGGTTCCCTTAAGCCTAGAAGGCTACCCCTGGACTGTTACATATACAAGTGGTTATGGTGGTTGGGCGAGTCACTCTAGCCTAGAAGGCTACCCCTGGACTGTAACATATACAAGTGGTTATGGTCCCTGGACTGTAACATATACAAGTGGTTATGGTGGTTGGGCAAGTCTCTCTATCCTAGAAGGCTACCCCTGGACTGTAACATATACAAGTGGTTATGGTGGTTGGGCAGGTCCCTCTAGCCTAGAAGGCTACCCCTGGACTGTAACATATACAAGTGGTTATGGTCCCTGGACTGTAACATATACAAGTGGTTATGGTGGTTGGGCAAGTCTCTCTATCCTAGAAGGCTACCCCTGGACTGTAACATATACAAGTGGTTATGGTGGTTGGGCAGGTCCCTCTAGCCTAGAAGGCTACCCCTGGACTGTTACATCATACAAGTGGTTATGGTGGTTGGGCAGGTCCCTCTAGCCTAGAAGGCTACCCCTGGACTGTAACATATACAAGTGGTTATGGTCCCTGGACTGTAACATATACAAGTGGTTATGGTGGTTGGGCAAGTCTCTCTATCCTAGAAGGCTACCCCTGGACTGTAACATATACAAGTGGTTATGGTGGTTGGGCAGGTCCCTCTAGCCTAGAAGGCTACCCCTGGACTGTTACATCATACAAGTGGTTATGGTGGTTGGGCAGGTCCCTCTAGCCTAGAAGGCTACCCCTGGACTGTTACATCATACAAGTGGTTATGGTGGTTGGGCAGGTCCCTCTAGCCTAGAAGGCTACCCCTGGACTGTTACATCATACAAGTGGTTATGGTGGTTGGGCAGGTCCCTCTAGCCTAGAAGGCTACCCCTGGACTGTTACATCATACAAGTGGTTATGGTGGTTGGGCAGGTCCCTCTAGCCTAGAAGGATACCCCTGGACTGTAACATATACAAGTGGTTGTGGTGGTTGGGCAGGTCCCTCTAGCCTAGAAGGCTACCCCTGGACTGTTACATCATACAAGTGGTTATGGTGGTTGGGCAGGTCCCTCTAGCCTAGAAGGCTACCCCTGGACTGTTACATCATACAAGTGGTTATGGTGGTTGGGCAGGTCCCTCTAGCCTAGAAGGCTACCCCTGGACTGTTACATCATACAAGTGGTTATGGTGGTTGGGCAGGTCCCTCTAGCCTAGAAGGCTACCCCTGGACTGTTACATCATACATATTGCATAGTGATAACACTACTATTGAACGGCAATATAACATCATATGATGTGACATTGGCCCACACACACCACCACCACCACTACACACACCCAACCAACACACACACCACCACCACTACTCCATACTGCTAAGGATCGGCAATATGACATCATATGATATCATGTCATCGTATGATATCATATGATGCCAGCAGTCTGACTAGGCTGAAGTTACCATTTAAATACATATCATATGATATCATATGATGCAATTTGTATGATATCCTGTGATATCCTTTAGTTTGATATCATATAATACCATAACAACTGCATCATATGATATTGTATATAAATTGTAACTTTAGCCTAGTCAGAGTGCCGGCATCATATGATACCATCATATGATGACATGGTGTGATGATATTATCAGATATCATGATATCGTCATATGATGACATTACATCATAATGCCGTTCACGATTTAAATGTAGGGAAGGGCTAGCTATATTGCAACAAGCAGGGCGCTTGCAGCCACTTTGCAGTAGGGTACTACATTTTGTCAAATTGGCCAGCGCTTAAAGCGCACTACCGTCAAACTGGTCGGCACTTTGCAGCAGGGATTGTTTTTCACGCTATATATAGCGATCGCTAGTTTTGACCCGGTGTTATAAAACATATCGCTGTAAAAAAGTAAAAAAAAAAAGTTTTTTTTTGCCTTATGGCCCTAAAAAGCCACGAAACTCCATGAAAAGCTGCAAAAAGCATTAAAACGCTGTCCCTGGAGGAGGCCTAAGGTCATAAAGCTAGAAAAGGCCCACTTTCAGGTTTGAAAAAAATCACTACTTTGCAGCATACAAGCTTTCAACAGTGATATCACAATGCAGTTCCCTACACACTACTGATTGATCGAGAAGGGTGATCAAGATAAACTGTACGAAGGACTCTCTCACACACGCACACACACACATTCAGCAACTCATGTTACATCACACACTATTAGGGACTGGCATATCATATGATTTTAACCAAAGGCGAGTACGATATCATATGACATCATACAAATTGCATCATTTGATATTGTATATAAATGGTAAATTTGGCCTATGGGCTAGGCAGAGTGCCTGCATCATATGATATCATAATGCCGTTACCTACATATATCCAGGGAACGGCAAATCATATGATGTTGACCAAAGACGAGTATGATATCATGTGATATTATAAACAGATCATATAATATTATAAACAGATCATATGAACTAATATCATATGATATTATAAACAGATCATATGATATTATAAACAGATCATATGATATTATAAACAGATCATATGATATTATAAACAGATCATATGATATTATAAACAGATCTTGGGATCCCTCTTTGTGGATGGTGACTCAAGCAATCGTGCAAAAGCTGCTTTTTCTAGGATGCTCACTAAGGCCCAAAAGGCACACCACATGCTCCGTAGGCGATGCCATACTATGGAGATATACAATATTGATATTCTCACCCACCTGTTTGATTCTCTTGTACAACCTATCCTGAATTTTGGCTGTGAGGTGTGGGCTCCTTCTATTCTGAACAACACACTTATCTCAAATGACCATGCTTGTGAGAAATGGCATAGAGGTATACTTAAACAAATGTTGGGTGTTTGCCAATCTACTACATCTAATATTATCATGGAAGAGCTGGGTAGAACCCCGTTGTGTTTTGCTTGGCTTAAACAAGCTTTGCGCTTCTGGAACAAGACCATACATAAGGAACCTGAGGATCTCATTAGAATGGCTCTTGAGGAATCTTTTGACTCCAACACTGGCTGGGTTCATGACTTGCGTTGTGCTCTCCACAAGCTAGGATCCAGTAAAAACATCAACATTTTGGAGGCTGTCGATGTCGAAGGTATTATGTCTGAAGTTTTTGAGTCATGGAGGTTTAAGTACCAAGTGACACCAATGCAGTTAGAGACATCCCTGATGAGAGAAAGGGTTGGCTTTAAACGCCTCCGATACCAAAAATGGTTCGCAGCCAACAGCAATGATGAGAATGGCTTGATTCCCTTTACATCCGCCTTACATAAGCAGGATCAGATTCGTTCTATAGCACAGTTTAGAATGGGTTCCCATTGGCTGAACACAGAAAGAATGAGGGTGGTGGATAGAGCACACATCCCTCGCTCAATGAGACACTGTCAAATGTGTGGGTTCCAAAACCTGAGGATGAAACGCATATGTTTGAGTGCCCTTTTTATAATGATATTCGCCTCCGCTACCAGAAGCTGTTTACAGATATTTATAGGCATGTCCATGAGGATACCAACTTAAACGTATGGAATGTGGAATTCTGCGATTCCACATTCAGAACCTTTATGAATGGAAATGGCACTAAGTCTTTTTGGAGCAACCTAGCCGACTATCTTTCTACTTGTAGAAGAGCAAGACAGGAAGCCCTGGACTGCTTAGTGGCACCGTAATTTATCATCCCTTTTTTTCTTCTTCTTGTGACTTCTCATTTGTTAGCTTCTTACCTCCGCCACTGTAAGTGGTTGAGATCTGGGTCCGGCTCTAAGGGGTTTAATACCTACGCCACCAAAACGGTGGTTGGGAGTTTGGTTTGTTTGTCCTCGACACACCCCTGATGTAATGGGGTTTTTTGCTTTGTGGGTGCTTTTTCTTTTTGTTTAAAGCACAGAGTCTCATACACCCTCGCGGTGTCAAGTAGACTTTAACATGTAATGTAATGTAATGTAATGTAATGTAGATCATATGATATTATAAACAGATCATATGATATTATAAACAGATCATATGATATTATAAACAGATCATATGATATTATAAACAGATCATATGAACTAATATCATATGATATTATAAACAGATCATATGATATTATAAACAGATCATATGATATTGTAAACAGATCATATGATATTATAAACAGATCATATGAACTAATATCATATGATATTATAAACAGATCATATGAACTAATATCATATGATATGATGGCCCAGGCCAAAGTTACCTAGTCACACCGACGGCATCATATGATATCATAATGCCGTTACCTATATATAACCAGGGAACGGCAAATCATATAATGTTGAACAAAGACGAGTATATATCATATGATGTTGACCAAAGACGAGTATGATATCACATGATGTTGACCAAAGACGAGTTACACATTTACCATTTTAAAACTGTCGTATGATGCAATTTGTATGCTACCGGAGACTGGTATCGTATGATAGCATACTCACCTTTGGCCAAAATCATATGATATGCCGATCCCTATTAAATATCAAAAGCTGGTTGGGAGGTGCACAGGCTACATGGGTGGGGTGGGGGGTGGGGAAGTGAGTGGGTGGGGTGTGCAGTGGTGAGGAAGGGGTCTAGTGTGGAGTATGTAGGGAACGGCAAATCATAGGATGCTGATCAAAGACGAGTATGATATCATATGATATCATACAAAAATCATATGAACTAATATCATATGATATGATGGCCCAGGCCAAAGTTACCTAGTCACACCGCCGGCATCATATGATATCATATGATGACATGACATCATATGATATCATATTGCCGTTACCTGCATATAACACAGTGCCTGTGGTGGTTGAACAGGCCCCTTTAGCCTAAAAGGCTACCCCTGGACTGTTATAAAGCAGTAATAATAAAGGTTTGATACCCTGTTGATGTTGATTTGTGTAATGAGGTAATGATAACGCCTGGTGGGGCGTGGTGTTAAAGGAACCCGTCGTACGCGGGCAGAGAACGGTCTACCACATCGACTGGACAAGCTACCATCGGTTGACAACGACCTGCAACGCTAAGAGTGGAGGAATCAAACCTCCGACCCTTCGTCGATAAAGCAATTTGGTGTACCACTAGACCAATCGTATCACTGAAACGGGCTGAATGTTGATTTGTGTAATGAGGTGAGAAGACAGTTCCATGAGTCCAATAGGTACACACACAAAAAAACGAAAAGACGGCGAATTCTATCATCCAATACTGATTGATTGAGAAGGGTGATCAGGGTTTATTTTATTTCCGCTATGTATAGCGATGCTATTTTTACCCCGTTTTGGAGAAATTATCGCTATAAAATGAAAAAATGTTTCCCCCCCGTAAACGGTCCTAAAAGCTATGAAAGGCCATACAAGCTATCAGAAAGCTATACAAAAACACTAAAACGCTGTCCCTGGAGGAGGCCTGCAACCATTAAGCTAGAAAAAAAACTTTCAGATTTGACAGCATACACTACTGATTGACAAGGGTGATCAAGATAAACTGTACGAGGTTCTGTGTTAGGGAGGGCTTAAAAAGAAAAAGCACTGATGAACTGAACCCCAAACAATCTTTTTACTGATGGGGGCCCTGAGTTTGTGCTATAGTGATCATTTAATTCTACAATATAACTGAGATAAGATAAAGATAAACTGTACGAGGTTCCTCCATACAGGTTTCGCGTTCATACCTTCAATACAACAAGTTCAATTCAAAAATGGTAGTCAGGATGTGCTGCTGTCCTGTCTCGGCATTTAATTTCTGAGTTTCTGAGAAGGGTGATCAAGATTAACTGTACGAGGTTCCTCCATATAGGTTTCGCACTTTTTGTTCATACCTTCAATACAACAATTCCAATTCAAAAATGGTAGTCAGGATGTGCTGCTTTCCTGTCTGGGCATTGATTTGCCGAGTTTATGTAGTGATCACTATCTATCAAGTTATAATAACGCCTGGTGAGGCGCGGCATTAAGGAAGCCCTGTCTCACGGCGGTAGAGAACGGGCTGCTACTACTATATATCTAGCATTTCTGCAAGAAACGTACTAGTGTAGACCAGATGACGAGTGTATTCATTGTGTTCATTAACTCGCCTATACCACCATGCTCTCTTAGTATCAGGGTGGCCTATACAGGCAAGGCCCCCCCACCCACTACCCCACTGCACCAGATGACGAGCGTATTCATTGTGTTCATTCACTCGCCTACCCTACCTTCCTCCCATTGTATCAGGGTGGCCTATACAGGCAAGGCCCCCCCACCCACTACCCCCCCTCCCTTTCATTGTATCAATACACCAAGTAAGCTGCAATGCACACCATCGTGGATCTGCACCTGATGATGATGATTGTATTCATCGCGTTCATTCACGCGCCTACCCCACCTTACCTCCATCGTATTAGGGTGGCCTATATAGGCAATGGATTGGCCTGAAATCTTTCAAGTGCTGTTTTGCTGACACCACTACCCCACTTTACTTCCATTGTAACAATACACCATGTAAGCTGCAATGTGCACCATCGTGGATCTGCACCTCATGATGATGATTGTATTCATCGCGTTCATTCACACGCCTATACCACCTCCCTTCCATTGTATCAGGGTGGCCTATGCAGGCAAGGCCCCTCCACCCACTACCCCCCCTCCCTTCCATTGTAACAATACACCATCGTGGATCTGCACCTGATAATGATGATGATTGTATTGATTGTGTTCATTCACTCGCCTACCCCACCTTACTTCCATTGTATGTATCAGGCTGGCCTATACAGGCAAGGCCTTCCGTTGAAACCGTCCAAGTGCTGTTTTGATGACAGGCCTACCCCACCTTACTTCCATTGTATGTATAAGGGTGGCCTATACAGGCAAGGTCTTGCCCCGACACCGTCCAAGTGCTGTTTTGCTAACAGGCCTACCCCACCTTACTTCCATTGTATGTATAAGGGTGGCCTATACAGGCAAGGTCTTGCCCCGACACCGTCCAAGTGCTGTTTTGCTGACACTCGCCTACCCCACCTTCCTTCCATTGTATGTATAAGGGTGGCCTATACAGGCAAGGTCTTGCCCTGACACCGTCCAAGTGCTGTTTTGCTGACACTCGCCTATATACCCCACCTTCCTTCCATTGTATGTATAAGGGTGGCCGATACAGGCAAGGCCTTGCCCCGACACCGTCCAAGTGCTGTTTTGCTGACACTCGCCTACCCCACCTTCCTTCCATTGTATGTATAAGGGTGGCCTATACAGGCAAGGTCTTGCCCTGACACCGTCCAAGTGCCGATTTGCTAACAGGCCTACCCCACCTTCCTTCCATTGTATGTATAAGGGTGGCCTATACAGGCAAGGCCTAGCCCCGACACCGTCCAAGTGCTGTTTTGCTGACAGGCCTACCCCACCTTCCTTCCATTGTATGTATAAGGGTGGCCTATACAGGCAAGGTCTTGCCCTGACACCGTCCAAGTGCTGTTTTGCTGACACTCGCCTATAAACCCCACCTTACTTCCATTGTATCCATACACCATGTACCACATCCCCCCCCCGCCCCCCCCCCCCCCCCCCCCCCGCACCCTCACACACACCAACACACCTTAATTCCATTGTTTCCATTCACACGCCTACCCCACCTTTCTTCCATTGCATCAGGGTGGCCTATACAGGCAAGGCCTTGCCGTAAAACCGTCCAATTGCTGTGGCTTCCGAGTGATCAGCACCTTGCACAGAAGGTGGGTCAAACAGACAGTCCGGTCACTTTATTTGCCATTGTAAGCATCCAAATTGTAGCAGGTTGGCCTGTACAGGTATGGGCGAGCCGTTATACCGTCCAAGTGCTGTGGCTTCCGAGTGATCAGCACCTTGCACAGAAGTTGGGTCAAACGCTTAGGTGGGTTCCTTTATTGGCAATTGTAAGCATCCAAATTGTAGCAGGTCGGCCTGTACAGGTATGGGCGAGCCGTAAAACCGTCCAAGTGCTGTGGCTTCCGAGTGATCAGCACCTTGCATAGAAGTTGGATCAAACGCTTAGGTGGGTCCCTTTATTGGTCATCGTTACATTGTAGCAGGGTGGCCTGCAGGGTAATGCAAAGCGCGCGCTTTTGCGTTTTTGAGCGCTGACTTTTTGACCCCCTCTGCGCTTTAAGCGCAGTTTTTTGCAACCTCTTGTGGGCGCTGCAAGCAATTTTTGCGCTTTTTGCACTACAAAGCGCAGTTTGTTTTGTTTTCAAGTGCGCTAAAGCGCTGGCCAATTTGGCCATTTGAAGTACCCTGGTGGCCTGTACAAGCAAGGGTGATGATGACGCTGATGATGACGCTGATGATGACGCTGATGATTACGCTGATGATGACGCTGATGATGACGCTGATGATGACGCTGATGATGACGCTGATGATGACGCTGATGATGACGCTGATGATGACGCTGATGATGACGCTGATGATGACGCTGATGATGACGCTGATGATGACGCTGATGATGACGCTGATGATGACGCTGATGATGACGCTGATGATGACGCTGATGATGACGCTGATGATGAAGCTGATGATGACGCTGATGACCCTGGTGATGCTGATGATGATGTACCCCCCAACCCCCAACCCCCAACCCCCAACCCCAACCCCCAACCCCTACGCACCCATTGCCCCCATCCCGCCAACCCATCCATATCCTGCAGTACAAATGCAAGCACTTCCCTTTGGCTGTGGTGGCTCAAGCAGCAGCTGGCAGTAACAGACGTCATGCATCAGCCAGAACAAGCACGTCACACACACACTCACCCTACCACTCACTTGAAACAGTTGTCATAGGCCCAACCCTGCCCCCCCCCCCCCCCCCCCCCCCCACACACACACACACCTACACACACACACACACACTCACACACACTCACCCTACCCACTCACTTGAAACAGTTGTCATAGGCCCAACCCTGCCCCCCCCCCCACCCCCCCCACACACACACACCTACACACACACACACACACACACTCACACACACTCACCCTACCCACTCACTTGAAACAGTTGTCATAGGCCCAACCCTGCCCCCCCACCACACCACCACCACACACACACGCACCTACACACACACCTACACACACACACGCACTCACACACACTCACCCTACCCACTCACTTGAAACAGTTGTCATAGGCCCAACCCTGCCCCCCCCCCCCCCCCCCCCTCCCCCCCCCCCCACACACACACACACACCTACACACACACTACACACAATCACACACTCACACACACTCACCCTACCCACTCACTTGAAACAGTTGTCATAGGCCCAACCTGCCCCCCCCCCCCCCCCCCCCCCCCCCCCCCACACACACACACACACTACACACAATCACACACTCACACACACTCACCCTACCCACTCACTTGAAACAGTTGTCATAGGCCCAACCCTGCCCCCCCCCCCACACACACACACATACACACATACACACACACCACACACACTCACCCTACCCACTCACTTGAAACAGTTGTCATAGGCCCAACCCTTTGGCTGTGGTGGCTCAAGCAGCAGCTGGCAGTAACAGACGTCATGCCAAGACAGTAGTGGTGGCTCAAGCAGCAGCTGGCAGTAACAGACGTCATGCATCAGCCCAGAACAAGCACGCCAGGCCAGATAACTTCCAAGAATCGTTCAAGAACCTGTGTCTCCACCCCACCTCACCCACCCCACCCTTCCACACCACTTCAACCCACTCCCCCACCCAGGCAGCTACACTTCCCTTTGGTTGTGGTGGCTCAAGCAGCAGCTGGCAGTAGCAGGCATAATGCATCGGCCAAGAACAAGCACACCATGCCAGATAACTTCCAAGAAAACTTTCAAGAATGTCGTTCACAAGCTTGATTATGATGAGGACTACTCCCACCCCATCCGACCAACTCCCTCCCCCCCCTCCCACCCCTCCCCACCCAGGCAGCTACACTTCCCTTTGGCTGTGGTGGCTCAAGCAGCAGCTGGCAGTAACAGGCGTCATGCATCGGCCCAGAACAAGCACGCCAGGCCAGATAACTTCCAAGAATCGTTCAAGAACCTGTGTATCCACCCCACCCCACCACCCCTTCCCACCCACTTCAACTCACTCCCCCACCCAGGCAGCTACACCTCCCTTTGGCTGTGGTGGCTCAAGCAGCAGCTGGCAGTAACAGACGTCACGCATCAGCCCAGAACAAGCATGTCAGGATTGAGAACTTTCAAACAACCTACAAAAACGTGTCTCTCAAGCGCGGAAAGTACGTTGGAATTTTGAGGAACCTGACTGCTGAAGAGAAGGCTCTCCTACCCCCTGACAAAAGGAAGCAGGAGACTGTTACCACACAGCAAAGCGACTCACAGATTGAGGCAGCCAAGAAATTGGACTGGTGAGTCTTTCCCACCACCACCACCACCACCACCACCACAACTACCACCACCACCACCACACACACACACAATCGTCCAGTACCCCCTGACAAAAGGGAACAGGAGACTGTTACCGCAAGCATGCGACTCACACATTGAGGCAGCCAAGAAACTTGACTGGTGAGTGGTATTGGTACTCCCCCCCCCCCCCCCCCCCCCCCCCCCCCCACACACACACACACACACACACACATACACCCACCCACCCACCCACCCACATCATCCGATAACCCTGACGAAAGGAGCAGGAGAGTGTTACCGCACAGCAATGCGACTCACAGATTGAAGCAGCCAAGAAATTGGACTGGTGAGTCACCACCACCACCACCACCACCACCGTGCACTGACAAAAGTGAACAAGAGAGTTTTATCGCGAAGCAATGCAACTCACACATTGAGGCAGCCAAGAAACTAGACCGGTGAGTGGTATTGGTACCCCCCCCCCTCCCCCCCCCCCCCCCCCCCCACACACACACAGTGAAGAGCCTGACTGCTGAAGAGAAGGCTCTCCTACCCCCTGACAAAAGGGAACAAGAGAGTGCTACTGCAAAACAATGTGAATCACATATTAAGGCAGACAAGAAACTGGACTGGTGAGTCACCACCACCACTACCACCATGCACTTTCCCCCCCACCCCCACCCCCCCACCCCACACCCCACGATGGCACTGCCCCCCCCCACACCCCACCCACCCACCCACCTGCCACCATGCACTGCTACTCCCCACCCACACCCTCACCCCCTAATTCCCACCACCCTATACACACCCACCCACCCACCACCACCACCATCCCAGGCTACTATACGCCCTAGGCCAAACCTCAGAGCTCCGCGACCCCCTAACCCACAACCCTCCCTCCCCACAAACCCTCCAAACCCCACCCACCCCCCACCCACGGAGCATCCACCATCCCGGGCTACTTTACGCCCTAGGCCAAACCTCAGGGCTCCGCGACCCCCTAACCCATTACCCTCCTCTCCCTAGATACCCCACCCCTACCCTCCAAACCCTCAAAACCCTATCCCCCAACCCTACAACCAGGCTACTATACGCCCTGGGCCGAACCTCAGATCTCCGCAACCCCCTAATCCATTATCCTCCCTCCCCCTACATACCCCCACCCCTACCCCTCCAAACCCTCATAACTCCTATCCCCCCAACCCCTACTACCAGGCTACTATACGCCCTGGGCCGAACCTCAGATCTCCGCAACCCCCTAATCCATTATCCTCCCTCCCCTACATACCCCCACCCCTACCCCTCCAAAACCTCATAACTCCTATCCCCCCCAACCCTACTACCAAGCTACTATACCGCCCTGGGCCGAACGTCAGCAGATCTCCGCGACCGCCCTAATCCATTGTCCTCCTCCTCCTAGCATCCCCCTACCCCTACCCCTCCAAAAGCCCTCATAACTCCTATCCCCCCAACCCCTACTACCAGGCTACTATACGCCCTGGGCCGAACGTCAGAGCTCCGCGACCCCCTAACCAAAGAGGAGCAAGATGAAGTAGAGGCCCTAGGTGTCCTCGGTCTCTTCGCCAGGTGGCAGGCCAAGGTCAAAGCCGGTTTCGATTTCATCAAGGATGAGAAGAGCAAGCAATGGGTTGGCGCCGTGTTTGATTTCACGACAGAGGAGAGGGCGCTGCTCCCTGTCAAGATGTGGACAGTGTGTGAGGTGTCAACAGCGCCTTGTGGCAGTGTAAGGGAGGCAGCCTATGCTGTGGACAGGTAGGTGGGGGTTGGTGGTGATGGTTGTGGTCGTGGTGGTGTTGTTGGTGGTGTTGGTGGTGGACAGGTAGGTGGGGGTTGGTGGTGATGGTTGTGGTTGTGGTGTTGTTGTTGTGGTGGTGGTGGACAGGTAGGTGGGGGTTGGTGGTGATGGTTGTGGTCGTGGTGGTGTTGTTGGTGGTGTTGGTGGTGGACAGGTAGGTGGGGGTTGGTGGTGATGGTTGTGGTCGTGGTGGTGTTGTTGTTGGTGGTGGTGGTGGACAAGTAGCTGGGGGTTGGTGGTGATGGTTTTGGTCGTGGTGGTTGTTTGTGGTGGTGTGTGTTGGTGTGGACAGGTAGGTGGGGGTTGGTGGGGATGGTTGTGGTCGTGGTGGTGTTAGTGGTGTTGGTGGTGGTGGACAGGTAAGTGGGGGTTGGTGGGGATGGTTGTGGTCATGGTGGTGATGTTGGTGGTGTTGGTGGTGGACAGGTAGGTGGGGGTTGGTGGTGATGGTTGTGGTCGTGGTGGTGGTGGTGTTGTTGGTGGTGGACAGGTAGGTGGGGGTTGGTGGTGATGGTTGTGGTCTTGGTGTTGTTGTTGGTGTTGTTGGTGGTGGACAGGTAGGTGGGGGTTGGTGGTGATGGTTGTGGTCTTGGTGGTGTTGTTGGTGGTGTTGGTGGTGGACAGGTAGGTGGGGGTTGGTGGTGATGGTTGTGGTCTTGGTGGTGTTGTTGGTGTTGTTGGTGGTGGACAGGTAGGTGGTGTGGGAAGCTGGAAGATGATGGTGTTGGTGTTGGTGTTGGTGACTGTGTTGGTGGATGTGACTGTGTTGCTGGTGTTGGTGTTGGTGACTGTTGTTGTTGTTGTTGTTGGTGGTGGTGGTGGTGACTGTGTTGGTGGAGGTGACTGTGTTGTTGGTGTTGGTGTTTGTGACTGTGTTGTTGGTGTTGGTGTTTGTTGGTGGTGGTGTTGGTGTTGTGGTGTGTTGGTGGTGGTGACTGTGTTGGTGTTGGTGACTGTGTTGGTGGTGTTGGTGACTGTGGTGATGGTGGTGACTGCGGTGTTGGTGCAGTAAGAGAGGAAGACTTACCCCCCCCCCCCCACACACACACACACACCTTACACGCACATTAACACGCACACAAATGTACACAAAAACACACACACGTACACACACACATGTACACAACAACAACACCACAAACAAATACACACACATAAACAAATACTACTACACACACATACAGGCTGCTGCTTGCCCTAGGCCGGGAGAAAAGGCAGAACAGCCGTGTGAGCAAAGAGGAAGAGACGGGGGACGAGAAGAATAGGTCGCAAGCTGCCACAACACACACACACACACTCTCACACACACACACACACACATACGGGGGACGAGAAGAATAGGTCGCAAGCTGCCACACACACACACACACACACACTCTCACACACACACACACACACATACGGGGGACGAGAAAGAATAGGTTCGCAAGCTGCCACACACACACACACACACACACACACACACATTCTCACACACACACACACACATACGGGGGACGAGAAGAATAGGTCTCAGGCTGCGAAGGCCCGGGTCTAAACACACACCCCTCACACACGTACAAACAAACAAACAAACAAACAAACAAACAAACAAACAAACAAACAAACAAACAAACAAACAGACAAACAAACAAACAAACAAACAAACAAACAAACAAACAAACAAACAAACAAACAAACAAACAAACAAACAAACAAACAAACAAACAAACAAACAAACTAACTAACTAACTAACTAACTAACTAACTAACTAACTAACTAACTAACTAACTAACTAACTAACTAACTAACTAACTAACTAACTAACTAACTACAAACTAACAAACTAACTAACTAACTAACTAACTAACTAACACAACAAACAACAAACAAACAAACAAAAACAAACAACAAAACAAACAAACAAACAAACAACAAACAAACAAACAAACAAACAAACAAACAAACAAACAAACAAACAAACAACAAACGGAAAAAACAAGCAAACAAGCAAACAAACAAACAAATAGCAACAAACAAACACACACACACATACACACACACTCTCACACACACACACACACACACACACACACACACACACACACACACACACACACACACAAAACACAACACACACACACACACACACACAAACACACAAACATACACACACACATACACACACACACTCTCTCACACACACACACACACACACACACACACACAGGACACACACACACACACACACACACAAAAACATAAAGAAAAAACACACTCACCCCCCTACACACTATACACGCAACAAACACACACACACACACACACACACACACCACACAGACTACACACACATTCCACACACACACACAGCACGCGCACAGGACACACTCACACACATCACACATGCACACACACAACACATACCAACCTACACACACACATACATCACACACATGTCTCTCCACACACACCACACCATCAGACACACAACACAACATCAACACACGGTACACACACACATAACAGACACACACACTCCACACCACACACACAGACATACACACACAACACACCACAGACACAAAACAGACACACGCCACAGCTGCACAATACACAAAAACAGACACACGGTCACACACAAGAAAAAACGTCGCAATAAACACACCCAGTCACTCCCCCCCTACAGGCTGCTTCTTGCCCTAGGCCGGGAGAAAAGGCAGAACATCCTTCTGAGCAAAGAGGAAGAGAAGGAGCACAAGAAGAATAGGTCGCAAGCTGCAACAGACACACACACACACACACAGCACACACACGACAGACACACACACACACACACACACACAGACACACACACAAAACACACACATTATGAATTTAACACACGCACACACACAGGCCACACACACACACACCACACACACAAACACACACACACACTTATACACACACACACACACACACACACATACAAACACACACACACACACGACACCACAACACACTCAGACACACACACACCACACACGACAACACACACACAACACACACACAAACAACACACACACACACACAACACACAAACACACACCACACACACACACACACACACACACGACCCAAACCCAGACACCACACACACGACATACACACACACATAAAACACACACTCTCTCACACACACACACACACGCACACACACCACATCACACACACACACACACACACACACACACACACATTCCCCACCACACCACACACACAGCACACACACACGACACAACAGCACACATACACGCACACACTTCACACAAAAGACACACACACACTCGCACACACTCGCACACAGCCACAAAAGCACACATAACACCAAACAACACACACACACACACAAACACACACACACACACACATACACACATACAAATACACACACACAAAAACAGACACACGTGTACACAAAAACATCACCACACAAGAAAAAACTCGCATAAACACACCCTCACTCCTCCCCTCAACAGGCTGCTTCTTGCCCTAGGCCGGGAGAAAAGGCAGAACATCCTTCTGAGCAAAGAGGAAGAGAAGGAGAACAAGAAGAATAGGTCGCAAGCTGCACACACAAAACACACACACACACACACACACACACATTCAAAACACACACAGACACACACTAGACACAAACACACACACGCGCACACACACCACAAACACACTCCCCCCCCCCCCCCCCACACACACACACACAACACACACACACACACACATACACACACACATCACAAAAACAACACAAAGACAAACACACACACAGCACACAAGCACACACACACACATACACACAGACACAACACACACTCCAGACACGACAAACACACACACACACACACCACACACACGCACACACAACGCAGCCACACACACGCATGACAGCTGACACGCAAGCACATGCTACACACATGATACACAACACACACACGCACAACACACATACACACACACCACCACACACACAGCACACACACACACACGACACACACGAACACCACCCACATAATCACATCTCACCAACACAAAAGGTACACACACCACAAAACACACACACAACACAGCACGACACAGGGTTGCACACACACACTACACCACACATACAACACACACAGACACACTTGGTCACACGCAAAACACATACACACACAAAGCAACCAACACATCACACACACACACACATGGGACGGCGCTCAAACATGCACCATAGGCAAATACAACACACACAAAAACAGGTGCATAACATGCATCGCACACAAAGAAAAAAACTCGCATAAATTACACCCACTCCCTCCCCCCCTACAGGCTGCTTCTTGCCCTAGCCGGAACAGAAAAGGCAGAACATCTTCTGAGCAAAGAGGAAGAGAAGGGCACAAGAAGAATAGGTCGCAAGCTGCAACACACGAGGCGACACAACACACAGTTTGGTAGCACACGAAACACAGCCACTAGCACACACACACACACACACACACCGGGGCACAGACATTCACAACAGCTCCCACACACACACACACACACACACACACACAAACACACACACACACGCGGCCACAACACACACACACACACGACAGCAGCAGCACACACATTCAACCACACACACACACACACACACACAGCACACATACACACGACACACACCACAACACAACACACACATCACACACAAACCAACACACACACCACACAGACACACACACACAGCGGGGACAGCACACAGCACACACAGCACAGTCACAGACACACACACAAGCACAGACACACAGCACACACACACACACAACACAACACACACACACACACACACACAAACACACACACATAAACACACACACACACACCATAAATACACAACCACACACACGACACAGGCAAATACACACCACACAGACACACAACACACTAGCACTACACGCACAACAAGAGGATCACACACACAGCACACCTGCCACCATATACACCAGACAAAAAGCACACACACAACACACACACACACACAAACACATGCACAATGACAAATACACACACGGCGTCAGGGGGCAAAAACAGACACACGTGTACAAAAAACATCACCACAGGGGCGCGAAAAAAACTCGCATAAACACACCCACTACCTCCCCCCCTACAGGGGTGCTTCTGCCCTAGTTCCGGGATAAAAGGCAGAACATCCTTCTGAGCAAAGAGGAGAGAAGGAGACACAGAAGAATGGTCGCAAGCTGCCACAGGGCACCACCATCCACATGCACACAAACACACACACCAGCACACACACACACAAACACATCACACACACACACACAAGGGACCACCGACAAACACACTCACCAGACACACGCGCTGCGACCACACAACACTACACACACACCACACCGGCAGTTATGCAACACACTCACACAAACACATAACTCACAGGGCACACACACAGCACACCACATCACACACACGGCACACACACACACACACACACACACACACACACACACATTACACACAACAAGAACACACACACACACAGACCACACACACACACACCATCACACAGCACACTCCAGACCTACAAAAAGCCACAACACTAGCCGACAACACACACACCTCCTCCCCTACCAGGCTGCTGCTTGCCCTAGGGGCCGGGAAAAAAGCAGCTTCTGCTCTTCTGCGCAAAGAGGAGAAACGGGAGGATGAGAAGAGAATAGTCCCAGGCTGCCAAGGCCCAACACACACCACCCCTCAACAAGTACAAAACACACACATACGTACAGGCTGCTGCTTGCCCTAGGCCGGAAGAAAAGGCAGAACAGCCTTCTGAGCAAAGAGGAAGAAAGGGAGGACAAAGATAGATAAATGTCGCAGGCTGCCAAGGCCCAGGCTGTACTTCGGGCTCGGGTGACTTTCCGAATGTTAAGGCAGATGACTTCACAAAGTGAACAACAAGACTGGGTTACCGCAACCTCTCTTCTCTCACAGGTGGGTGGGTGGTGGGTGTTAGGGGTGAGGGGTGTGTGTGTGTGTGTATGTTAGGGATAGGTGGGTGGGCGAGAGGGTGGTTAGGTTGTGTGTGTGTTGTGTGTGTGGTGTTAGGGATAGGTGGTGGGCGAGAGGGTGGTTAGGTGTGCCTTCGGAGGCTTTCCGAATTTTGAGGCATGACTTTCACACAAAGTGAACAACAAGACTGGTTACCGGAACCTATTTTTTCTTTCACAGGTGGGGGTGGGTGGGTTTAGGGTGTTGGTGAGGGGTGTGTGTGTGTGGGGTGGGGGGGGTGGGTGGTGGAGCTGTAACTTCATACCATTGGAAGACTTTCCGGAATTTGAGGGGACGACCCTAACAATTGCTGGTGTTGTGTGTCAGGGGGGTGTGTGTGGTTGGGAGTATGTTGTGGTGTGGTTTGTGTGTTTGGGGGGGGGGGGGGGGGGGGGATAAAAAAAAGGAAGACTGACTCAAAGTGAACACAAGTCTGGTACGCAAATCATGGTCTGCTTACAGGTGGGTGGGTTGTTTGAGTGTGTGTGTGTGTTGAGGCCGCCCCGCCCCCGACACGACACACACACACATGACACCCAAACACCACACATGCACACAACACGACACAAACACACCACACACACAACACAAACACACACACCACACACCACAGCCACACACACACCACACACCACACAAAAAAACCCTCTCAATAAAAGAATGAGGTTGCGGTTATGTTGGTTGGTTGGTTGAGTTTGGTTTGATTGAGGTTAGCGTTCAGACTTGTTGTTTACTTAGGTGTTTCCATCCTGACTACCCTCCCCCCCCCCCGCCAACACAACACCAAGCACACACAACACCACCAACACCAACACGAACCAGGTCGGGTGCATGTTGCTCACAGGCAAGGAGAGAGACTGCTCCCTGCTGAATCATCCAACAATAACATCTCCCCACCCCCCCCAACACAACACAACACCAAACCGAATAAACACCAACACCAACACACACCAACACCTAAACATAACACCACCCACACAAACACAACACCAACACCTCAACACACAACACCAACAACATCAACACTGCAACACAACACCCAACACAACACAAACACACAACACAACAACACAACCAACAACACCCCCTAACCCCAACAACACCCACGCCCCATTACGCCAATCCTTCAGATGTATTTCAGGAAGGTCTGCGTGGAAAGGGCAGAGTCCAGGGTGCTGAAGACGAGGAGAGAGAACTGCTCGTGACATCCAATAACTCACTCCCCCCAACCAATTC
>CM039464.1:6744679-6819679 GCA_022414725.1 Microglena sp. YARC
AGAAGAGAGATCATGCTTCAATGCCATGGGGCTGTTTCATGCTGACATGGCGCTTTCGCTTTGTCGAGCTGGCAGCTTCACCTTCACCCACATACAGGGTAAGGCACAGTGGGGGGCTAGGTTTGTGGCAAGTGGGGATGTTGGTAACCGATCGCTGCTCCCTTGTTCAAAACGTTGCTGGGGGTCTTGGGGGGTCTTCAATGACTTTCATCACTTCGGCTCCAGGGGAGCTTGGGGGGCTTGGGGGGGCTTCAATCACTTTTGGGCTCCCCCCCAGGGTTGTTCAAAAACGTGCTGGGGGGGTTCTTGGGGGGTCTTGTGGCGTTTCGATGCAGTTTTTCCAACCCCCTGTTGAGCACAGCCGTGCAGTTTTGCGCTTTTTGCACTCTAAAGCCGCATGACCAATTTGACAAATGTAGTACCCTTTATACGGAAAACGTCGGAATTTATCAGACCACAGATTCTCAAATTCGAGATATGAAACTAAATGCACGAAGTGTTTCTAAAACCCAAATCTATATCATCCAAATTGTGTGCATGGTCGTTTGGTCGTGGGACGGTATCTGCCGCTATATCTATCCGAATCCGGCCCGAGAATTCTGAGAACTGCTGGGAATTTTGCCTGAAAAAAGTGGAGGTACCGCGAACTACAAAACAACAAGACCCAGATCCAAATCAAATCATCCGCTGAACTGCTGCAATGTTTTTTTGGGACGTCCATTAAACGATGCTTATGTTTCAGCTGAAAATGTTCTTGACCGATTCCAATCAATCCTTCAGTCGCATTCCCTGTGCTGTTTCAGTTATACGCATCCGGAAAGCTAAAGAAAAGGGGTCAAGAAATATCAAGGATAAAAACGGGTGGGGCATGGGGTTCATTCCTCTGCCCGCCTGGACTGTGGCACACAGACTAGCTGTGTTTAGTTTTGGGCGGAGCCCCCTCTTCAAGGGGCTGGACATGTGGCACACAGACATAGATGTGCTTAGTTTTGGGGCGGAGCCCCTCTTCAAAGGGGCTGGACTGTGGGACACAGACATAGATGTGCTTAGTTTTTTGTGGGGGGGGGGCGGGGGGGGGGAGGAGGGGGGGGGGGGGGGGGGGGGGGGGGGAGGGGGGGGGAGGGGGGGGGGGGGGGGAGGGGGGAGGGGGGGGGGGGGGGGGGAGGGGGCGGGGGGGGGGGAGGGGGGGGAAAGGGGGGGGGGCGGGGGGGGGGGGGGGGGGGAAAGGGGGCGGAGCGGGGGGGGGGGGGGGGGGGGGGGGGGGAGGAGAGCCTCTTCAAGGGGCTGGACTGTGTGGCACACAGGCATAGCTGTGATTAGTTTGGGGCGGAGCCCCCTCTTCAAGGGGCTGGACTGTGGCACACAGACATAGCTGTGATTAGTTTTGGGCAGAGCCCCCTCTTCAAGGGGCTGGACTGTGGCACATTCAGGTACGGGCAGCAGCTTCTAGGCAGCTCCCCTGACCGGCTATTCAGCCAAACTTGGCGGAAACTCGAGCGCCTTCAAGCTGACATAATCAGCTTTTCAGAACTGCTGAAATAATTTGGTGCAGCCCAGTGGTCGGCTCAGGTAGCTGCCTAGAAGCTGCTTTGAAAAGCCGAAAAGGAAAACCCCTGCCATGTAACAATCCAATCCAAGCATACTTGAGCTGACCAGGGTTGTTCAGGGAGCTGCCTAGAAGCTGCTGTAAAAGCTGACAAGAAAAACCTGCCGTGTAACAATCCAATCCAAGCATACTCGAGCTAACCAGGGTTGTTCAGGGAGCTGCCTAGAAGCTGCTGTAAAAGCTGACAAGAAAACCTGCATGTACAATCCAATCAAGCATACTCGAGCCTAACCAGGGTTGTTCAGGAGCTGCCTAGAAGCTGCTGTAAAGCTGAAAAGAAAGCCCCTTCCATGTATCAATCCAATCCAAGCATCTCGTGCTAACCATGGTTTGCTCCATGAAAAGAAAACCCCTTGCCAGTAAGGTTCTGCAGCAGCAGGGTTATTCAAGGAGGATCCCCAGCTCTGCATCCTGAGACACAAACAATTTTACAGCAAGCGGCCTGAGACGCATATAATTGTACAGCCTGCGGCTGAGACGCAACAATTGTAGCAGCCTGCGGCTGAGACGCAACCAAACCCGCAAAGGACCCATAGCTGCGTTCTCTGCAATGCAACCAACCCACATAGGCTGCGCCTGCGACGCAACGGGCCCTCACCAGCAACAGCAACGGCAAACAACCTAAACACCACACGGAAGACGCTCACTACCGCACCACTAGCATGACCATCACTAGCACTGGCAGCACCAGCTCCACTAGCAACCAGCACCAAGCACCGGCACCACAGCCACTAGCATCACCACCTAGCACTAGCAGCACGCAGCACCAGCTCCAAATAGCACCAGCTCCACCAGCACGAGCACGGCACAGCAAATCCACTAGCATGACCACACCATAGCAGCACCAGCACCAGCACCAGCTCCACTAGCACCAGCACCAGCACCAGCAGCGAAGGCTGCATCTGTGATGCAGGACGCAGCATCCTGGACAACCCTGCTGCTGCACCCACAGGGGGTTGCATAAAAACTGTGCGAAATGCGCAGTGGGGCCTTCAAAATGGCAGCGCGCCAGCTGCGCAAAAGCGTGTGCACTATGCAAGTACCTGTCCAGAACAACCCAGCTGTTGCCTGGCAATTCTGGTGCTAGTCCGGAGTCCAAAACACAAAATAAAATAATCAGTCTGCGTGTGTGTTCATGGTATTTGCCGGGGTGTTAGTAGGTCTGGGTGTGTGTTTGTGGTGTTTGTGGGGGTGTTTGTAGGTCTGCGTGTGTGTGGTGTTTGTGGGGGTGTTTGTAGGTCAGAACAGGGTACTTTCATTGACAAATTGGCCAGCGCTTTAGCGGCACTTGAAAACAAACTGCGCTCGTGGTGCAAAAAGCGCAGAAATTGCAAAATCTGCGCGAAATGCGCAGTGGGGCTCAAAAAGGCAGAGCGCCAGCGCGCGCGCTTGGAGTACCCTGTGCTCACATTCTGGTGCTGAAATAGTTGTTTTAACAGCCGAAGACCGGCGAGCAGGCCAAATTGCTGGCTGAAGCTTTGTAACAAGTTTAAGTCCAAGCTGGCATTCTGGGACTAGTCCACAGCCCAAAACACGAAATAAAATTATATAAATATAAAATGATATATATATATATATATATACATTATTTTTATTTCTATATTGAAAAACCAAAATAAAAATAATCACTTGGTAAGCAACTGCAGGTTACACTTTCAATTGTTTTTTGATCGCCAGTTTTTTCTTGTCACACTTTGGACCAACATGACCTTCAATTAAACTTTGGGAAACGTTTGAAAATTAAATTAAACTTTGAATGCTGGAATCAAAATTGGCCATGAAAAGTCGGCCAGAAATTAAACTTTAAATTTAGCAGCTGGCCATTTCTCAGGTAATGATAACGCCTGGTGGGGCGTGGTGCTAAGGGAGCCCGTCGTACGCGGGTGGAGAGTGGTCTCCTACCTCAACTGGACAAGCTACCATCGCGGTTGAAAAAAAAAAAAACGACGACCCCCCCTGCAACGCCAAGAACGACCGGAGGGGGAGTCGAACCCCCGACTCTTCGTCCTCCAGCAATCTGGCTACGCACTAGACATTGCTGGCAACGAACGGCTGGCTGGCAACAAACAACAGGCTGACAACAAACAACAGGCTGGCAACGAACGGCTGGCTGGCAACAAAACAACAGGCTGGGAACGGCAGGCTGGCAACAAAACGGCAAGGTGCCTGGCAAACAAACAACAGGCTGGCCACCAAACGATGGCACGGGCGCATGTGAGCTCATGCTGGAAACGGCGTACGTTTGCTTCATGATTAAAAATCAGCTTTCTGGGAAGGTGGCTGGGCATTCACTGCAATGACAAGCGGGCTGGGCAGGTTCGTGGCCCCAGCGCAAGCGAGCGGTACTGGCCCCCTCAACCTCAACGCCTGGTCTTAAGGCGTATACATTTGCTTAATGATTGAAAATCAGCTTTGAGAAGGTGGCTGGACATGCACTGCAGGCAAGCGGGCTGGGCTGGCCCCCTCAACCTCACGCCTGGTCTTAAGGCGTAACATTTGCTTCATCATCAACAATCAGCTCTGGGAAGGTGGCTGGGCATTCACTGCAGGCAAGCGGGCTGGGCTGGCCCCCTCAACCTCACGCCTGGTCTTAACTCTTAAGGCATAACACTTGCTTCATGATTGAAAATCAGCTCTGGGAGGGTGGCTGGGCATTCGCTGCAGCTAGCATGGCCCTGCATTTCTGTTGAACATTATGCGACGCTGTCTCTCTGCGAGCTCAGTCTCCAGCATCCTCTTAGGCGTCTGAGCAATCTGTAGGGGTTCCATGTGCAGACAGGATGTGTGTGTGTGTGTGTGTGTGTGTGTGTGTGTAGGGGTTCAAGTGCAGTCGTATGTGTGTGTATTTTTGTGTGTGTGTAGCATTTGCATGTATCCACCCCAACCTGGGTATCTGTGGTGCGTGCTGAGCAGCCGGTCTTGGCCACAGATACCTTGGCAGAGCCTGCTAACAGACCAAGTGGTCAAGGAGCTTCCTAGAAAGCTGCTGCTCAGAGCCTGCTACAGACCCAGTGGCTCAAGGAGCTGCCTAGAAGCTGCTGCTCGTAGCGGGAAAAAAAACTATGAGCACACGTTTGCATGTCCTCACCCTACCTGGGTATCTGTGGTGCGCGCTGAGCAGCTGGTCTTGGCCACAGACCTCTTGTCAGAGCCTGCTACTACCAAAGTGGCTCAAGAGCTGCCTAGATGCTGCTGCTCGTAGCTGAAAAAGAAAACTATGAGCTGCCTAGAAGCTGCTGCTCATAGTGGAAAAGAAGACCCTGAGCTGCCTAGAAGCTGCTGCTCGTAGCAGAAAATTAAAGCTACAAGCGGACATTTGCATGTCTCACCCTACTCACCCGGGTATCATGTGGTGCGCGCTGAGCAGCTGGTCTTGGCCACAGTACCTCTTGTCAGAGCCTGCTACCCTACTAGTGGCTCAAGGAGCTGCCCTAGAAGCTGCTGCTTCATAGCGAAAATTAAAGCTACAAGCGGACAGTTTTGCATTAATCCCCCCTACCTGGGTATCTGTGGTGCGTGCTGAGGTGCCGGTCTTGGCGATAGATGTCTTGGCAGAGCCTGCGACAGATCCAGTCGCTGCTGATCCAGCTGTTGACATTTTACAGCTGCAACGTGCCCGCCACTGGCTGCAGCAGCATGGGGGTGTCAGGGTGAGATGGTTATCCATATGCATGTAGTTTGTGCGTGCTTGTTGCAGGTGAGATGGTCATGTCAGTAATTATGCAGCTGGCACACTGCCCTGCCATTGCCTGCATGGAGGGTGAGAATGGCCATGTCATGAGGGTGAGATGGCCACGCAAAGCAGTAATTGGTGTGTGTGTTTGTGGGGAGAGATGGTCATGCATGTGTGTAGTTGTGTGAGTGCGTGTTGGGGTGAGAGGGTCATGTCATAATAATGCAGCTTGCGACACTGCCCCTGCCATTGCCTGCAGAAGCATGGAGGTGTTGGGGTGAGATGGTCATGCATGCGTGTAGTTGTGTGAGTGCGTGTTGGGGTGAGAGGGTCATGTCATAATAATGCAGCTTGCGACACTGCCCCCTGTACTCTTATTGCTGCAGAAGCATGGAGGTGTTGGGGTGAGATGGTATAAACCCGCCATGCGTGTAGTTGTGTGAGTGCGTGTTGGGGTGAGAGGGTCATGTCATAATAATGCAGCTTGCGACACTGCCCCTGCCATTGCCTGCAGAAGCATGGAGGTGTTGGGGTGAGATGGTCATGCATGCGTGTAGTTGTGTGAGTGCGTGTTGGGGTGAGAGGGTCATGTCATAATAATGCAGCTTGCGACACTGCCCCTGCCATTGCCTGCAGAAGCATGGAGGTGTTGGGGTGAGATGGTCATGCATGCGTGTAGTTGTGTGAGTGCGTGTTGGGGTGAGAGGGTCATGTCATGATGATGCAGCTGGCAACACTGCCCCTGCCATTACCGGCACCTGCATGGAGGTGTTTGGGGTGAGGGTCATGTCTATGATGATGCAGCTGGCAACACTGCCCCTGCCTTACCTGGGCACCTGCATGGAGGTGTTGGGGTGAGAGGGTCATGTCATGATGATGCAGCTGGCAACACTGCCCCTGCCATTACCGGCACCTGCATGGAGGTGTTGGGGTGAGAGGGTCATGTCATGATGATGCAGCTGGCAACACTGCCCCTGCCATTACCGGCACCTGCATGGAGGTGCTGGGGTGAGAGGTTCATGTCATGATGATGCAGCTGGCAACACTGCCCCTGCCATTACCGCACCTGCAGGGTTGGTAGCATGGAGGTGTCAGGGTGAGATGCCATTTTATCATGCTTACACCACGCAAGCGAGAGGTGATGTTGTCTCACGCGACAATTGTGTGAGTGTTTGTGGGGGTGAGATGGTCATGCAGAGAGAATGTGTGTAGTTGTGTGAGTGCCTGTTGGGGTGAGATGGTCATGCATGTGTGTAGTTGTATGAGTGCATGTTGGGGTGACATGCTCATGCATGTGTGTAGTTGTGTGAGTGTTTGTTGGGGTGAGATGGTCATGCATGTGTGTAGTTGTGTGAGTGTTTGTTGGGGTGAGATGGTCATGCATGTGTGTAGTTGTGTGAGTGCGGGTTGGGGTGAGATGGTCATGCATGTGTGTAGTTGTGTGAGTGTTTGTTGGGGTGAGATGGTCATGCATGTGTGTAGTTGTGTGAGTGCGTGTTGGGGTGAGATGGTCATGCATGTGTGTCGTTGTGTGAGTGTTTTGTTGGGTAGATGGTCATGCATGTGTGTTGTTGTGTGCGTGCGTGTTGGGGTGAGATGGTCATGCATGTGTGTAGTTGTGTGAGTGCGTGTTGGGGTGAGATGGTGATGTCATGATAATACAGCTGGCGACACGCCCCCCCCCCCCACACCCCACACACACACACACACCACACACACCACCCCACCCACCCACCCCATTGCCTGCAGCAGCATGGAGCACACACATACACACACCACCAACAGAATACTCCAATGCACACAAACACACCCACCCACACAGGAACATCCCACCCACCACACCCACCCCCAACCCTCCACTCGGCACTCACCAACCCCAGCCACCTCTGCATCCAGTCCTGCCTTGTCTGCCCTAAGCTTCACCAAGGCCCCTCCGCCCAAGAAAAGGGACTCAGCTGCAGCTGTTGTTGTGCATCACCAGCAGCAGCACCACCCCCTACCCTCCTCTCACCCCCCATACCTCCACCCCACACTCACCAGCCACCCACACACACATTAACATCCCCCCCGCCCCCCACCCGTACCGCCACCCTCCACCCCACCTCACCAGCCACCACCTCTGTCCCAAGGGCGTCCAGTGACACACACACACACACAAACATCCCCCCCACCCGTCCCCACCCTGTTCCTCCACTCACACTACACCACACCACCTCTGCCCCAAGGGCATCCAGTGACACACGCACACACACACACACACACACACAACATTCAACTCACCCCACCAACATCCCACCCGTACCCTCCACCCACACTCACCAAACCCAAGCCACCTGCTCTGCCCAAGGGCGTCCAGTCCTGCCGTGTCCTTAGGCTTCACCAAGCCCCCATACACCCACCCACCCACCCACACCCACACCCAACCCACACCCACACCCACACCCACACAAACACACCCACAAACATCCCCCCCACCCCGCCCCCACCCCGTACCCTCCACCCCACACTCACCAACCCCAGCCACCTTCTCTGCCCAAGGGCGTCCAGTCCTGCCGTGTCCTTTGGCTTCACAAGACCCCCCCCCCCCACACACACACACACACATATACACACACACATTACATTACATTACATTACATTACATTACATGTTAAAGTCTACTTGACACCGCGAGGGTGTATGAGACTCTGTGCTTTTAAACAAAAAGAAAAAGCACCCACAAAGCAAAAAAACCCCATTACATCAGGGGTGTGTCGAGGACAAAACAAAACCAAACTCCAACCACCGTTTTGGTGGCGTAGGTATTAAACCCCTTAGAGCCGGACCAGATCTCAACCACTTACAGTGGCGGAGGTAAGAAGCTAACAAATGAGAAGTCACAAGAAGAAGAAAAAAAGGGATGATAAATTACGGTGCCACTAAGCAGTCCAGGGGCTTCCTGTCTTGCTCTTCTCTACAAGTAAGAAAGATAGTCGGCTTAGGTTGGCTCCCAAAAAGACTGTAGTGCCATTTCCATTCATAAAGGTTCTGAATGTGGAATCGCAGAATTCCACATTCCATACGGTTTAAGTTGGTATCTCATGGACATGCCTATAAAATATCTCGTAACAGCTTCTGGTAACATACAACACATCCCCCCCATCGCCCGCCCCCCACACTGTACCCTCCACCCCACACTCACCAGCCACTCCCCTAACGCCCCAAGGGCGTCCAGTCCTGCCGTGTCCTTAGGCTTCACCAAGCCCCCCCCACACCCACCACCCCACACACACAAACACACATACACAAATCCCCTTACATCCCGCCCTCCACCCGTACCCTTCACCCCATACTCACCAGCCATCTCCCCCTACGGCCTGCCAAGGGCGTCCAGTTCCTGCCGTGTCCTTAGGCTTCACCAGAGCCCCCCCCAACCCACGCCAAACACACAAGCACACATACAAACATCCCCCCCCACCCCGCCCCCACACTGTACCCTCCACCCCCACACTCACCAGCCACCCCTACGCCCCAAGGGCGTCCAGTCCTGCCGTGTCTTAGGCTTCACCCCCCCCCCCCAACACCCCCCCACCCCACACACACACACACAAACACACATACAAACATCCCCCCCTCCACACCACCACCACCCACCCACACAAACATCCCCCCCACCCCCACCCCGTACCCTCCACCCCACACTCACCAACCCAGCCACTTTCTCTGCCCCAAGGGCGTACCACTCCTTGCTGTGTCCTTAGGCCTCACCAGAGCGCAACACCACCAGGAGGTGGGACTCGCTGCAGCTGCTGTTGTGAACCCCTTCCTTCAACCCCCCCCACCCCCAAACAAACACACACACACACCGTGCTCCCACCCAGCACTCACCAGGACCACCTCTTCCGCCCCAAGGGCGTCCAGTCCTGCCTTGTCCTTAGGCTTCACAGAGCCCCTTTAACCAGGAGGTGGGACTCGGCTGCAGCTGCTGTTGTGACCCCCCTTCCTTCCCCCCACCCAAACAAACAAACACACACACACCGTGCTCCCACCCAACACTCACCAGCGACCACCCTTTTCCGCCCAAGGGCGTCCAGTCCTGCCTTGTCCTTAGGCTTCACCAGTGCCCCTCCACCCAGGAGGTGGGACTCGGCTGCAGCTGCTGTTGTGAACCCCCCCTTCCTTCCCCCCCCCCCAAACAAACAAACACACACACACACCGTGCTCCCACCCAGCACTCACCAGCGACCACCTTTTCCGCCCCAAGGGCGTCCAGTCCTGCCTTGTCCTTAGGCTTCACCAGTGCCCCTCCACCCAGGAGGTGGGACTCGGCTGCAGCTGCTGTTGTGACTTGGGCAGTGGACATTGCGTTCAGCACCACCTTTTGTGGGGGCTTGTATTCGGTTCCGTTTTGCTTAGCCATCTCCTTTTCAAATGCCTTCTCCTCTTTCTCAATCTGTATCGTTTATTAGCATTAGGTGAACGTAAGAAAGGTGGTGTTAGGGAGAGGCTTGTTGCAACCAATACTATCTGGGTGGAAAACATGATGCAAGGCAGGCTGAAGTCTTACGATACAGGGATTTTTATTTCCGCTATATAGCAATCGCTAGTTTTGACCCGGTTTAGCAAAATCGATGGCTATTAAGAAAGGAAAAACAGTCCAAAACAGTCAAAAACAATGGCTATTAAGAAAGGAAAAACAGTCAAAAACAGTAAAAAACAATCGCTATTAAGAAAGGAAAAACAGTCAAAAACAATCGCTACGTCAAAAACAGTCAAAAACGTCAAAAACAGTCAAAAACAATTGCTATTAAGAAAGGAAAAACAGTCAAAATCAATGGCTATTAAGAAAGGAAAAACAGTCAAAAACAGTCTAAAACAATCGCTACGTCAAAAACAGTAAAAAACAGTCAAAATCGTCAAAAACAGTCAAAAACAATTGCTACTAAGAAAGGGAAAACAGTCAAAAACAATCGCTATTAAGAAAGGAAAAACAGGTTCTTTTATGCCTTAAATGGCCCTAAAAGTCATGAAAAGCTATAGAAAGCTCTAAATCGCTGTCCCTGGAGGAGGCCTAAAACCATGAAGCTAGGGAAAACCCACTTTCAGATTTGAAAAATAAATCACTGTTACGATATACTGTACCACAATCAGTGCATATGAATATATAGTGGACTACATTCAAGCCATAGCTTTTTGGCTGAGCCCCCTCTTCAAGCTCGGTAGGCCCCCTTTTTGGCGGAGCCCCCTCTCCAAGCTCGGTAAGCCCCTTTGGCCTTCCCCCGCTTCAAGCTCGGGTAAGCCCCCTTTTTGGCTGAGCCTCCTCTTCAAGCTCGGTAAGCCCCTTTGGCTCCCCTCTTCAAGCTCGGTAAGCCCCCTTTGGCCTCCCCCCCCTCTTCAAGCTCGGTAAGCCCCCTTTGGCCTCCCCCCCCCCTTCAAGATCGGTAAGCCCCTTTGGCTCCCCCTCTTCAAGCTCGGTAAGCCCCCTTTGGCCTCCCCCCCCCTTCCAAGCTCGGTAAGCCCCTTTGGGCTGAGCCCCTCTTCTAGCTCGGTAAGCCCCCTTTGGCCTCCCCCCCCTCTTCAAGCTCGGTAAGCCCCTTTTTGGCTGAGCCCCCTCTTCTAGCTCGGTAAGCCCCCTTTGGCCTCCCCCCTCTTCAAGCTCGTAAGCCCCTTTTTGGGCTGAGCCCCCTCTTCTAGCTCGGTAAGCCCCCTTTGGCCTCCCCCCCCTCTTCAGGAGGGGAAGCCCCTAGGGTTATCCCGTTGTCCATTTGTGTGTCCAACCGTCCGACCGCCCCCCCGAGACAAATCCTGACGCGTCAGCCAACATTCTCTTAACATTCAAGCCATAGCTTTTATTTTTAGCTACCAGCAGCAGCTTCTAGGCAGCTCCACTGGTTTTCTACCCAGTCAAGCCTACAGCAACGTAGTGCACCTGGAAGCTGACAGAATCATTTTTCTGATACTGTTGAAATCATGGGGCTTTGCCAAGTGACTGGCTCAGGGAGCTGCCTCGAAGCTGCTGCTCGTAGCTGAAAAGAAAAGCTATGACTCGAGAAACCAACTTTTTGTTTTTATAATACAAAAAAAATTATAGGCCACTCAATTAAAGAGCGTGCCAAGCATACTTTGTCACTGGTAATTAGGGGGGCCTTCTGCACCCTTTTATTTGGCTTCTAGGGTGTATTCTGGGTTCTCAAGGGTGCTGTAGGGGTGCAAAAAGGTAGGGGTGCAAAAAGGGTGCTGTAGGGGTGCAAAAAAGGTGCTGTAGGGGTGCAAAAGGGTGCTGTAGGGTGCAAAAAAGGGTGCTGTAGGGGTGCAAAAAGGGTGCTGTAGGGGTGCAAAAAAAGGGTGCTGTAGGGGTGCAATATAGGTTGCTGTAGGGGTGCAAAAAAAGGGTATATAGGGGTGCAAAAGGTGCTGTAGGGGTGCAAAAAGGGAACTGTAGGGGTGCAAAATGGGTGCTGTAGGGGTGCAAAAAGGGTGCTGTAGGGTGCAAAAAGGGTGCTGTAGGGGTGCAAAAAAGCGTGTGAGGGGTGCAAAAAGGGTTCCGTAGGGGTGCAAAAGGGGTGCTGTAGAGGTGCAAAAGGGTGCTGTAGGGGTGCAAAAAGGGTGCTGTAGGGGTGCAAAAAAGGGTTCCGTAGGGGTGCAAAAGGGGTGCTGTAGAGGTGCAAAAAGGGTGCTGTAGGGGTGCAAAAAAGCTGTAGGGGTGCAAAAAGGGTGCTGTAGGGGTGCAAAAAAGGGTTCCGCAGGGGTGCAAAAGGGGTGCTGTAGAGGTGCAAAAAGGGTGCTGTAGGGGTGCAAAAAGGGTGCTGTAGGGGTGCAAAAAGGGTGCTGTAGGGGTGCAAAAAAGGGTTCCGTAGGGTGCAAAAGGGGTGCTGTAGAGGGTGCAAAAAGGGTGCTGTGTGCAAAAAGGGGCGTAGGTGCAAAAAGGGTGCTGTAGGGGTGCAAAAAGGGTGCTGTAGGGGTGCAAAAAGGGTGCTGTAGGGGTGCAATAAGGGTGCTGTAGGGGTGCAAAAAGGGTGTCATAGGGGTGCAAAAAGGGTGCTGTAGGGGTGCAAAAAGGGTGCTGTAGGGGTGCAAAAAGGGTGCTGTAGGGGTGCAAAAAGGGTGCTGTAGGGGTGTAAAAAGGGTGCTGTAGGGGTGCAAAAAGGGTGCTGTAGGGGTGCAAAAGGGTGCTGTAGGGGTGCAAAAAGGGTGCTGTAGGGGTGCAAAAAGGGTGCTGTAGGGGTGCAAAAAGGGCGCCAAAGACCCCCCAAATTTAGGATGGCAACTGTCAGTTTCCTTTGACCAAGAAGCTACCCCACAAGACGCACAAAACGTTGTGCCGCCCTAACACTCGGCAGTGATTTGATTTTCCAAATCTGAAAGTGGGTTTCTTCTATCTATATGGTTTCAGGTTTGCTCTGGGGACAGCGTTTTGGTACTTTCTGTAGCTTTTTAGGGCCATTAATGGCCATGTTGGGGGCTATTTAGGGGGGGGGGGAAGAAAAGAACAATATTGTTCTTACTTTTTTAGGGGGGGGGGGGGGGGGGGGGGGGGGGGGAAAGAACAATATTGTTCTTACTTTTTTAAGGGGGGGGGGGGGGGGGGGGGGGGGGGGGGGGGGGAAGAAAAGAACAATATTGTTTTTACTTTTTTTTAATAGCGATAATTTTTGCTGGAACGGGGTCGAAACTAGCGATCGCTATGTATAGAGGGGGGAAATCCCTGACACTCGGGTACATCATTTAATTAACGCTTAAGCTACGTGTAGCGTCTTCAGTATTGACAGGCTGGCCATACTCCTCTTCCAATGCACCTATCGGTCTCAGGGTTTATCTTCCAATGCACCTATCGGTCTGAGGGTTTTTCTTTTCGGCTTCTCTTAGCCGCCTCTAGGCAGCTGCCTGAGTGAGGCACTGGGGTACGCCGCACTGTTCGGCTTCTCTTAGCAGCCTCTAGGCAGCTCCCTGAGTGAGGCACTGGGGTACGCCGCACTGTTTGGCTTCTCTTAGCAGCCTCTAGGCAGCTGCCTGAGTGAGGCACTGGGGTACGCCGCACTGTTCGGCTTCTCTTAGCAGCCTCTAGGCAGCTCCCTGAGTGAGGCACTGGGGTACGCCGCACTGTTCGGCTTCTCTTAGCAGCCTCTAGGTAGCTGCCTGAGTGAGGCACTGGGGTACGCCGCACTGTTCGGCTTCTCTTAGCAAGCCTCTAGGCAGCTCCCTGAGTGAGGCAACTGGGTAACGCCGCACTGTCTCGGCTTCTCTTAGCAGCCTCTAGGCAGCTGCCTGAGTGAGGCACTGGGGTACGCCGCACTGTTCGGCTTCTCTTAGCAGCCTCTAGGCAGCTCCCTGAGTGAGGCACTGGGGTACGCCGCACTGTTCGGCTCCTCTTAGCAGCCTCTAGGCAGCTCCCTGAGTGAGGCACTGGGGTTCGGCTTCTCTTAGCAGCCTCTAGGCAGCTGCCATATGTAGGGAACGGCAACTAATATTAGTGTTTGAAAAACTAATATTAACTAATATTATTACAGTGTCACAATAATATTGGTTTTTTAAATAAATTCGAAATTCTGGTCAGAATTTATTCACTAATATTGTATAACATAGCCGACCCCTAGCCATCTGTTGCAGGTGCATTGGTATAGTAGTTGGTCAACAGGGTTTTTCTTTTCAGCTTTTTTTAGCAGCTTCTAGGCAGCTCCCTGAGTGAGCACTAGGGCACGCCGCACTTGTTTCAGAAGTTCAGGGCAGCTGACTTGTGTCAGCCTGAAGGTGGAGCTGGTTGTGTCAGGAAAGGCTGAATATCCACTCAGAGGAGCTGCATAGAAGCTGCTGCTCGTAGCCGAAAAGAAAAACACTGATCGGCCATATGTAGGGAACGGCAACTAATATTAGAGTTTGAAAAACTAATATTAACTAATATTATTACAGTGTCACAATAACATTGGTTTTTTAAATAAATTCGAAATTCTGGTGAGACGGCTCGTCCGACTAATATTATCTAATATAATTTATTCACTAATATTGTATAACATAGCCGACCCCTAGCCATCTGTTGCAGGTGCATTGGTATAGTAGTTGGTCAACAGGGTTTTTCTTTTCAGCTTTTCTTAGCAGCTTCTAGGCAGCTCCCTGAGTAAGGCACTGGGGCACGCCGCACTGTTTCAGAAATTCAGGGCAGCTGACTGTGTCAGACTGAAGGTGGAGCTGGTTGTGTCAGGAAAGGCTGAAATATCCACTCTGAGGAGCTGCCATAGAAGCTGCTGCTCGTAGCGAAAAGAAAAACACTGATGTCAACCTTCAAATAATTGGGGAAACGGCAAATCAAATATGATGTTGACCAAAGACGAGTATGTATATCATATGATATCATACAAAAATCATATGATATGATGCCCCAGGCCGAAAAAAAAAAAAAAAAAGTCCCTAAACCTGGTCAGACCGCCGGCATCATATGATATCATATGAAATCATATGATGACATGATATCATATGATATCATATTGCCGATCCCAACAAATAATACCCTGTGCTCCACTCCCTACAACTTGCATCTCCACCTTGTGGCATATCTACGGCAGCCTGCCACCAAAAGTGCAGATTGCTAAAGAGGTTTTCAGGGTGTAGCCATTCAGCGGATGATTTGGGTTCAAGGTTTCTGAAGAAACCGGACTTCGTACATGAAATTGAGAAATAAATTGGGCCTGGAAATCTGAGAATTCTCGCGAGAATTCTCGATAATTGGCCTCAGATTCTGATAACCAAGTCCGAAGTATAAAGTGTGCTTCACAAATCATCCCCTGAATGGCTATAAACCCCCTGTTTATGTACATCATTGGTTAGCACTGTAGTTGTTAAACAGGTGTTTAACATCATGGACACAAGTTTAGCTACCTGAACAGGGTGCAGGCAGCCGTAGGGATGGGATTGCCCTCGAGGGGCGTGGTCTGTGGAACGCGGCCACCGCACCGTTTGGCCTCCAACTAACTGACATGCTTCCTAGTGTTTGGGTTCTGTTGCTATTCGCATATCGCACTAGGAGGCCAGTTTTCAACCAAGACAAGCCCGCACTACGGCAGAAGTAGGGAAATCGCTTCATACTCGTTAAAATCATAGCCGAGACCATTGCATTCGCCGTGGGCCTTCCGACCATACGATGGATATCGCATTTCGTTACTTTTGTGTCACCTACCCTGGACTTCCAAATCCGGTCCATGGCGATGGGGTCGACCTTCATGATGCTTGCGATAGCGTGGATAGCGTGGATAGCGTGGATAGTTGATCGGGAGTAGAGGGGTGAGAGTGTCGCATGCGCGCTCCCGAGACAGACCTGGGTGCCTGATGGTGTTGAATTCGAATTTGATGTGCTTATGCTTAATGCTTGCAGTTTGAAATTCAGAGAAAGTGTTGCGGATGATTTTGGGCGGATAGTGGCGCTGGCGCGAACGCTGTTTCGAAGGGGACATGTTGTACTGTCTGTGTAGTACTTCGCAAGTAGGCACTTTCCTGTCACGCAGCGCGCAGGTCTCCTTCACCGGGTCTCCTCTCAGTCTCTCAACACATCCCTGTAGTTTGTGTAGTGTGTCAGAACTCAGAAGCAAAGCAGGTGCGCAGGTGTATCGTTGAATCAACGCAACACACATGAACACATGCCCTTTGAAATGATGTGGGCATCATTCTTTTGAGTTACCTGTAGTGGGAGTGAATGTAACATTTGCATGCCGCAAATGTTGAACCTAGAGGCGAGCAATACGTAGTTGTTAGTTTGTTACTAACCGATGTGTCTCCCTTTTTTTAGTTGTGTAAGGACTTTCACCCCAGGACACAAACCAGCGACACGGAGGATTCAGAACCTGACCTTTACGCTCATGCATGACCTAGTTGTGGCGTAGAAGAATAGTTTCTCTTGTTCTTTCTGTCCTTTTAGACCATGTCTATCTTGGCTATGTCACTATGTTACATGCCATAATATGGCTAGATGCCGTAGCATAACGACTCCTGTCATGAAGTAATACACCATGTTTCATGTATAATCACATGTGTAAAGAACTGTTTGACGATTAGTGATGAATGGTGATCCATGTTTCTTATTACATGGTGCTAGGCCCCCCAGCTTCGTCCACCTTCCAAATTTCCTCCCGTGGGGAACCGGGTACTGATGTCCTTAGAAGAGTTTGTACTAGGCTTACCAACCTTGTCTCCACATATAAAATGGGTTATTCTGCATTTCGTTTTCCCCAAAATAAAAACTTGTTGTGTTTCCCGCCAAGCACCCCAAAACAGGAAATTCAGGCCCTAGAAGAAACAGGCTTTTGCAAAGTTGCAACTCCGTAGATTGAACTCCTTTACAGGTCGACCACACGCACAAATACTTCCAACATAGCCGATTTACCTCAGTTTCCTATCCGGCCTAAGGTTTAGGCTGTTTCGCCATTGTAAGCCGAAACGCGGCCCCATTAATCGTTCAATTTCACATCAAACACTCAAATTAGACTAATTTGTTCAACGTTTTTGCAGAATGCACGAGTCACGCCAGTGAAGCAGGTTTGGTTAGCCCTAAACTAAACTTTAAACTTGCCCCCCTCACGCCCCACCCCAGATAGGGTATAGGCACACAAGTACACGATCTACTAAATTTTAGGTCTGGCAAGTTGGTCGTGTTCGTTGGCAGATGTACTCCAAGCAGATGCGGGTGGTGGGTGTGGGTCTGGGTGTAGGGGGGTCGCCATAGCGTTGCACTAATCGATAATCGTACGGTTGTTATTAGCCAGACCTTAACTTCTGGGGTTTCCGACCAAACACCGGTTAAAAGACTCCCATCCGAACCCCTAACCTTAACATAACTTTCGTTAACTTACTCAAATAGAAACAAGCCAGTAAGCTAAACCTTAAACTAAACTGGCTCGGTGTGGTCGGCTCTGAAACATCTGAGTTGCCATATTAGTTATATTTTCACTCAGTTCGGGTTTCTGGCAACTCCACCCGTCGCTACCCACCTAAATATCCCTGCATTCCCGAGCATCTCTCATCGTTATTGGCGGAATCTACTGGGGGGGCGTTAGCCGCCAGCCCAGGGTCACCCTGGTGGTCCACGGACGTCCGCGTCCGTGAGGGGGGACGTCCCCTGCTTTTGTCCGTCTGTGCGACCACACGAAGCCAACTGTCCCAACTAATCTCGTCTCGTAATTTGATTTCGTTGCCACATTTCGCTTTCGTTCGAATAGCCAACACCCTCAGCCAAATTTTCTCGTCGCTTGCCTAGGACTTGTTCCTTTGTCATGCTTTGCAACGGAGACAGGACTGGGCAGGGGCAGACAATGAGGCAGAGAGACACGTGGGTATAGTAGCTCAGCCCAAGGCCCTAGCCAAGAGCCCCGGTGAACAATATCCGGACATAACAATTTCTTTGCACTTGACAGGAAAAACGCCAGAGTGAGCAAGTGGCGTCTCAAGCTCGGTGTCCATGCAGCGCAATCGCCCAGTACCTTCAGCACACCTTCAGAGCGAGCAATAGAAAAACCAGAGGCCACCGAAGCAGCCCGTGGGGACTAGGATCCCTCACCTGTGTCCACCTCTCGCGCAGTTTTCCTGAAGAGATGCCACACCCGGGAAAGACACAATAGAAGGAATCCAAGCTGGAAAGAAAATACACTGCGCGTTTACAGCGGCACGCAGGGCGCGAGAATTTCACTGACTAAAATTGACCTGCTCAAACTCACTTCGAAGCTTCGAAGGCCGAAAATGAGTGTACAGCAGGGCCCCCCCTCAGCCAGGGCCTGGCTGGGCCTATGTCCCCGTTGCAAGGAAGGTGTTGAGCAGATGCATGTGTAGTACCAGGAGGTACAGAGTCCTGCACTTCTGTAGAGTTCTGACACTCTACAGGATGTGTGAGAAGAAACCTGCGTTCGCGTGCGTTTGAAACACTCGAATCCTGTTTTTTGCTCGTTTGCTACCCTTGCTATCGATTTGAGACGAGTTTCTTTGACTTCATTATTGACTCGAGCGCAAGCTGGAGTCCAGTTATTAAGCTACCCGACGCATTTGCGAAAAATGCGAACTTCAAGTGCCATTCTATTCCCTATTCGACTCTGAAATCTTTTAATGTGGAAGCCACCCCAGCTTTAGCACCAAACCAAAACCTTCCCAGTTGACGCTCACTCTTCACACTTGCGAATGGGAGGCATCGCCTTAACATCGCGGAGAGAAGCCCCCTCCATTGCGCACACATTTCTTCTTCTATTAGCAGTACTGACAACCTTCAGCACCGTCAATGGCCTCCAGAACGATTATTGCAACACAGTTGATCCCGGGGAGCGCTGTTGGCCCTGTCTAAACACCATAGATCCCTGTCAGGTACGTCGATTCTGACCCCGGCGTTGTTGGTCGGGAAGTTCAGTTGCTGCAGCGGCAAAAATATAAGTTTTGGTAGAGCATAATGAGTATAGCAGTTGTAGCTGGTCCCCGCTGATCCTACACACATTAAGCGACTCGCAGCGGAGCAGGAGGCAGTAGTCGGCTGCGCATTTAATTTCCCAGCGTGCTGCGATCATTACCCGCTATAGACTCGAATATCCCTCTTACCCTTTTTTCCTGGGGGATTGCGAGGTCCCGGAAAGCTCGCCAGGAGCTGTCCGTCCTTCAGTACCTTTCATCTGCGTCAAGGCTCTGCGTATGTCCTTAGCTACATTGCTTTACCCGCGACGATCTCCCTCCTCTAGTCCCCCTGCTGCTAGTTCTACACGCCCTCTCCCCAGTGTCTCTGCATTCTCTCCTCGCCCCATCACTCCACCAGCCACAACCTGTACACTGCAATGATGACTTGCCCCCCCCCCCCCCCCCCCCCCCCATTCCTACCAGCTCCTTGCGAATTCCTCGCGAAAAATCCAACTCATCGCTACCCTCTCACCGGCATTTTCGCCTACCGCCTACGTCATATCACTCATTGCACCTGTCAGACGACGACCTGTCACATAACCTCTTTCCTCGGAACGGCTGGTAAGCTGCTGTCAAAATCACCCGGGGCAACTGCCCTATACTTTCAATAGGGGACCCCCCCCCCCCCCCCCCACCCCACCCCACCCCACACACACACCCTGGATATCCAGTCCCTTAAGCTGATTGAGCCTTCAACTAATTCCCCACCACCACAGCATACACACACTAAAATGCACACACATATCCATGTATACCTTGTTCGACCTATATCTAAAAACACACACCACTCACATTTCCATTCCCCTCCCACACACACCTGTAGCCCCACGACCATAATAATATATTTTCACCCTTACACGTACACATAAGTAGGGATAGGCAATATGATATCATATGATATCATGTCATCATATGATATCATACGATGCCGGCGGGCTAACTAGGTAACTTAGGCCTGCAGCATCATATTATATGATATTAAATCATATGATATTCGTATGATATCATGTGATATCACACTCGTCTTTGGTCAGCATCATATGATTTGCTGGTCCCTACACATTAGTGCAGCCATTCGTGGTGTTGGAGTTGAATTGACCAGAAGTCTACTTGAATTTGTTTTGGCAATGCCGGGAGGATGACAGATATGGAGAATATCTGGTACCCCCCCAGAAAGTTGAAGAGTAAAAGAGGGGTGTGTGGTGGGGGGGGGAGGGGGAAGGGGGGTACCGACCAAATTTAGATCAATCCTAGCCCATGTTGTGGCAAATCATCTCCTTTACTGCCCTGCATTTTTACCCCCCCAGAGAATGTGGTGGTTTGTATTTAAACACGATTACAAATTAATCCAATATGCCCCCTAGATAACTCAATATTTCAGCTTCCCGGAGCCTCCTTATCATTCCTTGCCTTCCTTCAACATCCTTTACAACTAACTTGCCTAGTATTGGCCGTTTGAAAAACTGCACGGGCTTGCTACATGAAGCCGCCACCGCCACCAAAAAGGTCAATATGGAACGCGCGCACCTGCGCCCATCATGATTATATCAGCTTTAAGGTGCACTAGCTTGCTTAAGTTTGGGCTGAATAGCCAGCCAGGGGAGCTGCCTAGAAGCTGCTGCCTGTAGCCTAAAATAAAAGCTATGTCTCGAAAATCAATTGAATGGGCCTGTATGTGGCTCCATACATTGCTCTGATCTGAATTCACAACAAGAAGCTATTGTTAGGTTGGTTAGGTCCCTGTCAGGCCTTCAACCTGCTCTGGTCCCCAGCTTGCGCATCAGACAAGAAACTAAAGTTGAGGCCAGGGTACTTCCATTGACCAAATTGGCCAGCGTTTTAGCGCGCAAAAGCGCAAAAATTGCTTGCCACAGGGGTTGTAAAGAACTGCTGCGCGAAACGCGCAGTGGGGCTCAAAAAGGCAAACGCGCGCCAGGAAGGGTACTTCCATTGATCAAAAAAAATTGACCAGCGCTTTTGTGCGCGCTTGGAAATACCCTGGCCGAGGCTGTTGAGGTTTCTGAACTAAACTATGGGATTAGCAAGCTTGCTTCAAGACGAAGTCGTTGCACTACTCCAGAGGTGAAATGGAGCTCTGAGAATCAGGTTCGACACAAGTTGATATACTCTACGGGGCGGCTCTCCCCCCCCACTCTCTTAGACACAAGTTGATATAGGCCCCCCCCCACTCTCATAGACACAAGTTGATGAAGTTGATATAGGCCCCCCCCACTCTCATAGACACAAGTTGATATAGGCCCCCCCCACTCTTCATAGACACAAGTTGATATAGGCCCCCCCCCACTCTCATCATATCTCATAGACACAAGTTGATATAGGCACCCCCCCACTCTCATAGACACAAGTTGATATAGGCCACCCCCGCCCCACTCTCATAGACACAAGTTGATATAAGGCCCCCCCCCACTCTTATAGACACAAGTTGATATAGGCCCCCCCGCCACTCTCATAGACACAAGTTGATATAGGCCCCCCCCCCCCACTCTCATAGACACAAAGTTGATATAGGCACCCCCCCCCCACTCCTCATAGACACAAGTTGATATAGGCACCCCCCCACTCTCATAGACACAAGCTTTTGATATAGGCACTCCCCCCCCCCCCCCCACTCCTCATAGACACAAGTTGATATAGGCCCCCCCCACTCTCATAGACACAAGTTGATATAGGCCCCCCCCACTATCATAGACACAAGTTGAATAGCCCCCCCCCCACTTCATAGAACAAGTTTGAATATAGGCCCCCCCACTCTCATAGACACAAGTTGATATATAGGCCCCCACCACTCTCATAGACAATATTCGATATAGGCCGCCCCCCACTCTCAATAGACACAAGTCGAGTAGTATTGCCCCCCCCTGCACCACTCTCATAAGACACAAGTTGATATAGGCCACCCCCCCACTCTCATAGACACAAGGTTGATATAGGCACCCCCCACTCTTTCACGAGACACGAAGTTTGATATATGGCGCCCCCGCCCACTCTCATAGACACAAGTTGATATAGCCCCCCCCGCCCACTCTCATTAGACACAATTGATAGGCCCACCCCGTCCCACTCTCATAGATCACAGTTGATATAGAAGGCGCCCTCAGCCCCCACTACTCATAGACACAAGTATGATAATAGGCCCCCCCTTACCCCCCACTCTCATAGACTACAAGTTGATATCACCGGCCCCACTCTCATAAGCACAAGTTGATATAGGGCACCCCCCACTCTCATAGACACAAGTTGATATAGCTGAGTCGCCCCCCCCCCCCCCACTCTCCATAAGACACAAGGTTGATATATGGGCACCCCCGCCCACCTCATAGACACAAGTGAGTATAGCCCCCCCCCCCACTCTCATAGACACAAGTTGATATAGGCCCCCCCCCCCCCCCACTCTCATAGACACAAGTTGATATAGGCCCCCCCACTCTCATAGACACAAGTTGATATAGGGCCCCCCCCCCCACTCTCATAGACACAAGCTTGATATAGGCCCCCTCCCCACTCTCATAGACACAAGTTGATATAGGCCCCCCCCCCACTCTCATTAGACACAAGTTGATAATAGGCCCCCCCCCCACTCTCATAGACAGCCCCTTACCGGGGAGGGGGGGGGAGGGACCGGTGACGAGCAAGGTACTTCCAAGTGCGCGCTGGGGCGCTGCCTTTTTGAGCCCCACTGTGCGTTTCGCACAGTTGTTTGCAACCCCCTGTGGGCACAGCAAGCATTTTTGTACTTTTTGCACTACAAAGCGCAGTTTTGTTTTTCAAGTGCGCAAAAGCGCTGGCCAATTCGGTTAATGGATGTACCCTGGTGACGAGGTCCTCAGAATGTCACCGGTCCCCAGGGGTATCGATACACCACCTGATCCCCTAATGGATGTACCCTGGTAACGAGGTCCTCAGAATGTCACCGGTCCCCAGGGGTATCGATACACCACCTGATCCCCTAATGGATGTACCCTGGTGACGAGGTCCTCAGAATGTCACCGGTCCCCAGGGGTATCGATACACCACCTGATCCCCTAATGGATGTACCCTGGTGACCAGGTCCTCAGAATGTCGCCGGTCCCCAGGGGTATCGATACACCACCTGATCCCCTAATGGAAACTACTTTCGGATGAGCCCTGCCCTGGCAATAAAAAATATTTGTTGCTTTAATTTCTTCTTCATGCAATTTCTTAGCATTAATGAAAAGACAGCCGTCAATTTGATTCGTTAGCTTTTAACAGGAATTTAATTCGTTAGCATTGATGAAAACAAGGCCGTCAATTTAATTCATTAGCATTTATAAAAATACGGCCATCAATTTAATTCATTAGCATTTATAAAAATACGGCCATCAATTTAATTCATTAGCATTTATAAAAATACGGCCATCAATTTAATTTATTAGCATTTATAAAAATACGGCCATCAATTTAATTCATTAGCATTTATAAAAATACGGCCATCAATTTAATTCATTAGCATTTATAAAAATACGGCCGTCAATTTAATTCATTAGCATTTATAAAAATACGGCCATCAATTTAATTCATTAGCATTTATAAAAATACGGCCATCAATTTAATTCATTAGCATTTATAAAAATACGGCCATCAATTTAATTCATTAGCATTTATAAAAATACGGCCATCAATTTAATTCATTAGCATTTATAAAAATACGGCCATCAATTTAATTCGTTAGCATTTATAAAAATACGGGCCGTGCCGGACTTTCTATGGTGCCTGGCTTCCTCCTGGTAATGCTATAAATAACAGGATTAATAATTAGGGAACAGTAACATGATATCATATGATATCATGTCATCATATGATATCATATGATGCCGGCAGTACGACTAGGCCACATTTACCATTTTAATACTGTCGTATGATGCAATTTGAATGCTACCGGAGACCGGTATTGTATGATAGCATACTCACCTTTGGCCAAAATCATATGATATGCCGATCCCTAATAAATATCAAAAGCTGGTTGGGAGGTGCACAGGCTACATGGGTGGGGTGGGGGGTGGGGAAGTGAGTGGGTGGGGTGTGCAGTGGTGAGGAAGGGGTCTAGTGTGGAGTATGTAGGGAACGGCAAATCATATGATGCTGATCAAAGACGAGTATGATATCATATGATATCATACAAAAATCATATGAACTAATATCATATGATATGATGCCCCAGCCCAAAGTTACCTAGTCACACCGCCGGCATCATATGATATCATATGATGACATGATATCATATGATATCATATTGCCGATCCTTAGAAGTATGGAGTAGTGGTAGTGGTGTGTGTGTTGGTTGGGTGTGTGTAGTGGTGGTGGTGGTGTGTGTGGGCCAATGTCACCTTTTTCTCAAATTGGTGAGTCATATGTGGGTTGGGTGTGTATTGCCGATTCCTCGAGGAGTATGTGGTGATACTGGTGAAAACAAACATCAGTGTGTGTATTTTCTCGGAATCACCCCCACACACTAACACACCACGCCCTTTCGATTAAAACTGCACCCTCCCCCCCCCACCCTCTACTACATCAGCACCCCCACTCCTCCCCCCCCCCCCCCCACACACACACACACACACACACCACACACACAAACACACACACACACACACATACACACAGAAATCACCTCCAAACCACCCACCACCTACCACCAACCCACACACCACCAATCCACCCACCACCAATCCACCCACTACCCCACCCACCACAAAACCACCCACCACCTACCACCAAATCCACCCACCACCAATCACCCACTATCCACTCACCACCAAACCCCCACCACCTACCACCAATCCACCCACCACCCATCCACCCACCACCAATCCACCCACCACCAATCCACCCACCACCAATCCACCCACTACCCACCCACCACCTACCACCAATCCACCCACCACCAACCACCCACCACCTACCACCAATCCACCCCACCACACAATCCACCCACTACCCACTCACCACCAAACCACCCACCACCTACCACCAATCCACCCACCACCAAACCACCCACCACCGTACCACCAATCCACCCACCACCAATCCACCCACTACCCACCCACCACCTAACCACCAATCCACCCACCACCAATCCACCCACTACTCCACCACACCACCTACCACCAACCCACCCACCACCAATCCACCCACTAGACCCACCCACCACCAAAACGCACCCACCCCACCCTACCCCAACCCCAACCCCACCCCTACCCCAAACCCCAACCCAACCCCAACCCCAACCCAACCCCAACCCACCCCTTGCAAGCCCCATGACCGTTACTTTTTCAAACACTGATGTTTGTGTTTCTTCCAGAGTCGACTCGGAAGGAGGTATGCGGGGAAGGGCTCGTATTGCCTCTGACCACCACCAACAGCACCGCCTTCAAACCACCCCCACCCCCCACCCTACCCACCCCACCCCTTGCAGCCCCATGGACCCGTTACTTTCTCAAACACCGATGTGTGTGTCCTTCCAGGGTCAACTTGGAAGGAGGTTTGCGGGGAAGTGCTCGTATTGCCCCTGACCACCACCAACAGCACCGCCTCCAAACCACCCCACCCAACCCAACCCAACCCCCACCCACCACCCACCCCACCCCTTGCAGCCCCATGACCGTTACTTCTCAAACACCGATGTGTGTGTCCTTCCAGAGTCCACTCGGAAGGACGTGTGCGGGGAAGTGCTCGTATTGCCCCTGACCACCACCAACAGCACCAACCAAACGGAAGAGGCGGGCACTCTCACCATCTTCCAGTCAACAGACAATTTCCTCTTCGTCACCTTCCAACTGAAATGCCCCTTCGTACTGCGAAGTACAATCGACAGCGAGACCGCCGAGTTCTCGGCAGCTGTGTACATCTGGAAGGATGACAAGTACATTGTGAGTACTGTGTATCTATGTGGGTGGGCGGATGTGGTGGTTTTTGGGAGGGGGGGGGGGGGGGGGGTATTGTTGTGCTGTGGTGTGGGTGGGTGTGGGTGGGTGGGTGGGGTATGAGGGTGGGTGGGACTTTCGAGTGTGTGTGTGGGGGGGTGAGGGGTATTAGGGTCTGGTGTGTGTACGTGTGTGTGTGTGGGGGGGGGGGGGGGGGGGGGGGGGGGGGGGGGGGGGGTTCTAATTCACGTGCCCCTTTGTATCGCGAAGTCCATACGACAGCGAGACCGCCAGTACATAGCAGCTGTGTACATCTGGAAGGATGGCAAGTACGTTGTGAGTGGTGTGTATCTATGTGGGTGGGTGCGTGTTTGTGTGGGTATGTGGGTGTGGTGTCGGGGTGGATTGTGTGTGTGTGTGTGGGGTGTGGGGGGGGGGGGGGGGGGGGGGGGGGGGGGGGGGGGGGGGGGGGGGGGGTAATGTGTGTGTGGGGGTAATGTGGTGCATGGGACTGACTGACTTGGTGTGCAAGAATGGATGGGTATGGGCATGCATGGGATCAACCAAAGTGCATGTGGGTGGGTGGGTGGGTGGGTGGTGGTGTGGGGGAGTGTGTGAGCGTGTGTGTGTGTGGGGGGGGGGGGGGGGGGGAGTGTGTGTGTGTGTGTATGGGGGGGGGGGGGGGGGGGGTCTGTGTGGTGGTGTGCGTTGGGGGGGGGGGAGTATGGTTGCATGGGACTGACTTGGTGTGCAAGAATGGATGGGCATGCATGGCATCAATCAGGTGTTTGTGTGTGTGTGGTGGGGGTGGGGTGGGGTGGTGGGGGGGGGTGGCGTGTGTATGTGTTGCATGGGAACTGACTTGGTTTGCAAGAATGGATGGGTATGGGCATGCATGGCATCAATCAGGTGCGTGTGTGGGGGGTGGGGGGGTGGGGGTCAAGGGGTGTATATGGTGCATGGGACTGACTTGGTGTGCCAGAATGGTTAGATATGGGCATGCATGGCATCAATCAGGTGCATGTGTGTGTGGTGTGAGTGTGTATGTGGGGGGGGGGGTGTCCGTGTGTATGTGGTGCATGGAACTGAACTTGGTGGTACAATAATGGATGGGTATGGGCATGCATGGGATCCCCCCCCCCCCCCCCCCCCCCCTGACCCCCCCCACGCAGAACCCCCCTCAGTATTTGAACGACCTTCCCGTGGTCGCCACCTACACCTGCGTCCACCTACTCCATCAATATGCTACACATCTGCCCTCCCCTCCCCCCCCCCCCCCCAACCCAACCCAACCCCCCTCTGACCCCTTCCCTACACCCCTGTCCTAACCCCCACCACTCAGAACCTCCCTCATATTTTGACGTCTTTCCTGTGGACGCCACTACTCCTGCGTCTTCCTACTCAATCAACCTGCTGCACATCTCCCCTCCCTCCCCCCCCCCCCTGCCCCTGACCCCGCCCCCCTACTCCTGCGTGCCCCTCACGCCCCTACCCCTCCCCCCTACTACCCCTCCCCCCCCCCCCCCCCCCCCCCCCCCCCCCCACTCAGAACTCCCTCAGTATTTGGACGTCTTTCCCGTGGACGCCACCGACTCCTGCGTCTCCTACTCCATCAACCTGCTGCACATCTGCCCTCCCCCCCCCCCCCTGCCTCCCCCCCCCTACCCTCTGACCCCTCCCTACTTACCCCTCCCCCCCCCCCCCCAATCAGAACCTCCCTCAGTATTCTGATGTCTTTCCCGTGGACGCCACCTACTCCTGCGTCTCCTACTCCATCAACCTCCTACGCGTCTGCAACCCCAGCATCTCCCCCCCCCCCCCCCCCCCCCCCCTGCTCCCCCCCCCTACCCTCTGACCCCCCCTACACCCCTTTCCTGCCCCCCCCCCCCCACGCAGAACCTCCCCCAGTATTTGGACGTCTTTCCCGTGGACGCCACCTACACCTGCGTCTCCTACTCCATCAACCTTCTACGCGTCTGCAACCCCAGCATCTCCACCTTTTCCTTCAGCCCCCTGTCCATGAGTAACTCCAACTGCGAGTGCCAGGGGGGGTTGAAGACCTGCCCCCCCCAGGACCTCCTCACGCCCATGGCCCCCCTCCTCATCAGAGCCTCAGCCTACAGCCCTAAGGCGGACCGCTACTGCCGCGACTCGACTGCGTACTTTCCCCTGAGTACTGCCAACGGCGGCGACATCATGTGGGTCCCTCGGACCTGCGAGCCCCTCCCCCCACCCTCGCCCGCTGTGCCCTCCCCTCCTTCCCCCCACCCCCCTCTCCCTCCCCCCCGGGCCCCCCACCCCCTCCCCTAATCCGCCCCCTGCCCCTCCCCCCCCGCCTGCAAAGCCCTCCCTTCCCCTCACCGCCCGCCCAAGCCCCCTCCCCATCTCCCTCCCCCCCACTAGCCCCCCCGCCACCCCCCCTTCCCCCTCCCTCTTTACCATGGACGCCGAGGCCGAAGGTGGTAGCAGCACCAACGTGGGGGCCATAGCTGGCTCCATCGTCGCCGCCGCTGTAGTAGCCGTAGCTGCCGTGTCGGCCACTTGGTTGTACTATCGCAAGCGCGAACGCGACTCCACCAACATGTACAACATGACTGAGGAGATCCTACCTCGGCGCAAGGCCCCCCCCAACCTGGTCCCCGCCGCGGGCTCTGGCTCCGGCCGCTACACCAGGGCACTCGTCAGCGGCAGCGACGACGGGAACAACTCCTGGGACACCATCCAACACCCTAGCACGGGCAGCCCCGGCTCCGCTACCTCCCTGTCCCCCAAGAAACCCAGCTCAGCCGGCGCCAAGGGTGCCCAGCAGCTGTCAGGGGGCGACGAGGCACTTAAGGGCAGCACAAGCACGCCTGTGGTCACAGCCTTGGCTTTTGTCTCTATCCCAGCCTCTTCTGGGCCCCCCCCAGCGGGGGGCGGCGCTGGCAGGCATGAAGGGACAGACTCAGCTTTCGTCTCGGCTGGGGGCGAGGCCAGCCCTGAAAGGCCCGACATTCGTGGGGGCGGAGTGGGGGTTCCTCACAAACCCCAGGACAGTTTTGTGATGGACTCCTTATCCATGACAAGTCAGCAGGCAGGGGGCTTCGCCGCTTCTCCCGCCCGACTTACTGACTACCAAGCGCTGCTGGCAGCGGCAGCCGTAGCTGGCACTAGCACCACCCACAACCACCTGGTCAGCCCACCCCAGGGCGGCGTGGGTGGGGCTCACCCCTCATCTGAGGCCCCCTTTGTGGGAGGGGGCGCAGGGGTGTCCCCTGCCCTCTCACTCCACCTGGAGCCCCAGCCGCAGGACCAGACCGCCTATGGGCCCTTCGCTGACCTGGCAAAGGCGCTAGCTGGCAGTGGGGCCATGTGGGGGGCGGGGGCGCAGCCCCCCCCACCACATCCCACCACATCCAGTGCAAACCCCGACGGCCCGGTGGATCGATGGAATGCACCCATGGGGGGGCCTAACGACCTCTACGCTGACCTTCCCCTGACCTACAATAGGCCACTAGTCGGAAACCTAGGCCAGCAAGGGTTAGGAGGGCTACCTGGCCCCTCCCCCGCCCATGCTGGCACTGCAGTATCAACACCACTAGCATCAACCACAGCCGCTGGAAGCCTGGCCGGCGGCGCCGTAGCTCAACCTAGTAGAGAAGCCCCCCCCAGGGCGGGCACGGGTATAGACGCTTTGGGGCAGGGGGGGGCGCAGCAACGGCAGGGGGGTCCATTCGCAGGTAGTAGCAGCAGCAATAAAGCCATATTTGCCGGAGTGCCCCGAGTGAGCACCCAGCGGCGCTCTGAGGTGGGCGAGGAGGGGGGCCAGGGGGGGCTTAGCCCGAGCCTGAGCCCCGGACTCAGCCCCAACCGTAGCCACAACTCATACACGCATGCGCAGTCGCCCGTGACTGCGGTCAAGCCGAAGGAGATCGCCGCTGCGTTGCGCCAGCATCGCCAGCAACGCCTCTCTGGCTCGGGCCGGTCCATAGAGTGGGCCGAGGCAGCCGCTGCCGCAGCGGTAGCGGCGGCAGCTGGCGCTTTCCCCTATTCCAGCCCTCGGATCAGCCCCAACCCTGTGACCCGCATCTCTCAACACAGCCTACTCGCCCAAGGGTGGGATGGCATTAGTAGTGGCCTCCCACCCGCACCGGCACCAGCACCAGCACCCACAGGGGCGCAGGGTAAGAGCGCGGCCGGCAGTGTCACCAACACACCCACCACCAACAACAACTACAGCAATATCAACCCCATGTCCTCCCCCCTCCCGCCCCCTGTGCCAGCGCCGGTCCTAACAGGGCCCACGCCGGAGGCAGAGTCTGAGGACGTGGCCCTCCTCTCTCCTCTGGCGTCTGCAAATGCAGGGGAGATTCTACAGCAGTCAGGTGGAAGCCTCAACCTGAGCTCCCAGCCTGGTGATGGCGACACCCTGGGATGGTGAAGCGGATGGTATAACGGTTGGTAGAGAGCTCCGGCGTCAACAAACACGAGGGGAGATTCCACTGCAGTCTGGCGAAAGCCTCAACCTGAGCTCCCAGCCTGGTGATGGCGACACCCTGGGATGGTGAAGCGGATGGTATAACGGTTGGTAGAGAGCTCCAAAACGCTGGGGCGCTCAAGCAGAAAGTGTGCTTGACTGTACCTGCTAGTGAAATGTGCGTCAGGGTACTCCCATTGACCAAATTGGCCAGCGCTTTAGCGCACTTGAGAACAAAATAACTGCGCTTAGTAGTGCAAAAAGCGCACAAATTGCTTGCTGCGCCCACAAGGGGTTGAAACAACTGCGCGGAACGCGCAGTGGGGCTCAAAAAGCGTGCGCGAAATCGCGCTGCCGCGCGCGCTTTGTAGTACCCTGGTAGGGATGCTCAAGCAGAAAGTGTGCTTGACTGAACCTGCTAGTGATTTGTGCTCCGTGTCCAAGTGACCAGGCCTCAGATCTCAGATTGTTCAAGTGACCAGATCTCAGATCTCAGATTGTTCAAGTGACCAGTCCTCAGATCTCAGATCTCAGATTGTTCAAGTGACCAGGCCTCAGATCTCAGATTGTTCAAGTGACCAGGCCTCAGATCTCAGATTGTTCAAGTGACCAGGCCTCAGATCTCAGATTGTTCAAGTGACCAGGCCTCAGATCTCAGATTGTTCAAGTGACCAGGCCTCAGATCTCAGATTGTTCAAGTGACGAGGCCTCAGATCTCAGATCTCAGATTGTTCAAGTGACCAGGCCCCACCGCCACCTATAAAGAAGATGATGCTCCGTGTTCAAGTGACCAGGCCTCGGATCTCGTGGAACAGCCCTTACTACTTGAGGAGTCCTTGCTTCCAGGCTGCTAGTGATACATGTGTTTCTTGTTCAAGGCTATTAGGACAGCACTTAAGCTGAAGGCAATTGGGACAGCACTTAAGGAGTGCTGGACTGAAGTCTGCTAGTGATTAATGTGCTCCGTGTTCAAATGACCAGGCCTCAGATATTGTGGAACAGCCTTCACAGCTTAAGGAGTGCTTGCTTGCAGCCTGCTAGTGATACATGTGTGTATTGTTCAAGTGACCAGGCCACAGACCTTGTGGAACAGCCTTCACAGCTTCAGGAGTGCTTGCTTCCAGCCTGCTAGTGATACATGTGTTCATTGTCCAAGGCTATTGGGACAGCACTCCTAGCCCATTGAGTGCTTGACTGTAGCCTGCTAGTGATTTATGTGCTCCGTGTTCAAGTGACCAGGCCTCAGACCTTGTGGAACAGCCTTCACAGCTTAAGGAGTGTCAGAATGGTGGACTACAGGCACACGGATGCTATATCGGCATCTAGATCTAGCCTGTAGTTCACCATTCTGACAAGGAGCGCTTGCTTGCTGGCTGCTAGTGATATATGTGTTTATTGTCCAAGGCTATTGGGACAGCACTCCTAGCCCATTGAGTGCTTGACTGTAGCCTGCTAGTGATTTGTGTTCATTGTTCAAGTGACCATGCCTCAGATCTTGTGGAACAGTCTTCACAGCTTAAGGAGTGCTTGCTTGCAGCCTGCTAGTGATACATGTGTGTATTGTTCAAGTGACCAGGCCACAGACCTTGTGGAACAGCCTTCACAGCTTCAGGAGTGCTTGCTTCCAGCCTGCTAGTGATACATGTGTTTGTTGAACAAGGCTATTGGGACATCACTTAAAGCTCAAAGAGTGCTGGAAGTCTGCTAGTGATTTATGTGCACATTATTCAAGTGACCAGGCCTCAGATCTTGTGGAACAGCCCTTGCAGCTGCAGGAGTTAATATGGTCAGTATGGTCAATATAAACTACACAGCAGTCAGAATGGTTAGTATTGTCAGAATGGTCAATATGGTCAACATGGTCAATATGAACTATATAGCAGTCAGAATGGTTAGTATGGTCAGTATGGTGCGTATAAACTATACAGGAGTCAATATGATCAGTATGGTGTGTATAAACTATACAGGAGTCAATATGGTCAGTATGGTGCGTATGAACTATACAGGAGTCAATATGGTCAGTATGGTTAGTATAAAAGTAATGATAACGCCTGGTGGCGCGTGGAATTAAGGGATCCCCGTCTCATGGCGGTAGGGAACGAGCTGCTACTTAACCTGGACAAAGCTACCATGACGGTTGACACTTTAGCGCACCCGTGGGGATTCGAACCCCGCACCTGCGTCGTTCAAGGAGCTCTGCCACTGAGCCATGTTAGTAAAACTATGTAGCTGTCAGAAAGGTTAGTATGGTCAATATGGTCAGTATAAATATACTGCAGTTAATATGGTTAGTATGGCCAGTATAAACTGTACTGCAGTCAGAATGGTCAATATGGCCAGTATAAACTATACTGCAATTAATATGGTTAGTATAAACTATATATCTGTCAATATGGTAGTATGGTTCGTATATATTAATCTGCACGACACTCCTGGGTTCAGAATGCCATCATCATATACTGTATATTGATGGCTTGTCAAGCTCGCTCGAACCACACTGTATATTGATGGCTTGTCAAGCTCGCTCGAACCACACTATAGTAGAACATATAAAACAGACAATCCTCTGATCCAACATATTAAAGCAGCCCGTCATGATGCTGCTCTTCCTCCTGATAGTCGCCAATTCGCCATTCTTCCTTATTTCTTCATTCTTTATTTAACTATGGCCTGTCTGTGGCGAGGTAATTAAAAAAAGGTACGGTAAAATAGTTACCTCTATGGCACACGTGTGTGTGCGTGTGTGATTTAATTGCTTTACCTTTCCTTAGCCAATTGAATATTGGATGTCCACGATTCCGATTACTTCCCGATCGTCTCTATTGAGGTGTATAGCAAGCATGTCCCATGTAGTATACATCCATGTTGCCTAGATCGAAGAACATTGAGCCGACCCCTCATAACAGGGTACTACTAAGCGCGCTTTCACACACACTTTTTGAGCCCCACTGTGCGTTTCGCACATTTTTCAACCCTCAGTGGGCGCAACACTCAGTTTTTGCGCTTTTTGCACTACAAAGCGCTGATCAATTCCACGTTTGTGCGCTTTAAGCACTGACCAATTTGAAAAAAGTAGTACCCTGCCTCATAAGGGCCTATGCATCGTCGGAAACGGCACCAAGGATTCATTTCGAATGGCGTTGCCACTCCTACATACAAAAGAGCAGGCGCACTTAGGGCGCACCAGAGAGTCTCTCTCTGGCTCGCACCGACCCTCGACCAAAGGAACATTCACACCTACCCCTATTGATTGCTTGGGCCGATCCCTTATTTGGCTACCCCTGCACTGTAACAACATACATACGGTTAGGGCTGTCAAGCTTTATACCGCCCGGTATTTATTTTACCGTGTACCGTACGATATATCGTACCGTAAAAGGATCCATCGTACGGTAAACACGATATATCGTGTTTACCGTACGATATATCATGTTTGGTCCAAATCGGCATTGGCTTGGGCTTGCGACTCGGCAGGTCGGCAGCTCTATTCTCGTCAGAAGCACCTGAGTCTGGGTCAGGGAATTTATACCGTACGATATATCACGATATATCGTACGGTAATAGACCACGATATATTACCGTGTTTTTCTATCTCCCTCAGTATTGGTCCATTTGACTTGGTTTTAAGTGTATGGACGTGTAAACGGTATTTCCTGTTATATCCCCTTGGTCTCATACTGATTTTCCCAAATAAGGGTATAAAAATACCGTACGGTATCGATACCGTACGGTATATCACGATACATCGTACAGTAATTGAAAATAACGTACTGTATTGGCAGCCCTACATGCGGTATATGGTAGAATTACATGATCGCAGTAGCACGAACTCAGGGCCCCTGTCAGTAAAATGATTGTTTGGTGTTCAGTTCTGCAGTGCCTTTTTCGATTTAGTCACTCGTAATATAATGGTTGGGCCGGTCCCTTATTTGTCTACCTTGCACTGTAACAACATACATATAAGGTTACATACTTCCATGGCTCCAGCCTTTAAGACTGCTTGCCGTCTTCCGTAGTAACATAATCATGAGCCAAAATCTCATGGCTGCGTCTCATGAGCCAAGATCTACGTATCCAACGGAATGGCTCCCTCCCTTGCATCATGGGCCCAAATAAACAGGAGCAGAAGTGATAAAGATGAAGACCCCCCAAGCCCCCTGGAGCCGAAGTGATGAAATCCCCCCCCCCCCTCCCCCCCCAACATAGCACTGCGTATTAGTAGGGGGTGGCCCTATTAACGACTAAGCTAGTCGTTAAAACGTGCCTCAAATATTACAATGAGGGGCGCGACCGGGCGCGAGGTGGAGAACCGGCCCAATTACATGCACACTAGGGGTTATCCCCACAAAAAGAAAAACATGCCTTGTACCAGGTTTGACTGGTGACCTTGTGCGTGTGAGGTACACGTGATAACCAACTACACCAACGAGGCTAAGCCACATAACTGTTGATGATAGGTGCCAACAACTTTTTAATATAGCCAAGCAATGCAAAATAATTGGCGGACAGGCCTTGTCCTCCCTTTCTCGCTGGCTGTGCTTAGATTGTTGGTTTCGTTTCTCTAGTAATAGCTCTAGTTTGTGGCTTCTGGTGTACGGGCAGGGCAGGTCTACCAAGTGTGGTGGATTCTCTTGCCCCTAACATGTGTGCCTGCTTTCTGAGTCTTGCTAGATTGGTTTCTGGCCTCTCTGTTTTCGGCTGGCCTCCCCCTTTCCTTCATGGGGTGTCTATGGTTATCATCCTTGACACTCCGGTCCTTTTCTGCAAGTTGGCTGTGTCGGGTTGTCTTGTGCTTTCTTCCTTTGAGGGCATTATCGCTGCATATTAAGGTGCTCATAGCGCATGCCCTTGGGTGGTATTTAGTTCTTTTAGTTTGACCTTCCTCTCTTGTGGTTGGTGGGCTTGGTGTTCTAAAATGCTTACTTTTGCATCCCTCCCCTTTCCGCTCTCCTTTACGCCTCTAGTTTGTTTCCTTTTTGGGGACTTGACCTAGTTTGTTTTCAGGTTTGTGGGGGTGCCTACAAAACCCTCGTGCTTCCGTGTTATAAAATTGGATGGTCGGCAGGCTGTGCTGCTGTCCAGTCTCGGCAGTGATTTGCTGAGTTTATGTAACGAACCCTCTCTCTTGTCCCACTACGAACGGAAGACAGTGGTGTTCGGAGTCCGTTCCCTCGGGGGCGGTGGTGTTTCCACTGCCAGGATAAGTGGCCATTGTAATCTTCTTCTTCTTGTCTGCTGTCCAATCTGGAGAAGTTCGAGTTCGGAGTTCGCTCCCTCGGGGCGGTGGTGTTTCCACTGCCAGGATAAGTGCCCATTGTAATCTTCTTCTTGCTGTCCTGTCTCGGCTGTGATTTGCTGAGTTAAGTAACGAATCGTCTCATCATCAGGCCTTCCTCACTTCTTTCCAGAGCATCATAGTTTGGCATGTACTATCAGCCAAAATTAAGGGCGCCTGGAGGTGCGTCCCGAATGAAATGATTTGGATCCTTAATTCAATGTATTTTAATTAATTTAATTGAATTTTATTTAATGTTGTGTTATTTTAATTCGATTTATTCCTTTCCATTTAATTTAATTAACGTGATTTGAATGCATATAATTGCTTTAAATTGTATCGATTCGAATTGGATTAAATTCGAAGGGCGACCGGAGGCTTTAAATTAATTGAATTCCAATGAATCGATTGATGATTTAGCATTGTTAACTGCAAGGTGACGAAAAAGAGAGTTGTTGGAGGGTTGTTGATTTTTAAGCAGTATTGAACGTTTCTGTAATGTAATGAAATGCATGTATGTAGATTGAATTTTTTTAAGAATTTGATGCAAGAAAAATGAGGCCAATCAGGTGTCTGGTTGATTTTACGGAATTTGTTCAGGGTATTGCATGTTTCGGCCCAGCCCAGACGTGAACGGTATATCCCGTCCTGCTGAACGGGCTTTTGGTCAGCGGCAGGTGGCGTGGCTTGACACTGCCTCCGCCCGGTGCCCCCCGCCCCCGCCCCGCCCCCTGCCCCCGCCCGGTGGCCACCGCCCCTGCCCCACTGCCCCGGCCCTGAGGTGGGGTCCGTGGGCTAATTATAGCATAAGTGCCCGAGGGGAATGTTTCGTCCATTGTGATGCTTACACGTTTCGCCTCCAATTTTTGACGACAATTCTGCTCCCAAACCTATGTTTGCGCACTTGTTTAAGTGGTTCAAATTTGAAATGTTAGCTCAAAACAGCCTGAAATCAAATTGTTAAACGTTAATTGTAGCTATTTGGCCAAACCTGAGCTCCTTTTCATGAATTGTGATGCTCATATGTGCTCTGGTCAGAATTTGTCCGGTATAAATAAGTCTTATAATTCATCAAAAATATAGAATGTTCAACTTTTTTTGATGCTTTTCATAAAACCTGGAAATTTGGTTTGTGACACACGGACTAACTAACGGACGGACGGACATTTTAATGGGGCTAATCCCTCTTCAAATAAAGGGCGCCTGGAGGCGCGTCCCGAATGAAAATGTTTATATTATCATGAATTTAATTAAAATTTTAATTGTAAAATTCTATTAATATATAATTGTCTAATTAATTAAATAAATTATATTAATTAATGAATAACATGATTAAAATGAATTAATTGAATTATTTAAATCGATTGATTAATTAAACAGCAGTTATTAATTAATTAATTAATTAATAACATAATTGATTTTATTATATTTAATTAATTATTAATTTAATTGTATTAATCAATTAATTAATTAAATTGTATTTAATTAATGCATTTGATACACTCAAAATTGAATTGTATTGACTTGAATTGAATGCATTAAATTGATTTGAATTGTATTCATTTTGATTTAATTTAATTGAATTGAATCGATTGATGAAGCTTTGTTTACTACTCAGTAAGGACAATTTACATTTTTACGCGTTGTTAAATTCGAAGCCATATTAAACGTGCCTGGACTGTCATGTATATTGCCTTTATTGGCAAGCATTTGATGCACACGGAAAGTGAGCATCAAATCAGAGGTATGGTTGTTTTGGGGGATTTGTTTGGTCAGCCGCATTACCGCATACAAGCTTGATGTGGCTTCATTCCCCACATTTCTGGCAATTAATTCGAAAACCCCAGGACACGAGCCGCTTGTTGCCTCGTACAATATCGTATTACGAGATCGCAGCGTAATATGCGGTCTGGCACGTGTTTTGCCAATGAGGTTGTAGAGTCGGCTAGGCGTGTCTCTGGCGTACGTAGGATTGAACACAGAGTCTTGACAGCCTAGACAAGTGGCATCTGAATTATGTTCAACCGCTGGCATTCAAACCACTAAGCAACTTAACCCTGCACAAATTATAAGTCATGGGCAGGACATGGGGCAAATAGTCGAGAAAAAGTTGATATGCAGAATGCGAGAAAGTGAGAGGAGGGAGGCTGGGAGTTCCAAAAGTAGTGGAGTTAGTAGATACTCATAGCGGAATAAGGTACATTACATTTGACAACTTGTGTGCACGCAGATACACACACATCTGGCTATCCATGCACTGCCACACAGCACGGTGCATGCAGATACACACACATATGGCTAGCCATGCACTTCCATCCACACAGCACTGTGCACGCACATACACACACATAGCTGGCTATCCATGAACTACCTCACAGCACTGTGCATGCACATACACACTCATATGGCTATCAAAGCACTGCCACAAAGCACTGTGCACGCTCATACACACACATTTGGCTATCCATGCACTGCCACACAGCACTTAGCACGCACATACACACACATACCTGGCTATCCATGCACTTCCAGGAAGCACTGTGCATGCACATACACAAACATCTGGCTAACCATGCACTACAAGACAACCACATGCAAACACATGCACTGAGCATGCACATACACACACATATGGCTATCAAAGCACTGCCACAAAGCACTGTGCACGCTCATACACACACATTTGGCTATCCATGCACTGCCACACAGCACTGTGCACGCACATACACACACATACCTGGCTATCCATGCACTTCCAGGAAGCACTGTGCATGCACATACACAAACATCTGGCTAACCATGCACTACAAGACAACCACATGCAAACACATGCACACACTCAAGCATGCACACACAAAACAACTGGCTACACATACACAGTCGCACAGCCATGTGCTAGTATATACACACAAATGGCTTTCCATGCACCACAAGACAACCCCATGCAAACACAAACACACTCAAATACACACACATGCATGCATAATTCAAATGGTTATCCATGCATTGCCACACAGCACTGTGCACGCACATACACAAACATATGGCTATCCATGCACTGCCACACAACACTAGGCACGCACATACACTTACATCTGGTAATCCATGCACTGCCGCACAGCACTGTGCACGCACATACACAAACATATGGCTATCCATGCACTGCCACACAACACTATGCACGCACATACACTTACATCTGGTTATCCATACACTGCCACATAGCACTGAGCAAACACGTACACACACATCTGGCTATCCATGCACTGCCACACAGCACTATGCACGCACACACACACATCTGCCTATCAATGCACTGCCACACAGCACTGTGCACGCACATACACACACATATGGCTATCCATGCACTGCCACACAGCACTATGCACGCACACACACACATCTGGCTATCAATGCACTGCCACTCAGCACTGTGCACGCACATACACACGCATCTAGCTATCCATGCATTGCCACAAAGTACTGTGCATGCACATACACACACATCTGGATTTCATGGCACGGCCACATAGAACTGTGCACGCACATACACACACATATGGCTATACATGCAATACAAGACAACCCCATGCAAACACTAACACACTCAAATACACACGCATGCACACACAAAACAACTGGCTACACATACACTGTCTCAGAGCCTTGTGCTAGTATATACACACACATCTGGCTATCCATGCACTACAAGACAACCCCATGCAAACACAAAAACACTCAAATACACACACATGCATGCACAATACAAATGGCTATCCATGCACAGCCGCACAGCACAGTGCACGCACATACACACACATCTGGCTATCCATGGACTGCCACACACCACTGTGCATGCACATGCACACACATCTGGTTATCCATGCACTGCCACACTGCACTGTGCACGCACATAGACACACATATGGCTTTCCATGCACTACAAGACAACCCCATGCAAACACTAACACACTCAAATACACGCGCATGCGAACACAAAACAACTGGCTATCCAAGCACTACAAGACAACCTGTGCACACACAAACGTACCCTGACACTCACGCGTGCAAACACACAAACGAACAACTGGCTGCAAATGCACTGCCACACAGCACTATTCATCCCATATACACACACCTGGCCATCAATGCACAGTAAGACAGACCCAGGCACATGCACACACAAGTGGCTACACATGCACTGCCACACAGATATGTTTCCGTACACAGATACACACACCCGGCCATCCATGCACTACAAGACAATCCCATCGACACACACAACCCAATCAGACACTCACGCACACACACACCAGGCCATCCATGCACTACAAGACAACCCCATGCACACATTCACACATACCCAGACACTCACACAAGCACACACAAGGGGCTACGCATGCACTGCCACACAGCCCTGCTTACATACACACACACACCTGGCCATCCATGCACTACAAGACAATCCCATCGACACAAACAACACACTCAGGCACTCACCCACACACACTGGCTATCCATGCACTACCCCATGCACACACACAAACACACAAACACACCTTCAACACACACATAACTGGCTATCCAACTGCAGCACAACCCACCCACAACTACTGAAGCACGAACTGCAACACCACATAACACCAATATCAAGTGCCCCAACCCCCAACCCCAATCACACCACCACCACTAGGCTGATAGGCCACCCCTAAACTGTATACCCCACTTGCATCAGACCAACCATGGTAGCCCGTGTTAGCTTGGCCAAATTCTGGTGCCTCATCCCACCCGGCCCAGCCCACGCACGGCACCGCACGCACGGCCCTGCGGCTGAGCTGTGGCTGAAGTCCGTGCTAAAAATAGCTCTAGTGCCCTAGGTGACTGTCTTGTCCATTGTGATGCTTGCATGTTTCGCCTCGATTTTTTGACGACAATTCCATTCCCAAACCTATGTATGCGCACATGATTGGATGGTACGAATTTGAAATGATGACAAATGTTACCCAATAATTGTCGCTTTTGGCCCAAAAAGCACAAACCTTAGCTCCTTTTCTTGAATTGCGATGCTCATATGTGTTCTCGTGAGAATATGTCCGTTATCAATAAGTCTTATAATTGTTATATGTTGTATAATGTTTTGTTTTTTTGTGTTTTGAAGTGAATCCTGAACAAGTAGTTTGTGACGGACGGACGGACGGACACACACACAGTTTTGACAGGCTAATCCCTCAATCAAAAATAAAGGGCGCCTGGAGGCGCGTCCCGAATGAAAATGTTTAAAATAATATGGATAAAGTTTAACAAATTATTGTATGATTTTATTATTGTATAATTGTATAATTAATTAAATAAATTGTATTAATTAATGAATTATATGATTAAACTGAATTGATCACATTCTGTTAAATTGATTGATTAATTTAAAAGTATTAATAAATTAATACATTAATAACATCATTAATTAAATTATATTAAATTAATTATCAATTTAATTAATTTAATTGTATTAATTAATTAATCAATTAATTAAACTGTATTTAATTAATTTTTTATAGAATCTAAATTATGTTGTATAGACTTGAATTTAATGCATTTAATTGATTTGAATTGTATTCATTTGAATTCAATAGATTTGGATTTAATTTAATTGAATCGATGGATGTAGCTTTGTTTACTACGAAGTAACGACAATTGACATTTTGTAGGCTTGTTAAATTTGAAGCAGTATTAAACGTGTCTGGACTGTCTTGTAGATGGGATTTATTTGCAAGCACTTGATGCACACGAAATGTTACCAATTAGAGGTATGGTTGAGTTTGTTCGGTCAGCCGCATACAAGCTTGATGTGGCTTCATTCCCCACATTTATGGCAATTCATTCGGGACCCCTAGGACACAAGCCGCTTGTTGCCTAATACAATATCATATTACGAAATCGCAGTGTGATATGCGTTCTGACTCATGTTTTGCCAATGAGGTTGTTGAGTCGGCTGGACGTGTCCCTGGCGTGCGTAGGATTGAACACATAGTCTAGACAGCCTGGACACTGACGTGGCATCTGAATTATGGTCAACCGCTGGCATTCAAACCACTAAGCAACTAAACCCTGAACACATTAGAAGTCACGGGCAGGACATGGGGCAAATAGTCGAGAAATAGTTGATAAGCAGAATGCGAGAAAGTGAGAGGAGGGAGGCTGGGAGTTTCAGAAGTAGTGGAGTAAGTAGGTAATCATAGCAGAATATGCTACAAAACATTTGACAACTATTGAGAAGGATCATGACCGCTGCAAAGCTGATATCTTTAGTCAAGCGCACTCTAACTACGAGCCAAATGTTTGGGTGCAGAGTTTGCCGGTATCAGCAGCACAGATGGAGAGAGACAAACTAATGTACAAAGAGACAGGTGGAACCCAAGAGGGGCATCAGAGGCCTAAGCATACATACTCTATACCACACCGCACATACACACACATGTGGCTATCCATGCACAGCCACTTAGCACTGTGCACGCACATGCACACACATATGGCTATCCATTCACTGCCACACAGCACTATGCACGCACATACACACATAGCTCGCTATCCATGCACTGCCACACAGTACTGTGCATGCACATACACACACATGTGGCTATCCATGCACAGCAACACAGCACAGCGCGCGCACATACACACACATCTGGCTAAGAGTGCATTACCACACAGCACTATGCACGCACATACACACAAATCTGGCCATCCATGCACTACATCACAGCATTGTGCACACACATACACACACCTCTGGCTATCCATGCACTACAAGATAACCACATGCAAACACAAACACATTCAGCCAATCGAGCATGCACACACAAAACATCTGGCTACACATACATTGTCGCACAGCCATGTGCTAGTAAATACACACACATCTGGCTATCCATGCACTACAAGACAACCCCATGCAAACATGAACACACTCAAATACAAACACATGCACGCACAAAACAATTTGCTATCCATGCATTGCCACACAGCACTATGCACACACTTACACATACATCTGGCTATCCAAGCACTGCCACACAACACTGTGCACGCGCATACACACACATAGCTGGCTACCCATGCACTACCACACAGTACTGCACACGCACATACACACATGTGGCTTTCCATGCACTGCCACACAGCACTGCGCACGCACATACGCACACATCTAGCTATCCATGCACTACAACACAACCCCATGCAAACACAAACACACTCAAATACACAGGCACGTATGCACGCACCAAACAAATTGCCATCCATGCACTGCAACACAGCACTGTGCACGCACATACACACACATCTGGCTATGCATGCACTGCAACACAGCACTGTGCACGCACACACACACACACATCTGGCTATCCATGCACCAGAAGACAACCACATACAAACACAAACACATTCAGCCACTCAAGCATGCACACACAAAACAACTGGCTACACATACATTGCCGCACGGCCATGTTTTTAGAACGTACACACACATCTGGCTATCCATGGACTACAAGACAACCCATGCAAACATGAACACACTCAAATACAAACACATGCACGCACAAAACAATTTGCTATCCATGCATTGCCACACAGCACTATGCACGCACTTACACACACATGTGGCTATCCATGCACTGCCACACAACACTGTGCACGCGCATACACACACATAGCTGGCTACCCATGCACTACCACACAGCACTGCGCACGCACATACACACATGTGGCTTTCCATGCACTGCCACACAGCACTGCGCACGCACATACGCACACATCTAGCTATCCATGCACTACAACACAACCCCATGCAAACACAAACACACTCAAATACACAGGCACGCATGCACGCACCAAACAAATTGCCATCCATGCACTGCAACACAGCACTGTGCACGCACATACACACACATCTGGCTATGCATGCACTGCAACACAGCACTGTGCATGCACATACACACACATCTAGCTATACATGCACTGCAACACAGCACTGTGCACGCACACACACACACATCTGGCTATCCATGCACCAGAAGACAACCACATACAAACACAAACACATTCAGCCACTCAAGCATGCACACACAAAACAACTGGCTACACATACATTGCCGAACGGCCATGTTTTTAGAACGTACACACACATCTGGCTATCCATGGACTACTAGACAACCCCATGCAAACATGAACACACTCAAATACAAACACATGCACGCACAAAACAATTTGCTATCCATGCATTGCCACACAGCACTATGCACGCACTTACACACACATGTGGCTATCCATGCACTGCCACACAACACTGTGCACGCGCATACACACACATAGCTGGCTACCCATGCACTACCACACAGCACTGCGCACGCACATACACACATGTGGCTTTCCATGCACTGCCACACAGCACTGCGCACGCACATACGCACACATCTAGCTATCCATGCACTACAACACAACCCCATGCAAACACAAACACACTCAAATACACAGGCACGCATGCACGCACCAAACAAATTGCCATCCATGCACTGCAACACAGCACTGTGCACGCACATACACACACATCTGGCTATGCATGCACTGCAACACAGCACTGTGCATGCACATACACACACATCTAGCTATACATGCACTGCAACACAGCACTGTGCACGCACACACACACACATCTGGCTATCCATGCACCAGAAGACAACCACATACAAACACAAACACATTCAGCCACTCAAGCATGCACACACAAAACAACTGGCTACACATACATTTGCCGAACGGCCATGTTTTTAGAACGTACACACACATCTGGCTATCCATGCACTACTAGACAACCCCATGCAAACATGACACACTCAAATACAAACACATGCACGCACAAAAACAATTTGCTATCCATGCATTGCACACAGCACTATGCACGCACTTACACACACATGTGGCTATCCATGCACTGCCACACAACACTGTGCACGCGCATTACACACACATAGCTGGCTACCCATGCACTACCACACAGCACTGCGCACGCACATACACACATGTGGCTTTCCATGCACTGCCACACAGCACTGCGCACGCACATACGCACAATCTAGCTATCCATGCACTACAACACAACCCCATGCAAACACAAACACACTCAAAAACACAGGCACGCATGCACGCACCAAACAAATTGCCATCCATGCACTGCAACACAGCACTGTGCACGCACATACAAACACATCTGGCTATGCATGCACTGCAACACAGCACTGTGCATGCACATACACACACATCTAGCTATACATGCACTGCAACACAGCACTGTGCACGCACACACACACACATCTGGCTATCCATGCACCAGAAGACAACCACATACAAACACAAACACATTCAGCCACTCAAGCATGCACACACAAAACAACTGGCTACACATACATTGCCGAACGGCCATGTTTTTAGAACGTACACACACATCTGGCTATCCATGCACTACAAGACAACCCCATGCAAACATGAACACACTCAAATACAAACACATGCACGCACAAAACAATTTGCTATCCATGCATTGCCACACAGCACTGTGCACGCACTTACACACACATGTGGCTATCCATGCACTGCCATACAACACTGTGCACGCGCATACACACACATAGCTGGCTACCCATGCACTACCACACAGCACTGCGCACGCACATACACACATGTGGCTTTCCATGCACTGCCACACAGCACTGCGCACGCACATACGCACACATCTAGCTATCCATGCACTACAACACAACCCCATGCAAACACAAACACACTCAAATACACAGGCACGCATGCACGCACCAAACAAATTGCCATCAATGCACTGCAACACAGCACTGTGCACGCACATACAAACACATCTGGCTATGCATGCACTGCAACACAGCACTGTGCATGCACATACACACACATCTAGCTATACATGCACTGCAACACAGCACTGTGCACGCACACACACACACATCTGGCTATCCATGCACCAGAAGACAACCACATACAAACACAAACACATTCAGCCACTCAAGCATGCACACACAAAACAACTGGCTACACATACATTGCCGAACGGCCATGTTTTTAGAACGTACACACACATCTGGCTATCCATGCACTACAAGACAACCCCATGCAAACATGAACACACTCAAATACAAACACATGCACGCACAAAACAATTTGCTATCCATGCATTGCCACACAGCACTGTGCACGCACTTACACACACATGTGGCTATCCATGCACTGCCAAACAACACTGTGCACGCACATACACACACATAGATGGCTATCCATGCACTACCACACAGCACTGCGCACGCACATACACACACATTTGGCTATCGATGCACTGCCACACAGCACTGCGCACGCACATGCACACACATGTGGCTATACATGCACTGCCACACAGCACCGCGTAAGTACTTACACACACATCTGGCTATCCATGCATTGCCACACAGCACTGTGCACGTACATACACACACATCTGGCAAACCTTGCACTACAAGACAACCACTTGCAAACACAAATACATTCAGCCAATCAAGCATGCACGCACAAAACAACTGGCTTCACATACACTGCCGCACAGCCATGTGCTAGTACATTCGCACACATCTGGCTATCCATGCACTACACGACAACCCCATGCAAACACAAACACACTCAAATACACACGCATGCACGCACAAAACAAATTGCCATCCAACCACTGCAACACAGAACTGTGCACGCACATACACACACAACAGGCTATCCATGCATTGCAACACAGCACTGTGCACGCACATACACACACCTCTGGCTATGCATGCACCACAAGACAACCACATGCAAACACAAACACATTCAGCCAATCAAGCATGCACATACAAAACAACTGGCTACACAGACACTGTCGCACTGTTATGTGCTAGTACATACACACACATCTGGCTGTCCATGCACTATAAGACAACCCCATGCAAACACAAACACACTCAAATACACGGATATGCAATACAAATTAATATCCATGCACTTCCACACAGCACTGTGCACGCAAATACACACACATCTGGCTATCCATGCACTACCACACAGCACTGTGCACGCACATACAAAAACATCTGGCTATTCATGCACTGCAACACAGCACTGTGCATGCACAAATTACACATCTGGCTATCCATGCACTGCCACACAGCACTGTGCATGCACATACACACACATCTAGCTATACATGCACTGCAACACAGCACTGTGCACGCACACAAACACACATCTGGCTATCCATGCACCAGAAGACAACCACATGCAAACACAAACACATTCAGCCACTCAAGCATGCACACACAAAACAACTGGCTACATCGCCATTGCCGCACGGCCATGTTTTTAGAACGTACACACACATCTGGCTATCCATGCACTACAAGACAACCCCATGCAAACATGAACACACTCAAATACAAACACATGCACGCACAAACAATTTTGCTATCCATGCATTGCACGCAGCACTATGCACGCACTTACACACACATGTGGCTATCCATGCACTGCCACACAACACTGTGCACGCGCATACACACACATAGCTGGCTACCCATGCACTACCACACAGCACTGCGCACGCACATACACACATGTGGCTTTCCATGCACTGCCACACAGCACTGCGCACGCACATACGCACACATCTAGCTATCCATGCACTACAACACAACCCCATGCAAACACAAACACACTCAAATACACAGGCACGCATGCACGCACCAAACAAATTGCCATCCATGCACTGCAACACAGCACTGTGCACGCACATACACACACATCTGGCTATGCATGCACTGCAACACAGCACTGTGCACGCACACACACACACATCTGGCTATCCATGCACCAGAAGACAACCACATACAAACACAAACACATTCAGCCACTCAAGCATGCACACACAAAACAACTGGCTACACATACATTGCCGCATGGCCATGTTTCTAGAACGTACACACACATCTGGCTATCCATGCACTACAAGACAACCCCATGCAAACATGAACACACTCAAATACAAACACATGCACGCACAAAACAATTTGCTATCCATGCATTGCCACACAGCACTGTGCACGCACTTACACACACATGTGGCTATCCATGCACTGCCACACAACACTGTGCACCCACATACACACACATAGCTGGCTACCCATGCACTACCAAACAGCACTGCGCACGCACATACACACACATTTGGCTATCGATGCACTGCCACACAGCACTGCGCACGCACATGCACACACATGAGGCTATACATGCACTGCCACACAGCACCGCGTAAGTCCTTACACACACATCTGGCTATCCATGCATTGCCACACAGCACTGTGCACGTACATACACACACATCTGGCAAACCTTGCACTACAAGACAACCACTTGCAAACACAAACACATTCAGCCAATCAAGCATGCACGCACAAAACAACTGGCTTCACATACACTGCCGCACAGCCATGTGCTAGTACATTCGCACACATCTGGCTATCCATGCACTACACGACAACCCCATGCAAACACAAACACACTCAAATACACACGCATGCACGCACAAAACAAATTGCCATCCAACCACTGCTACACAGAACTGTGCACGCACATACACACACAACTGGCTATCCATGCATTGCAACACAGCACTGTGCACGCACATACACACACCTCTGGCTATGCATGCACCACAAGACAACCACATGCAAACACAAACACATTCAGCCAATCAAACATGCACATACAAAACAACTGGCTACACAGACACTGTCGCACTGTTATGTGCTAGTACATACACACACATCTGGCTGTCCATGCGCTATAAGACAACCCCATGCAAACACAAACACACTCAAATACACGGATATGCAATACAAATTAATATCCATGCACTTCCACACAGCACTATGCACGCAAATACACACACATCTGGCTATCCATGCACTACCACAACAGCACTGTGCCGCACATACAAAAAACATCTGGCTATTCATGCACTGCAACACAGCACTGTGCATGCACAAATTACACATCTGGCTATCCATGCACTGCCACACAGCACTGTGCACGCACATACACACACATCTGGCTATGCATGCACTGCAACACAGCACTGTGCATGCGCATACACACACATCTAGCTATACATGCACTGCAACACAGCACTGTGCACGCACACACACACACATCTGGCTATCCATGCACCAGAAGACAACCACATGCAAACACAAACACATTCAGCCACTCAAGCATGCACACACAAAACAACTGGCTACAAATATATTGCCGCACGGCCATGTTTTTAGAACGTACACACACGTCTGGCTATCCATGCACTACAAGACAACCCCATGCAAACATGAACACACTCAAATACAAACACATGCACGCACAAAACAATTTGCTATCCATGCATTGCCACACAGCACTGTGCACGCACTTACACACACATGTGGCTATCCATGCACTGCCAAACAACACTGTGCACCCACATACACACACATAGATGGCTATCCATGCACTACCACACAGCACTGCGCACGCACATACACACACATTTGGCTATCGATGCACTACCACACAGCACTGCGCACGCACATGCACACACATGAGGCTATACATGCACTGCCACACAGCACCGCGTAAGTACTTACACACACATCTGGCTATCCATGCATTGCCACACAGCACTGTGCACGTACATACACACACATCTGGCAAACCTTGCACTACAAGACAACCACTTGCAAACACAAACACATTCAGCCAATCAAGCATGCACGCACAAAACAACTGGCTTCACATACACTGCCGCACAGCCATGTGCTAGTACATTCGCACACATCTGGCTATCCATGCACTACGACAACCCCATGCAAACACAAACACACTCAAATACACACGCATGCACGCACAAAACAAATTGCCATCCAACCACTGCCACACAGAACTGTGCACGCACATACACAACACAACTGGCTATCATGCACTGCAACACAGCACTGTGCACGCACATACACACACCTCTGGCTATGCATGCACCACAAGACAACCACATGCAAACACAAACACATTCAGCCATCAAGCATGCACACACAAAACAACTGGCTACACAGACTGTCGCACTGTTATGTGCTAGTACATACACACACATCTGGCTTGTCCATGCACTATAAGACAACCCCATGCAAACACAAACACACTCAAATACACGGATATGCAATACAAATTAATATCCATGCACTTCCACACAGCACTGTGCACGCACATACACACACATCTGGCTATCCATGCACTATCACACAGCACTGTGCACGCACATACACAAACATCTGGCTATCCATGCACTGCAACACAGCACTGTGCATGCACAAATTACACATCTGGCTATCCATGCACTGCCACACAGCACTGTGCACGCACATATGCACACATCTGGCTATCCATGCAATACAAGACAAATCCATGCACACACAAACACACCCAGACACTCACGCATGCAAACACACAAACGAACAACTGGTTGCACATGCACATCCAAACAGCACTGTTCATACCAAATACACACACCTGGCCATCCATGCACTATAAGACAACCCCAGGCACATGCACACACATCTGGCTACACATGCACTGCCACACAGATCTGTTTCCGTACACAGTTACACACACCTGGTCATCCATGCACTACAAGACAATTCATGGACAACACAACCCAATCAGACACTCACGCACACACACAACCAAGCATCATGCATACAAGACAACCCCATGCATACATTCACACATACCCCAACACTCACACACGCACACACAAGGGGCTACGCATGCACTGCCACACCGCCACTACTTACATAACACACACCTCGCCATCCCCATGCACTAAAAGACAATCCTATTGACACAAACAACACACTCAGGCACTCACCCACACACACTGGCTATCCATGCACTACACCATGCACTCACACACACTGGCTATCCATTCACTACCCCATGCACACACACAAAACACACTCAGACACACCTTGAACACACACATAACTGGCTATCCAACTGCAGCAAAACCCAAACACTACTGAAGCTCGAATAAATATCACGCACTACAACACCACATAACACGATCGCAATCATCTTCTCATTAACACCATCAGTACTAACAATCTCACCATGACCATCATCATCACTCCTACAATTAGAATCATATATTTCACAACCATCACTCTATACTATACCAATATACCATGCATGTAGGTACACATCATACAATGCTATGCTACACCTTGCCATGCCCACATTATACCATTGTACCCATGCATGTTGGTATAAACCATAACATGCAGTGCTATGCTGCACCAGGCCATACCATACTAATCTACCATTGTACCATGCATGTAGGTATAAACCATTCAATGTCATGCTATTCTGCACCATGCAGTACCATACCAAATTTACCATGCAGGTAGAGCAAGGGGTGGTAGCATGATCCTTCCCATGTTGTCTCAGCTGCATGCGAAGCAGGGAACCGCGCGCGCTTAATGAGGCGATGGGCGACTATCAGAGTTGAACTGAGGGGGGCATCAAGAATTGCGAAGAATTGGTTCAAAGACAAGTCCTAGGCGCGTGTCGAAAGCTAATAATTGAGAAACTTCAACTGAATAAGCCTGCGAGAATGGGCGAGGAGGGGAAACAAGCGAAGAGCGGGTCCCTGGCGATCCTAGGCCGTCTGCCAGGGAGGGGTAACGTATGGCGCGGTGGCGTGGTCCATTTCGCCTCGGCAATACAAATGGGGGCGGCTTGGCCATGCGAATGATGGTACCTCCATAGTTTGCAACTCGAAAGTCGCTGGTGCTTAATTCCAAGCTCCGCAAGTGTGTGAGCTGGATATGTTATCGTTGCCCATTTAATTGTTCATTGTGCAAGCTCGCGAGGCTGGAAACATGAACATTACGTGATTTAGAAGTACACAGTACATATCCGTAGGCCCACCCCACGCACCCGTCCCACCCCACGCACGGCCCTGCGGCTGAGTTGTGGGTGAAGTCCGTGCTAATAATAGCTCGAAGTGCCCTAGGGGAATGTTTCGTCCATTGTGATGCTTACATGTTTCGCCTCGATTTTTTGACGACAATTCCATTCCCAAACCAATGTATGCGCACATGATTGGATGGTACGAATTTGGAATGGTGAAAAATGTTACCCAATAATTGTCGCTTTTGGCCCAAAAAGCACAAACCTTAGCTCCTTTTCTTGAATTGCGATGCTCATATGTGGTCTTGTGAGAATATCTCCGGTATCAATAAGTCTTATATTTGGGATATCTTATAAAATGTTTCGTTTTTTTGTGATTTGAAGTGAAACCTGAAAAGTAGGTTGTGACACACACACACACACACACACACACACACACGGACATTTTTGACAGGCTAATCCCTCAATCAAATAAAGGGCGCCTGGAGGCGCGTCCCGAATGAAAATGTTTGAAATAATCATGAATTTAATTAAGAATTTAATTCGGATTTAATTGCATAATTGTATTTATTATAATTGTATAAATGTTTAATTAATTAAATGAATTGAATTAATTCATTAATAACACGATTAAAATGAATTAATAAAATTATTTTGAAGTCATTGGTACTATTCAATTAATTCAATCATGAATTAAATTATATTTAATTAATTGTTACTTTACTTTAATTCAATTACATTACATTACATTACATGTTAAAGTCTACTTGACACCGCGAGGGTGTATGAGACTCTGTGCTTTAAACAAAAAGAAAAAGCACCCACAAAGCAAAAAACCCCATTACATCAGGGGTGTGTCGAGGACAAACAAACCAAACTCCCAACCACCGTTTTGGTGGCGTAGGTATTAAACCCCTTAGAGCCGGACCAGATCTCAACCACTTACAGTGGCGGAGGTAAGAAGCTACAAATGAGAAGTCAAAGAAGAAGAAAAAAAGGGATGATAAATTACGGTGCCACTAAGCAGTCCAGGGCTTCCTGTCTTGCTCTTCTACAAGTAGAAAGATAGTCGGCTAGGTTGCTCCAAAAAAGACTTAGTGCCATTTCCATTCATAAAGGTTCTGAATGTGGAATCGCAGAATTCCACATTCCATACGGTTAAGTTGGTATCCTCATGGACATGCCTATAAATATCTGTAAACAGCTTCTGGTAGCGGAGCGAATATCATTATAAAAAGGGCACTCAAACATATGCATTTCATCCTCAGGTTTTGGAACACACACATTTGACAGTGTCTCATTGCACGAGGATGTGTGCTCTATCCACCACCCTCATTTCTTTCTGTGTTCAGCAATGGGAACCCATTCTAAACTGTGCTATAGAACGAATCTGATCCTGCTTATGTAAGGCGGATGTAAAGGGAATCAAGCCATTCTCATCATTGCTGTTGGCTGCGAACCATTTTTGGTATCGGAGGCGTTTAAAGCCAACCCTTCTCTCATCAGGGATGTCTCTGACTGCATTGGTGTCACTTGGGTACTTAAACCTCCATGACTCAAAGACTTCAGACATAATACCTTCGACATCGACAGCCTCCAAAATGTTGATGTTTTTACTGGATCCTAGCTTGTGGAGAGCACAACGCAAGTCATGAACCAGCCAGTGTTGGAGTCAAAAGATTCCTCAAGAGCCATTCTAATGAGATCCTCAGGTTCTTTTATGTATGGTCTTGTTCCAGAAGCGCAAAGCTTGTTTTAAGCCAAGCAAAACACAACGGGGTTCTACCCAGCTCTTCCATGATAATATTAGATGTAGTAGATTGGCAACACCCAACATTTGTTTAAGTATACCTCTATGCCATTTCTCACAAGCATGGTCATTTGAGATAAGTGTGCTGTTCAGAATAGAAGGAGCCCACACCTCACAGCCAAAATTCAGGATAGGTTGTACAAGAGAATCAAACAGGTGGGTGCGAATATCAATATTGTATATCTCCATAGTATTGGCATCGCCTACGGAGCATGTGGTGTGCCTTTTGGCCTTAGTGAGCATCCTAGAAAAAGCAGCTTTTGCACGATTGCTTGAGTCACCATCCACAAAGAGGGATATCCCAAGTAGATAAAAGATAACTTTGTAGAAAGTTGTGCTCCATCATAGACAAATTTGTAATCGGGATCCATGCGGGCCTCATCACAAGAATTGCTTGTTGAAAACGACAATCTCAGTTTTTCTTTATATTCACAGCCATCTTAGTAGCCTCACAGAAATCTCTCAGACAGTCAAGCATCGCTTGCATATCTGCCGGGATTCTGCCATTATAGTAGGTCATCAGCATAAAGTAACAATTGCAGAATCTTTCCCTAAGCTCAGCCCCTACATTTGGGAGCTTGGATTGGAGGAACGATTCAATTCTATCAATGAACAGACGAATAGGAGTGGGGATAGGAGTGGGGAATTAATTAAATTGTATTAATTCATGAATTCATTAATTAATATGTTTTTAATTAATTTGATAGAATCAATATTGAATTGTTTGGACTTGAATTGAAAGCATTTAATTGATTATAATTGTATTCATTTGAATTCAATATATTTGGTTTTAATTGAATTGAATCGATGGATGTAGCTTTGTTAACTGTGAAGTAACGACAATTGACATTTTGTAGGGTTGTTAAATTTGAAGTGGTATTAAAGGTGCCTGGACTGTCTTGTAGATGGGCTTTATTTGCAAGCATCTGATGCACACAAAATGTAACCAATCAGAGGAATGGTTGATTTTGGGGAATTTGTTTCGGTCACCGCATACAAGCTTGATGTGGCTTCATTCCCCACATTTATGGCAATTAATTGGGGACCCCCAGGACACAAGCCGCTTGTTACCTAATACAATATCGTATTACGTGATCGCAGTGTGATATGCGGTCTGAAATGTGTTTTGCCAATTAGGTTGTAGAGTCGGCTGGGCGTGTTCCTGGCGTGCGTAGGATTGAACACAGAGTCTCGACAGCTTGGACACGTAGCATCTGAATTATGGTCAACCGCTGGCATTCAAACCAATAAGCAACCAAATCCTAAACACATTAGACGTCACGGGCAGGACATGGGGCAAATAGTCGAGAATTTTTTGATATGCAGAAAGCGAGAAAGTGAGAGGTGGAAGGCTGGGAGTTTCAAAAGTAGTGGAGTAAGTAGGTACTAATAGCAGAATAAGCTACAAAACGTTTGACAACTTATGAGCACGCACATACACAGACATCTAGCTATCCATGCACTGCCACACAGCACTACGCAGGCACATTCACACACATCTGGCTATCCATGCGCTGCGACACAGCACTGTGCACGCACATACACACATAGCTGGCTATACATGCATTACCACACAGCACTTTGCATGAACATACACATGTGGCTAACCTAGCACTGCGACACAGCACTGCGCACGCACATACACACACATAGCTGGCTATCAATGCACTGCCACACAGCACTGTGCACGCACATACACACACATCTGGCTAACCATGCACTACATTACCACACGAAAACACAAACACATTCAGCCACTCAAGCATGCACACACAAAACAACTGGCTACACATACATTGTCGCACAGCCATGTGCTACCACAATCAAACACATCTGGCTATCCATGCACTACACGACAACCCCATGCAAACACGAACACACTCAAATACGCACGCATACACGCACAATACAAATTGCTATCCATGCACTGCCACACAGCACTGTGCACGCACATACACACACATCTGGCTATCCATGCACTTCCACACAGCACTGTGCAAGCACATACACACACATCTGGCTACCCTGCACTGCCACGCAGCACTGTGAACACACATACACACACATATGGCTATCCATGCATTGCCACACAGCACTGTGCATGCACATACACACTCATGAGGCAATCCATGGACTGCCACACAGCACTGTGCACGCACATACACACACATCTGGCTATCCATGCACTTCCACACAGCACTGTGCACGCACATGCACACACATCTGGCTATCCATGCACTGCAACACAGCACTGTGCATGCACATACGCACACATCTGGCTATCCAAGCACTGCCACACAGCACTGTGCATGCACATACACACACATCTGGCTATCCATGCACTGCCACACAGCACTGTGCATGCACATACACACACATCTGGCTATTCTGGCACTTCCACACAGCACTGTGCACGCAAATACACGCACATATGGCTATCCATGCACTACAAGACAACCCCATGCAAACACAAACACACTCAAATACACACACATGCCCACACAAAACAATTGGCTATCCATGCACTGCCAAACAGCACTGTGCACGCATATGTGCAAACATCTGGCTATCCAAGCACTACAAGACAACCCCATGCACACACAAACACACCCCGACACTCACGCATGGAAACACACAAATGAACAACTGGCTGCACATGCACTGCCACACAGCATTGTTCATACCATATACACACACCTGGCCATCCATGCACTACAAGACAACCCCAGGCACATGCACACACAAATGGCTACTCATGCACTGCCACAAAGATCTGTTTCCGTACATAGATACAGATACCTGGCCATCCATGCACTACAAGACAATCCCATCGACACACAAAACCCAATCAGACACTCACCCTTACACACACCAGGCCATCCATGCACTACAAGACAACCCCATGCATACATTCACACATACCCAAACACTTACACACGCACACACAAGGGGCTACGCATGCACAGCCACCCGAAGAAGGGATCCCATCTGTCTTCCTTTCCATTTAGACCGCTATGCTGCAACATGCCATACTATACCAATATACCATGCATGTACGTACACACCATACAATGCTATGTTAAACCATTCCATACCACACCATTCTACCATTGTACAATGCATGTTGGTATAAACCATAACAAACCATGCTATGTTGCACCATGCCATACCATACTAATATACCATGCATGTAGATACAAACCATACCATGCTATGCTACACCATGCCATACCACACCATACTACCATTGTACAATTCATGCATGCATGGCATGTATAAACCATTACATGCCATGCTATGCTTCACCTTGCCATACTACACCAATAAACCGTGCATGTAGGTACAAATCATACCATGCTGTGCTACACCATGACGGCTGGGGAGTGAGGAAGGGTGTGGGCAATGGGAGCAAAGCCCAGGCCAGGAAAATCTGAGGCGGGAGTGGGAGGAAAGGTTGACAGGTCCGGGGGTGGACGCTGGCGTGGGGTATAGGGGCGAGAGGATGGGAATATGGGATTGGAGTGGGGGGTGTAGAAGTGGGTAGAAGTGGGAAGGGAAGTGTCGAGAGGTCCGAACTCGACGTGGACGTGATTGAGTTCAATGCGGCCTAACCCTGTGCGATTGGGAGTGCATGTTAAGGATTGAACATGGTGTGTGGGTGTTGGTGGGATACCTGGTGGAGGCGGAAGGGGAGACAGGCGAACGCCGGGATTGTGAATTGAGCGGGATTGGGAGCTGATCTGGAAGGAGATTTTAACGGAAGGAGAATTGTCGGAAGCGGCAGCAAGCAGGCAGAGTGAGGCGAAAATTCGTCGTGATCAGCAGCAAGCAAGCAGAGGCAGGCGAAGGGAAGACAGGCTAACGTCGGTATTGAGAATTGATTGGGATCGAGAATTGATCGGGATTGAGAATTGATCGGGACTGAGATCGGCGGCCAGGTGCAGGTGATGATGATTGCGGATGTAGTTGGGGGCCGGTGGGGGGGCCGGTCGACAGTCTGGCAGTGGCAGACTTGCAGTGTGGCAGCATCGCAGTGGCACGCCAGTGGGACCAAGGCGAATTGTTCAGGACACTGCGTCCTCCGTCGTCGAAGGAATGTCGAAGGGTCCGTTGCGTCGCAGACGCAGCTTCAGTAGGTTGGCTGCGTCTCACTCGAATGCCATGCGTCCCTCTGCGTCCGATTCCGTCCCATTGCTGGCGGCCTCGGAAGTGCCCATGCGAACGTTTGTACCTCCATGGTTTACAGGACGATGGTCGCAAGTGCGTGAGATGGATTCGTATTCGTTTCCCATGGCATTGCTCATTGTGCAAGTTGCAAGGCTGGAAACATGAACATGACGAGAATTATGAGTACCTTAGTTAATTGGCGTGGCTTGATTTCCAACCTGGCCCACCCCACGCACGGCCCTGCGGGTGAGTTGTGGGTGAAATCCGTGCTAATAATAGCTCAAGTGCCCTAGGAGAATGATTCGTTCATTGTGATGCTTGCATGTTTCGCCTTGATTTTTTGACGACAATTCCATTCCAAAACCTATGTATGCGCACATGATTGGATGGTACGAGTTTGAAATGATGACAATTGTTACCCAATCATTGTAGCTTTTGGCCCAAAAAGCACAAACCTTAGCTCCTTTTCTTGAATTGCGATGCTCATGTGTGTTCTCGTGAGAAAATGTCCGGTATCAATAAGTCTTATAATTGTTTATAATGTTGTATAATGTTTCGTTTTTTGTGATTTGAAGTGAAACCTGCAAAGTAGGTTGTGACACACACACACACACACACGGACACACAGTTTTGACGGGCTAATCCCTCAATCAAAAAAAATGTAATTTTTTTCATTCGGGTAAATTTTGTAATTTTTTTCATTCGGGTAAATTTTGTAATTTTTTCATTCGGGTAAAATCTGGAGATTTTTTTCATTCGGGTACATATCGACCGCCGTGGAAGAGCTGGGTCGCTGTGGTCCGTATGATCCACCCAAACAAGGACAACCCTTGTGATAGCTTTAAAAAAAAAAAGTTGTGTAAGGACTTTCACCCCAGGAGGTGGGGGTATCCCGACACAAACCAGCGACCCGGAGGATACGCGCTATGAGGTACAGCGTGACAAACAAGGGTACAAGAGGAGCTTATGGGAGGTAGGCTACCAAGAGACCCCGGCTATACCATGTATGCATATATATTACAGTCCAGGGGTAGGCCGAATAGGCTAAAGGGACTTGACCAGCCGTATAGTAAGGGCTTAAAAAGAAAAAGCACTGATGAACTGAACCCCATACCTATCAGCGAGGACCAAGTGAAAGCTCTATTGACCTAGCTTGACTCGGAGAGGCAATATTGCCTGGACTCCATGTACGTCTTGAGCCTGGAGCGCCATGCCCTCCTGCTCCTCTACTTGTGGAGAAGACGGTGAGGAACTATGCCTGGCAGCAGGATACTGCGAAGCGCGCGCGGCAGCAATTTCGCGCACGCCTTTTGAGCCCCACTGCGCATTTCGCGCAGTTTTTCAACCCCCTGTGGGCGCAGCGCGCAGTTTTGCGCTTTTTGCACTACAAAGCGCTGACCAATTTGACCTGTGTGGCTTTAAGCGCTGACCAATTTGACAAAATACAGTACCCTGCCTGGCAGATCTACATGACTCTGAGCGCCATACCGTGTATCCTACCAGATTCGATCCGAGGACAGCCATACACTCGTACCCCAACCCTTAGTGGTGCTGCCAAGCAACCCATCACATGGGATGAAAACGAACAAGGAGTCCCGAGTCAAGCAAGATCCCAATATCTTGTTCTCGCATATTCTGCCCCAGTTTTGCATCATGGCGAGGCTCTACTCGTACCCAGGGTACTGCAGAAGGACCCCCATCTCAGCTGCCTGAGACGCAACCAATCGTATACTGGTAGCCTGTTTCCTGGGACGCAACGGCCCTTCCTTCTGACCAGCCGACCCTCGTCAGGTACGCCAGCCGTCCCCGCGACCTCCACTCCAAGCGAGAACGCAAACCCGAATCAGTGGTCCTATGATGGTCCAAGACCCTTTTGGGTATGAGCGACCACCACTCGAAGCGACAACGCTATGACATGGCTAACCCTACCATACCCAAATCCGTGGTCCTATGATAATTCAAAAGCCCCTTTCAGCGAATCAATTGGTAGTGGTACACAAAATCGCTTTGAGGATGCAGGGTCTGAGGTTCGATTCTTCCTACGGTCGCCCTGAGCGTTGCAGACTTGCAGGTCGTTGTCAACCGCGATGGTAGCTTGTCCAGTTGTGGTAGAAGACAGCTCCCTACCCGCGTACGACGGGTTCCCTTAATACCACGCCCCACCAGGCGTTATCATTACCTTGATAATTCAAGACCCTTTTTAATCCTTTGGGTACGAGCTGAAGTTATTATAGCTGTCAGCGGTAGCTGTCTTACAGCCTACTATCCTATTCCCGGTGTCCAGTCTCCGTCTGACCCAAGACCCTAACCTCAATCCTCAGAGTCGGCGCCCTATCTATGCGTCTACACCTCATACCCGTAGTTTGCAGCCAGTCAGGGGGGCTGCCCAGAAGCTGCTGCTTTTAGCTGAAAATAAAAACACTGCAAACGGGTCAATATTTCAACAACTGTATTACAATTACATTATCACTGTAGCACGAACTCAGGGCCCCCGTGGGTAAAACTATTGTTTGGGGTTCAGTTCTTCGATGACTTTTCTTTTTAAGCCCTTCCTATCACGGTTGGGCAAGTCCCTTAAGCCTATTTGGCCTACCCCTGGACTGTAACATACATACATTACATTACATTACATTACATTACATTACATTACATTACATTACATTACATTACATTACATTACATTACATTACATTACATTACATGTTAAAGTCTACTTGACACCGCGAGGGTGTATGAGACTCTGTGCTTTAAACAAAAGAAAAGCACCCACAAAGCAAAAAAACCCCATTACATCAGGGGTGTGTCGAGGACAAACAAACCAAGCTCCCAACCACCATTTTGGTGGCGTAGGTATTAAACCCCCTAGAGCCGGACCCAGATCTCAACCACTTACAGTGGCGGAGGTAAGAAGCTAACAAATGAGAAGTCACAAGAAGAAAAGAAAAAAAGGGATAATAAATTACGGTGCCACTAAGCAGTCCAGGGCTTCCTGTCTTGCTCTTCTACAAGTAGAAAGATAGTCGGCTAGGTTGCTCCAGAAAGTCTTAGTGCCATTTCCATTCATAAAGGTTCTGAATGTGGAATCGCAGAATTCCACATTCCATACGGTTAAGTCGGCATCCTCATGGACATGCCTATAAATATCTGTAAACAGCTTCTGGTAGCGGAGGCGGATATCATTATAAAAAGGGCACTCAAACATATGCATTTCATCCTCAGGTTTTTGGAACACACACATTTGACAGTGTCTCATTGCACGAGGGATTGCTCTATCCACCACCCTCATTCTTTCTGTGTTCAGCCAATGGGAACCCATTCTAAACTGTGCTATAGAACGAATCTGATCCTGCTTATGTAAGGCAGATGTAAAGGGAATCAAGCCATTCTCATCATTGCTGTTGGCTGCGAACCATTTTTGGTATCGGAGGCGTTTAAAGCCAACCCTTTTCTCATCAGGGATGTCTCTGACTGCATTGGTGTCACTTGGGTACTTAAACCTGCATGACTCAAAGACTTCAGACATAATACCTTCGACATCGACAGCCTCCAAAATGTTGAGGTTTTTACTGGATCCTAGCTTGTGGAGAGCACAACGTAAGTCATGAACCCAGCTAGTGTTGGAATCAAAAGATTCCTCAAGAGCTAATGAGATCCTCAGGTTCTTTATGTATGGTCTTGTTCCAGAAGCGCAAAGCTTGTTTAAGCCAAGCAAAACACAACGGGGTTCTACCCAGCTCTTCCATGATAATATTAGATGTAGTAGATTGGCAAACACCCAACATTTGTTTAAGTATACCTCTATGCCATTTCTCACAAGCATGGTCATTTGAGATAAGTGTGTTGTTCAGAATAGAAGGAGCCCGCACCTCACATCCAAAATTCAGGATAGGTTGTACAAGAGAATCAAACAGGTGGGTGAGAATATCAATATTGTATATCTCCATAGTATGGCATCGCCTACGGAGCATGTGGTGTGCCTTTTGGGCCTTAGCGAGCATCCTAGAAAAAGCAGCTTTTGCACGATTGCTTGAGTCACCATCCACAAAGAGGGATCCCAGGTAGATAAAAGATAACTTTGTAGAAAGCTGTGCTCCATCATAGACAAATTTGTAATCAGGATCCATACGGGCCTCATCACAGAATTGCTTGTTGAAAACGACAATCTCAGTTTTCTTTATATTCACAGCCATCTTAGTAGCCTCGCAGAAATCTCTCAGGCAGTCAAGCATCGCTTGCATATCTGCCGGGGATTCTGCCATTATAGCTAGGTCATCAGCATAAAGTAACAATTGCAGAATCTTTCCCCTAAGCTCAGCCCCTACATTTGGGAGCTTGGATTGGAGGAACGATTCAATTCTATCAATGAACAGACCGAATAGGAGTGGGGATAGGAGTGGGGAATTAATTAAATTGTATTAATTCATGAATTCATTAATTAATATGTTTTTAATTAATTTGATAGAATCAATATTGAATTGTTTGGACTTGAATTGAAAGCATTTAATTGATTAGAATTGTATTCATTTGAATTCAATATATTTGGTTTTAATTGAATTGAATCGATGGATGTAGCTTTGTTAACTGTGAAGTAACGACAATTGACATTTTGTAGGGTTGTTAAATTTGAAGTGGTATTAAAGGTGCCTGGACTGTCTTGTAGATGGGCTTTATTTGCAAGCATCTGATGCACACAAAATGTAACCAATCAGAGGAATGGTTGATTTTGGGGAATTTGTTCGGTCAGCCGCATACAAGCTTGATGTGGCTTCATTCCCCACATTTATGGCAATTAATTGGGACCCCAGGACACAAGCCGCTTGTTACCTAATACAATATCGTATTACGTGATCGCAGTGTGATATGCGGTCTGAAATGTGTTTTGCCAATTAGGTTGTAGAGTCGGCTGGGCGTGTTCCTGGCGTGCGTAGGATTGAACACAGAGTCTCGACAGCTTGGACACGTAGCATCTGAATTATGGTCAACCGCTGGCATTCAAACCAATAAGCAACCAAATCCTAAACACATTAGACGTCACGGGCAGGACATGGGGCAAATAGTCGAGAATTTTTTGATATGCAGAATGCGAGAAAGTGAGAGGTGGAAGGCTGGGAGTTTCAAAAGTAGTGGAGTAAGTAGGTACTAATAGCAGAATAAGCTACAAAACGTTTGACAACTTATGAGCACGCACATACTGTGTCTGTACATCTAAACTTCTATTGTTCATTGAACTGTGTTTCCTTTGTTGGTTACAAGTTTCTTGCAATTTACCTTCGCATCCTTTGGATTTTCATTAGCTGCAGGTTTGGTTTGTTGGGGTTAGGCGCTTGGTTTGTCTTGAGTGCACAAGTTCTTTGCGGTGCGATACCCACCTCCTAGAATGTTTTAGTTAGTGCCGTAGCTGGGGATTTATGATAATTAACTTTTATATTTTTTCTTACTTCCATCTTTGAGTAAGAAACCAGTTCATCATGGTTTTTTCATCCCAACCTAGTCATGAATTCTATGCTAAGAATAGTTTTTTAAGGTAGTAGATTTTCCATCGACTTTATTTTTTAATAGTGGACTTTAGTGTCCTCTTGTCTGCGTCCTTTGGGCTTTGATTCTCTCGTGTGCTGCTCTCACACGATATTTCAGTCTTCTCTTTAGGTTAAGTTCTCGGTTCTTTCAGTCACCGTTGTTCCGCTTCCTTTGGTATTAGGATTGATTTCTGTTTGGCCTCCCTGTGATTTTCTGGTTTGGTGCCTACTATTCTGGATGAATAGTATTTTTGCGCTTACCATGGATGGTTACATTTCCATTTTGTTTTCAGCATAGCTCGGTATGACCCAAGTTTTTTGCTGCTACATTTTCGGAGTACCACAGTGGTTTTAGGTTCATCCTTTCTCATCCTTTTATTTTAGTCAAGGCTTTCTTCTGGTTTCTTGTTTTTCAGCCGTTCCTTAATTTTTTTGTTTGCTACCTGTTTATCGTTCTCTGACCCTGGTGTCATAGGTGGAGAAGTAGTATTGTATGTCACCTGCGTCATAGGTGGAGTATCAGCATCAATTGCGGTTCACTCGATCGTTTTATGACTTGGTGACTACTTATGTACTTCCTTAGAACTATCGGCTCTGCCAGTACTGTGCCAGCTTCCCGTAGTGACAGCTTCCTGTTGGCTGCGTCACCGGTTCTACTGACACGTGCTGTCTTGCCGGCTCCCGGCTTAAGATTCCTGGCTTAGGTTCTAGACAGGCTGCCGCAGGTTACAGGCTGCCGCCCCTTGACCGCTGGTGCCCCTTGATGGGTCTCCTGTGCTTGTAATGTTATTCTCGTCTCCGTGTATAGATTGGCGCGTCTGTTTCGCTGCTTTCATCTCTGTCCACTCCACGGAGTGTATTAAAGCTGATAGGGGGTCTCCTTGTTAAACTCCTAAAAGGGATGGAAAGGAGGATCCAATGTCCCCATGTAGGCGAACTTGGAAAACGACATGATTATACATGGACTTCGGAATACTAAGATAGGGGTCTTTTACTCCTAGCCTTGCTAAGCAATCCCATAGCAAGTCTCTGTTGACCCAATCATAAGCCTTCTTGAAATCGACAAAAGCCACAAAGAGTGGTTTTTTCTTCTCTCTATATTTATCTACAATATGGTTAAGAATGAATGATGCATCCGCAGTACCCTACCACTTCTAAATCCATATTGGCCAGCGGCTCTGAGGTTGAATTCTTCTGACCAATCATCTAGTCTACGTAGCATGCAAAGGGAGAAGATCTTTCCTATGGAGTTGCTCACCGCAAGACCTCGATAGTTGTCCTTGTCATAAACACTGCCTTTGGATTTGGGTACGGGTACCAAGGCAGCTGCAGCCCATTGGCTAGGGTAAGAGGTCTTCCAGATGAGATTAAACAGGTTTAGTCATAGCTTGTACAAATCGGGAGTTGGCCTCATGGGAAGCAAATCTGTACCATTCTGCAGGGATACCATCTACCCCGGGGGAGGAGTTTTTCCGTAGGGATTGGAGAAAAGAAACACCTCTTGGGTGGTAAAGTCTTGACATAACCACGTTGGTGCGGCCTCTATCTGAGGTCCATCAGCTTGAGGGACAAAGTCCCTAGCATCCAGACTTGGATCAATACCTACTTGCACATCAAAGAGGTCTGCAAAATAATCAGTCCAATCATGAATTGTGATATCTGCCGTAGTGGCCTTGTTAGGCTCACGCACGTCTTTCCAAAAACTTTTCGGATTATGCCGAAGATTCGTATGAAGGTTCTCCATGCGTGTTTCTAGCCACTTCCTCTTCTTTCTTCTGAGAATCCTCTTGTACTCCTTGTGCATAGAACCAGCCAAGTCAGAGCTAGAGCCATGTTGATGTTCTGCTTGGCTTGCTGCCTGTCTAGCACGATTGCATTCATCATCAAACCATGCGTTCACGGGCCCGTGCTTACGTTTAGCTACAGGTTTGTGACATGGTGTGCATTTGCTTATGGCTAGTTCAATAGCACTAGCAATCCCCTTCTCTGAATCTTCCATAGATGAGCTATGGAGTGCATTGTCAAGTAATCGGTTAACGTCTGGGTCACGCTTAATTGTGTGCGCATAAATCTGGGCATAGTTGTCTTTCCATTTCAGTTTGGGCGAAGGTTTACCACCAGCAGGTGTACTAATAGTACCTTGAGAAGGCCTAAGAGCAGCATCTGGTATGTGGATATATACATACAAATGTTGCTCAAACGAGTCAACATTTCAACAACTGTATTACAGAGATACAGGGTTCATTAAGTTCGTACCGAACGTACAAGCCTGACCCAATATGAATCTCCTTTTTTTTCTTTTCTCTTCTCTTTTTTTTTTTTACCCTATGAAGGAAGGAAAGGACGGTAAGGAGGTTTTTTTTACCCTCCTTTACCCTATGAAGGAAGGAAAGGAAGGGAAGGAGGTTTTTTTTACCCTCCTACCCCATGCCCTTTTTTCCTTCAGAGGGCTGAGTTTACCACCCACCCACCCACCCACCCACCGGCTCAGGAACCCACGTGGAGGCCATTATCTCCTCCCACAATAATAATTAGGGGGTCAAAGTAGGGTGCATTTGTATACCGTAGCTTGAAAAGGCCTATCTACCGTACTGGTGCTGCTCCCATAACCATGCACCCAATGTGGAGCAAGAAGAAGCAAATCGGACTACACAATCAGCGTTTGTGGGCACACGGACGAAGTGCCATCATCACCATCAATGTTACATGAGAGGTAGGGCCTGGGGGTTAGCCCCCCCAGGTCCCATATGCCCTAGCCTATCAAATTAACATGCTTGGCCTATCTCAATCTCATTCTCAGCCTATACGAATCACATGCTCGCACTATTACAACCAATCACCTAGGCGAACAGCCTTTCATTTATCCTAGAGGTTTAGGCCATGGGGTCATCCTCATCCTCATCACCCTCCTCTACCTCTCCTCCTTCTCCTCCCTCTCCCTCTTCCTCTTCCTCTCCCTCTTTTCCTCCTTCTCCCTATTCCTCTTTCTTGACCACCCTACTCCGAACAATGCCGGAACCTCTACTAGGGCTGCCTCAGCCTGCAATATATCTTGCGCCTCTTGCACCTTTTGATCAAGCCTTTTAGACTTGTGCTCCGTGCCAATGACCCCCCTTAAACTCAGCCACACTCATGGCGAATGTCTCAATGTAGTCCGTGCTGAGTTGCTGGGCTGGGTGGACAGACTGCATGGGATGAAGAAAGTGGTAGCTCCACACGAACTTGAGGGTCTTGCCGGGATCAGAAAGGAAGATAAGGCATGCAACAGGCCTATTGATATAATGACCGATATATATTAGTAGGATATGTTATGGCGATGCTCCATTGCTCGAGTCCTCGAATTCAACGTTTTCTAAATTTCTAATTTTCTACTATTTACTAAGTCTTAATTAGTTTTACAGTTAGTAACTATTAATAGTTCAAACCTTAGCTGAATAGCAATCACTTATCAAACCCGATATATATTAGTAGGATATGGTTGGCTACTTGGCTGTAGATCCCTTCACAACAGAAGTGTAGGACATCTTGTAAACTTAAGGCGAAGGGGTTCATCGAACAACATCAAAAGGACCCAGATAGAAAGAATAGATGGGAAGAAAGAAGAGCCTGCACCACTACGTTCGTTGCGGAATCTGTACTTCCTCGTTTTGTACTGCTGGGTTGGGGTTGGGGTTGGGGTTGGGGGTTGGGGGGGGCTCATAGCACCAATGGAGACTGGTCTTTAGTAGAGGAGCACCCCAGTTCCACTCCCATTTCATTCTGTGGGCTATGAGAACAAATCTTGAAAAGTACCTATTTTGTCTTAAATTCAGCCCCCCCCCCCCCCCCCCCCCCCCAAACTTTGGAGGCCCCTAACTACATACAGGGCTGTTCTGGGCAAAAAAAGAGTCGTCACCCTCTCAACTAGCTCAACACATTTGGGGCATGGGGTCAGTTTTTTTGTGTGCCCCCCCCCCCTCGGGATCGACATATATTTTTCCTTCCAAACTATTGGGGTTCAGAGGTTGCACTGGGGTAGAGTGAATAACCGTAAACGGGTTACATAGAGGGGTTTACATAATCCCACAACAGGAAACGTACAACCGACTGATCGAGCCCACGCCACTTCACACTTCGCCTCCACCGGGCTTCTTCAACTCACCCGTCTCGAAGCTACCACTGCTCTTCTGCTTATGTGCGACATTCTAGCTCCATCGTTATCAGCTGAACATCGCCTCCAGAAGCTCTTGCCAGTTCCTGCCAGTTCCTGCTAGCTATAGCGAGAATCTGACCGTTACTCTTCGAAGTGCACCAGCTATAATTTTTGGCACATATTGTCTCGTAGCCTTGCTGATATCTTGACATGCGATTAGGTCGATGAGGTAAGACAGCGACCTGCACTGGCATGTACCATGCACATCGCCTTGTCGCCCCACCCGTTTTGCTCCCGCATCGCCTCGAAGTGCCTATCTCGTTCCGAATAAAACATTTGCTATGGTACACAATATACTGCTCCCTATCACGAAGGCCAGCACCTCACCCATGAGTCTAGCCAGAGCTTCTATAGCCAACTGAATGCCCCCCCCCCCCCCCCCCCCCCCCCCCCCCCCTATGTGCACCTCACTCTCTCAATTTCGAACCACTGCGACCCACAGCTTTCTCGCGAGTCCTAGGCCTCTGGAAGCACAAGCGTTGTTGTACCAAGTGTCGGAGTCGGTGCCCATGCTATACCTCAAGGAGATTCGAAGTATTTAGAATGGACATCTGGTATTATGCGACATACACTGCTACCCCGTTTTCTCTTTTGGGGCCAAAACATGTCGCAGTGCATTCGCAGCGGACGCGATAACTCCAAACTGGGATAATATTCAGCCAAGCTACAAAATTGCAATTTTCTCCTTCTTCTCACCCCGGCTTCCTTGCGTGTGCGTTTATCCGCTAGCCTGTTCTTCGAGTCAGCCTGGGGTATCTGAATGCGCGTATCACTGCTATATTATGCTCAGACAAAAGCGTTTTCCTCCTCGTTTTCTTTGCCTCGATTGGGATGCAACCCTCCAGCGCGGAGGGGTAGCGCATACCGAGGCATGCTTCTGCTTGCTACATTTACATATTTCTGGCGAATCTGCACTGTTCGAAGGGCCAGCCCTACATTTGGCAACTACAGCTTGCGAGAAATTAAAATGCCTGGTGAATGCTTGCCTCCACCCCCCCCCTTGTCTACCCACCCACCCACCCACACACACACACACACACACACACACACACACGCAAACACACACACTCCCCCCTACACATTCCTCTCCCACCCCCCTCCCCTCCCCCCACCCCCGCACGCACACACACACACTCCATCCCTACACATTCCTCTCTCCCCCCCCCCCCCCCCCCCTTCCCAGCCACCTGAATCTCAAGAACGGCGCATGAGGACAACAACAATTTATAGTGCTGCCCCTTCTGCTGACAGTGCTGCTGCTGCTGCTGCTAGTGGTGCCCCCCCCCCCCCCCCCCCCCCCCCCCCACACACACACACACACACGCACACACACACGCACGCACACTCCACCCTACACATTTCACCCTCACATTCTACCCACCTACCACCCCAACCCCCCCATCCCATCCCTTCCCCAGCCACCTGAATCTCAAGAACGGCGCATAAGGACAACAACAATTTATGTTGCTGCCCCTTCTGCTGGCAGTGCTGCTACTGCTGGTGGTGCCCCCCCCCCCCCACTCCCCCCCCACCCTCCCACCTCCTCCTCCCTCAGCCACCAGACCCACTAAAACGGCGCTTAAGGACAACACCAATTTATGCTGCTGCCCCTTCTGCTGGCAGTACTGCTGCTGCTGGTCCCCCCACCCCCCCACCCACCACCCACTCCACCCACCCACCACCCACCCCCCACACACACCCTGCCCATCCCCCTTCCCCAGCCACCTGAATCTCAAGAACGGGGCATAAGGACACACCAACTTATGGTGCTGCCCCTTCTGCTGGCAGTAACTGCAGCTGCTGCTGCTGGTCCCCCCACCCTCCCACCCACCCACCACCCCACCCACTCCACCCACCCCCACACACACCCTGCCATCCCCCTTTCCCAGCCACCTGAATCTCAAGAACGGGGCATAAGGACAACACCAACTTATGGTGCTGCCCCTTCTGCTGGCAGTGCTGCTGCTGCTGCTGCTGGTCCCCCCACCCCCCCACCCCCCCCCCCCCCACCCACCCCACCCACCACACTCCACCCACCCCACCCCCACCCCACCCCCACCCCCTCCTCCCCCAGCCACCAGACCCATTAAAACGGCGCATAAGGACAACACCAACTTATGGTGCTGCCCCTTCTGCTGGCAGTGCTGCTGCTGGTTGTGGTGCACACACCTGAGGGGTTTTTCAGTGACTATTGTGCGACAGCCCCTGCTGGCCAATGTTTGCCTTGCAGAACGAATGTAGAGAAGTGCTCGGTGAGTGTTGGCTGAGTGTGTGTGTGTATGTGTGTGTGTGTATGTGTGTGTGTGTGTGTGTGTGTGTATGTGTGTGTGTGTGTTTTGTGTTTGTGGGTGTGGGTGGGGGTGGGGGTGGGGGGGGCAGGGACTGAGGTGGGAGTGAAAGAGGGGGGGGGGGGGGGGGGGGTAGAACCTGCCGGCCAATGTTTGCCTTGCAGAACAAACGTAGAGAAGTGCTCGGTGAGTGTTAGCTGGGTGTGTGTATTTGCGTAGGGGGTGGTGTGTGTGTGTGTGTGGGGGGGGGGAGGTGTGTGTGTAGGGGGTGGGTGGGGGGTGGGGGGGGTGGATGGGGCAGTGTTGGTTGTAGCACCTGCCGGCCAATGTTTGCCTTGCAGAAGGAACGGAGAGAAGTGCTCGGTGAGTGTTGGCTGAAGGTGTGTGTGTGTGTGTTTGCGTAGGGGAGGGGGTGGGGTGGTGGTGGTGGTGGGGAGGTTGCAGAAGTTGCCCAATCCAACCCAACACCCATCCCATCCCATCCCATCCCATCCCATCCCATCCCATCCATCCCATCCCATCCCATCCCATCCCATCCCACCCACCAACCCAACCCAACCCATCCCATTCCATCCCATTCCATCCCATCCCATCCCATCCCATCCCATCCCAACCCAACCCAACCCAACCCATCCCATCCCATCCCATCCCATCCCATCCCATCCCACCCCACCCCACCCAACGCCAACCCATCCCATCCCATCCCATCCCATCCCCATCCCAACCCATCCCAACCAACCCAACCCATCCCATCCAACCCATCCATCCCGTCCCATCCAACCATCCCAACCCATCCCATCCCAACCCATCCCAACCCATCCCATCCCAACCCATCCCAACCCATCCATCCCATCCATCCCACCCCACCCACCCACCCTCTCCTACCCTGCAGCCCATTTACGACTACCACTCCAACACGGACGTGTGCATGCTACCCGATTCCCTCCCCCCTTCCACCACCATCTGTGGAGTGCCCCTGACACTTGACCTCATAGCTCTCCACCCTTACCCCAACCCAATCCAGCACAACACAACGCAACACAACACAACCCCCCTCTCCTACCCTGCAGCCCATTGACGACTACCACTCCAACACGGACGTGTGCATGCTACCCGATTCCCTCCCCCCTTCCACCACCACCATCTGTGGAGCGCCCCTGACACTTGACCTCATAGCTCTCCACCCTTACCCCAACCCAATCCAGCACAACACAACGCAACACAACACAACTCCCCTCTCCTACCCTGCAGCCCATTGACGACTACCACTCCAACACGGACGTGTGCATGCTACCCCGATTCCTCCCCCTTCCACCACCACCATCTGTGGAGCGCCCCTGACACTTGAGCTCATAGCCGATGCTGCGGGAACTGAAGTGGCCGGCACGCTCTACGTGTTCCAAACCACCGGCGACCACCTATTTGTCACGATTCAGCTACATTGCCCCTACGTGCTACGTAGCAATGTAGCTGACAGTGAGGCCGCCAACTATGGCACAGGGCTGTACGCATGGAGCGACCTCTCCTTACTGGTGTGCTATGATTATTATCATTATTATTATTATTATTATTATTATTATTATTATTATTATTATTATTATTATTATTATTATTATAATTACCGGTATCGTCATATTATTTTTATTATTATTATTAGAATTATAATTATAATAATAATAATTATTATTACCTTTTTAATGTTTTGGTTCTGCGTGTATTTATTCATTCTGATTATACTTCTCTTGTACTTCTCTTGGCCCACTACGGCACCGGGCTGTACACATGGAGCGACCTCTCGCTACCGGTGCGCTCATGACTTGGTTCTTCATGTGTATCTCTGCGTTATTTATGTATTTAATTATATTTTCCCTCCCTTCTCCCTCCTCCCTCCTCCCTCCTCCCTCGTTCTCTTCCTTCCTCCTTCCTCCTTCCTCCTTCCTCTCTTCCTCCCCCTCCCTCCTCCCCCCCCCCCTTTCCCCTCTCCCCCCCCCCCACACACACACACACACCCACACCTCTCCCCCCCCCCCCCCTCCCCTCCCCCTCCCCCTCCCTCCCCCTCCCCCTCCCCTCCCCTACCTTCCCCTTCCCCTCCCCCTCCCCACCCCACCCCCACCCCCTTTCTCTCTCACACACACACACACACTCCTCTCTCCTCCCTCCTCCCTCCCTCCTCCCTCCCTCCTCCCTCCCTCCTCCTCCTCCCTCCTCCCCTCCCCCAGGATATCCCCCAGTACATGGATCTCCTCCCACTGGCAGGAAGCTACACATGCATCACCTACACCATCGACCTCAAGCATGTGTGTGATCCTCCCTCCTCCCTCTACTCTCTTGCACACACACACACCTCCCTCCTCCTCCCTCCTCCCTCCTGCTCCTCCTCCCTCCTCCCTCCTCCCTCCTCTCTCCTCCTCTCTCCTCCTCCCTCCCTCCTCTTCCTCCTTCCTCGTCCCTCCTCCCTCGTCCTCCTCCTCCTCCCCTCCTCCTCTCCTCCTCCTCCTCCCTCCTCCTCCTCCTCTCCCTCCTCCCTCCTCCCTCCTCCCTCCTCCCTCCTCCCTCCTCCCTCCTCCCTCTCCCCCCTCCTCCCTCCTCCCTCCTCCCTCCTCCCTCCTCCCTCCTCCCCCTCCCTCCTCCCTCCTTTCTCCTCCCTCCTCCCCCCTCCCTCATCCCCCTCCTCCTCCTCCTCCTCCTCTCCTCCTCCTCCATCCTCCATCCTCCATCCTCCATCTCCATCCTCCATCCTCCCCCTCCCCCTCCCCCTCTCCCTCCCCCTCCCCCCTCCCCTCCCCTCCCTCCTATCCTCCCTCCTCCCCCTCCCCTCCCCCTCCTCCTCCCCCCCCCCCCCCCCCCAGGATATCCCCAGTACATGGATCTCTTCCCACTGGCAGGAAGCTACACATGCTTCACCTGCACCATCAACCTCAAGCATGTGTGTGATCCTACCCCCTCGCTCTACTCTCTTGCACACACAACAAACACCCTCCCTCCCTCCTCCCTCCTCCCCACCCCCACCCCCACCCCTTTCCCCCTCTCTCCCTCACACGCACACTCACGCCCCCTTCCCCTCCCCTTCTCCCCCTCTCTCTCACATACACACACACACTCCCCCTCCCCCTCCCTTCCCCCCTCTCTCTCTCACACACACACACACACTCCCCCTCCCCCTCCCCCGTCCCCCTTCTCTCTCACATACCCCCCCCCCCCCCCCCCCCTCCCCCTCCCCCCTTCCCCCCTCTCTCTCACATACCCCCCCCCCCCTCCCCCCAAGGATGTCCCCCAATACATGGATCTCTTCCCACTGGAGGGAAGCTACACATGCATTACCTACACCGTCGACCTCAAGCACGTTTGCGATCCTACCTCCTCTCTGTACTCCTTCATGCCCCTGGCCCAAGCCACTAACTTCGGTTGCGACTGCCTACCTGGCGTGCACCCCTGCCAGCCTGTCGACTTCACTTCCAGCTTGGACCCCCCCACGTTGTACATCGCCCGTCAGCGTACGCCCGAGGGTGGGACAACTTCTGCCATGACGTGGGGCAGTACAAACTGATAAGTGCACGTACTACAGATGGCAGTGGCGTGATCCCCTGGAACACAGGTAAGCATGCCAGCCTGGCATTGACGGTGGGTGTGGGTTTATCCCCTGGAACACAGGTAAGCACGCTAGCCTGGCATTGACGGTGGGTGTGGGTTTATCCCCTGGAACACAGGTAAGCATGCCAGCCTGGCATCGAAAGTGGGTGTCAGTGGCGTGATCCCCTGGAACACAGGTTTGCATGCCAGCCTGCCATTGACCGTGGATGTGGGTTGATCACTTGGTAACCTATAGAGGAAATGATAACGCCTGGTGGGGCGTGGTGTTAAGCGAACCCGTCGTACGCGGGCAGAGAACGGTCTACCACCTCGACTGGACAAGGTACCATCGCGGTTGACAACGACCTGCAACGCTAAGGGTGACCGTAGGGGGAATCGAACCCCCGACCCTGGGTCGTTAAAGCGATTTGGTGTAGTCACCTATATCGGTTTGGTTTAGTCACCTAAAGCGGTTTGGTGTAGTCACCTGTAGCGATTTGGTGTAGTCACCTATAGCGGTTTGGTTTAGTCACCTAAAGCGGTTTGGTGTAGTCACCTATAGCGATTTGGTGTAGTCACCTATAGCGGTTTGGTTTAGTCACCTAAAGCGGTTTGGTGTAGTCACCTATAGCGATTTGGTGTAGTCACCTATAGCGGTTTGGTTTAGTCACCTAAAGCGGTTTGGTGTAGTCACCTATAGCGGTTTGGTTTAGTCACCTAAAGCGGTTTGGTGTAGTCACCTAAAGCGATTTGGTGTAGTCACCTATAGATGCGTGCGTCTTTTGTGTACAGTAACAAACCCACACCCCACTCCCTCCCCCTCCAACCAATTCCACACCCACATCTCACCAACCCCTCTCCCACATACCATCACCCACACCCCATTCCCTCCCCCTCCACCCAATTCCACTCCCGCACCCCACTCACTGTCCATCTACCCAATTCCACTCCCACACCCCACTCCCTGTCCATCCAACCAATTCCAAACCCACATCTCACCAACCCCTCTCCCACATACCATCACCCACATCACACTCCCTCCCCCTGCACCCAATTCCACTCCCACACCCCACTCCCTGTCCATCTACCCAATTCCACTCCCACACCCCACTCCCTGTCCATCTAACCAATTCCAAACCCACATCTCACCAACCCCTCTCCCACATACCATCACCCACATCACACTCCCTCCCCCTCCACCCAATTCCACTCCCACACCCCAATCCCTTTCTCTCTACCCAATTCCACTCCCACACCCCACTCCCTCTCCCTCTACCCATGTACCACCACCCACACCCCGCTCCCTCCCCCTCTAACCAATTCCACTCCCACACCCCACTCCCTCCCCCTCCAACCAATTCCACACCCACATCTCACCAACCCCTCTCCCACATACCATCACCCACATCCCACTCCCTCCCCCTCCACCCAATTCCACTCCCACACCCCACTCCCTGTCCATTTAACCAATTCCACTCCCACACCCCACTCCCTGTCCATCTAACCAATTCCACTCCCACACCCCAATCCCTCCCCCTCCAACCAATTCCACTCCCACACCCCATTCCGTCCCCCTCTAACCAATTCCACTCCCACACCCCATTCCCTCCCCCTCTACCCATGTACCACCACCCACACTCCACTCCCTCCCCCTCTACCCAATTCCACTCCCACACCCCACTCCCTGTCCATCTAACCAATTCCACACCCACATCTCACCGACCCCTCTCCCACATGCCATCACCCACACCCCACTCCCTCCCCCTCCACCCAACTCCACTCCCCCTCACCCCACTCCCTCCCCCTACACCCAATTCCATTCCCACACACCCCACTCCCTTTCCCTCTACTCAATTCCACTCCCCCACACCCCACACCCCACTCCCTCCCCCTCCACCCAATTCCACTCCCCCCCACCCCACTCCCTCCGCCTCCACCCAATTCCACTCCCCCACACCCCACTCCTCCCCCTCCACCCAATTCGACTCCCCCCACCCCACTCCCTCCCCCTCCACCCAATTCCACTCCCACACCCACTCCCTCTCCCTCTACCCATGTACCACCACCCACACTCCGCTCCCTCCC
>CM039464.1:6827179-6843830 GCA_022414725.1 Microglena sp. YARC
CACACACACACACACACCACCATCCCACCTGTATATTGCAGCTTGTGCTGAGCAGCATGGACACCCTCTTTGGGACATCGGATGGCTCCCCAGGAGCATGCTTGCTACTTGTACATCCACACACACACACACATACATAAACACACATGCACACACACACCCACATACATAAATCGTAGCATCCTAAACTTTGACCCCCCACCCCACCCCACCCCACCCCCCTTCAATTGCAGCTTGTATTGAGCAGCATGGACGCCCTCTTTGGGACATCGGACGGCTCCCCAGGAGCTGGCGTTTACGAAACCTTTGCAAATTTGGGGGAGTGGTTTGTAGGCACATACGGCATCAGTGACGCCCAGAGTAAGTGTCTGTATACATTAATACTCATTCAATTTGAATTTGAATTTCCAAACGTCAAATTCAAATTTGGCCCTGTGCGGTACTTCGGATGGCTATCTAGGAGCTGAATGTGGGGGAGTGGTTTGCCGACACATACGGCATCAGTGGCGGCCAGAGGGAGTCTGTGTATATATAAATACTCATTCAATTTGAATTCCAATTTTGGGATGGCAGGTGGTTCCCAAGCAGCAGGTGTGTAAACAAACCTTGGCGAAAATGTGGGGAGTGGTTTGTGGGCACATATGGCATTAGTGACGCCCAGAGTGAGTGTCTGTATACAGGATGGTCATACAATTTGAATTTGAATTTGGATTTGGATTTGGGTCCCCGGGAGCAGGTGTGTACAAATCCTTTGCATTAGCGACGCCCAGAGTGAGTGTGTCAGTATACAATAATAGGTCTACAACTTGAGTTTGAATGAACAAGAATCAAATTCAAAATCAAATTCAAATTAGGCCCTATTTGGGACATGGGATGGCTCCCCAGCAGCAGAATGTGGGGAAGTGGTTTGCCGACACATACGGCGTTAGTGACGCCCAGAGTGAGTGTCTGTATACATTAATACTCGTTCAATTTGAATTTGAATTTGAATTTGGGGATGGCAGATGGGTCCCCGGGAGCAGAGGTGTCTACGAAACTTTACGATAGTGGGGGAGGAGTTAGTGGACACATATGGTTTAAGTGAGGCTCAGATAAAGTCTGGTAAACCACTGATACACAACTTAATTGCAGTCCAGCCACACAGTAATCAAAAATATTAAGTCTTAGCTCTCTCTCTCTCTCTCTCTCTCTCTTTCTCTCTCTCTCTCTCGCACGCGCTCTCTCGCTCGCTCTCGCTCTCCCTCTCCCTCCCTCACCCCCTCTCTCTCCCCTCTTCCTCACACCATATCATGTTCCGCCCCCCTTGCAGGTGTCGGCACCGTCCCTCTACCAGCCCCCCCCCCCTCAACTCCCCGGTCCCCCTCCCCCCTCCTCGCCCCTCCCCTCCACCTCCACCTCCCCCACTTCCCCCACCTCTACCCCCGCCCCCTGTTCCCCCCCCCTGGCCCCCCGCCCCCGCCCCCTCCACCCCACCTCCCCCAGAACCAGTCCTCATATCCCAGGCCCCCCTCCCACCACCACCACCACCCAACCCCAAGCCTTGGACGAGGGGCAGGGGGGCCCAGACGTGGGGGTCATAGTTGGCGCCGTGGTGGGTGGCCTGGTGGCAGTAGCTGGCTCAGTGGCCCTAGCCATGTGGTTGCTTAGGCAACGTCGCCACAGCCGCCGCCCTCAAGCTTTCTCTACGGATGATCTATCCCCTGGCCCCACCCCCCGACCCCGCCACAAAGCCCTCACCCGCAAGCTGCGCGGTCTTGGTGGTTTCGGTTTCGGCGGTCTCGGTGGTCTCGACGGACTCCGCAGGACTAGCGGCACGCCTGGCGGCGGCGGCGGCGGCGGCGGCGGCCGCATCGCACCCCACAGTGGCAAGGAGTATGACGCAGGAGTGACCCACCCACAAGCTGGCTCCGGATCTGGCTCCAGAACCAACTCCTCCCTCACCCTCACCACCGTTGACGGGGGCGGCGGCGGTTTCAGCCAGCTCAGCCATGACGCCTACACAGACCCACTCAGCTCTTTTGACGAGCTCCACCTTGCCAGGGTGTCAGTGGACCCTATCTTGGGTCTGTCTGCTCGAGAATCTTCATTCCATGCCCCGGCCCGTACCTCCCCCTCCTACTCCACCCGTGCCTCCCTCCCCTCCCCTGCCTTCAACCCCAGCCCCATCCCCAACCCTGTAGTGGGTTTCGGAGCTGGCGAGGGCGGTTTCGCCCCCACCCCTCATCTCCCCACGCCCCACGAGCGCCCGGGGGCCCGGGGGGGGCCTAGGTCGTTCCTCCCCCCAGGCCTGCCCAAGCCTGTCCAATCAGTCGGCTTCCGAGGAGGGCTGCCAAATACAGCTGATGCCAGGCTGTCGCCGTCCCCCAGGACCCCCCTGAAGGACCACGCCGCCGAGGCTGCTGACGTCGCTATTTTCATTGCGGAGCCAACCAGCCATGCTCCATTGCGGACGTCAGCGACAATGTTCGCCTCTCCCACCAACTCAATCACAACAGCCTCAGCACCCCTGGTGTCGGTTTCGGTTTCGGAGGCTGGCCAGGGCCCAGTTCCCTCCTGGGTTGCCTTGGGTGTGCCAGCGCTAGCTGCCACTGGGCCCTTCTGCGAGGAGCCAGCCAAGGCCAACATCCCCCTTTCCCACACTAGCACCAGCATGCCTAGCTCCACAAACTCAGCTGACATTATCAGCACCCACTCTTGGGCCCAGGCAGCTATGGCCAACTGCCCTCCCCTGCACCCTGCACCTGCCTCCTCAGGACCAGCTATGGCCAACAGTGTCCTTCAGTACCCATTGACCTCCTACTCCTCTGGGACAGCTAGCAACGGCACACACCGAGGCAGCAGGGACAGCCTTGGTGGTGGGAGTGAGTCATGTAGCACCAGCTATGGCCGACAGAGGGCCCTGTGGCCCCACAGCCATAGGACCACCAGTCAGGGGGGCCTAGCCCCATCAGACCCTGGACTAGGCCCCCCCATGACCTATAGCGTGGGACCAGAGGCACTGCCCCCTATCTCAACCCGACGCTCCTCCCTCGCCTCTCAGCAGGCTGAGGCTGCCCCCCACCCAGGAAGGGGCCTAGGCCAAGCCTGGGCCTACAGTGGGGGGCCTGAGTCTCCGCCCCCTCTCAACACCTGCGCCTCCCAGCAGGGTGAGGCTGCTTCCCACCCAGGGGGGGGCCTAGGCCAAACCCAGGCCTACAGTGGGGGGCCTGAGTCTCTGCCCTCTCTCAACACCCGCGCCTCCTCCCGAGCGTCTCACCAGGGGGACACAAGTTCGCGCATGAGCATGTGCAGTGGCGACGTTTCGGGTGACGAGGAGTGTCGGGGGCAGGGGCTCAGCCCTGGGACGCCTCTGCCAAGGACTGGTGGGTGATAACTCTTAAAAAAAAAAAAAGTTTTTTTCCATTTATTTCTTAATTCATTTGTATTGATTTATTTGCCTCTGCCACAGCCAGGTGGGCGCTACCTCTGTTTCATTTGTGTAATTTATTCATTTATTTATGTATGTATTTATTTATTTATTTGTCCACATAGTTGTGTGCATGTGTATGTGACCGTTCATGAGCATGTGCAGCGGCAATGTTTCGGGTGATGAGGAGCGCCAGGGGCAGGAGCTCAGCCCTGGGACTCCTCTGCCAAGGACTGGTGGGTGATTCCTCTTTTTTTTTTTTATGATTTTTTTTTTGAGCATTTATTGATTTATTCATTTGTATTTATTCATTTGTATTTATTCATTTGCATTAATTTATTTGCCTCTGCCCACAGACAGGTGCGCGCTACCTCTGTTTTTATTTGTGTAATTTATTCATTTATTTATATATGTATTTATTTATTAATTTATGCACATGGTTGTGTGCATGTGTATGTGACCGTTCATGAGCATGTGCAGCGGCCACGTCTCGGGTGATGCAGTGATTTGTTTTCCCGCTATATATAGCGATTGCTAGTTTTGACCCCGTTTTAGCGAAATTGTCGCTATAAAAAAAGAGAAGAAAAAGTTTTTATTTTTTTTTCCCTCAATGGCCCTCAGAAACTACAAAAAGCTACAGAAAGCACTTAAACGCTGTCCCTGGAGGAGGCCTAAAACCATCAAGCTAGAAGAAACCCACTTTCGGATTTGAAAAAAGAACCACTGGGGTGGTGAGGAGTGCCGGGGGCAGGGGCTCAGCCCTGGGACGCCTCTACCACTCACAGGTGGGTGATGCCTCTGTTTTATTTATGTGTGCATTTATTTATTTATTCATTTTTAATGTATTTATTTATTTGCCTCTGCCACATGCTGGTGAGTGATGCCTCTGTTCTATTTATTTGTGATTTATTTATTTGTGCATTTATTTATGTAATTATGTAATATTTATTTATTTATGTATCTCAGAGATATTTCAGAGAAAGAGTTATTTATTTATGATCAGAGAAAGAGTTCTTTATTTATGATCAGAGAAAGAGTTATTTATTTATGTATTTATTTGTTTATTTGCCTCTTCTGTGTTCAGGTAGGTGATGCTTTCATTTTTTTTTACTGGGTAGGTTGTTACGAGTTAGGTGGTATATTAGTTTAGGTGGGTAGGTTGGCTCATCCCTTCACTCACTCACCCCCCCCACCCACCCCACACTCACCCCCTCATCCCCCACCCTCACCCCCTCACCCCCACCCACACACACACTCACCCCTCACCCTCACCCACACCCACCACCCACCCTCAACCCCCCCCCCACACACACACCACCACCACCACACCCCCTGCACAGTCGTCAAACCCAACAAGATCGTAACCGCTACACCAACAGCCCAAATTCCACACGAACATCAATCCACCAGCCACCCACCCTCATCCCCCCCACCCACCACCACCACACCACCCCCTGCGCAGTCGTCAAACTAGATTACATCGTGACCGCCCTACGCCAACAGCCCAAATTCCACACGAACATCAATCCACCAGCCACCAGCCAATCACCTCACCCTCACCCCTCACCCCCACCCCCTGCGCAGTCGTCAAACCAGATTACATCGTGATCGCCCTACGCCAACAGCCCGAATTCCACACGAACATCCATCCACCAGCCACCACCTCATCCCCCCACCCCACCCCCCCACACACACACCCAACCCCCCCAACCCTAGCCCTCACCCCACCCCACCCCACCCCTTGCACAGTCGTCAAACCAGACGAAATCGTGACCGCCCTACGCCAACAACCCGAATTCCAACAGTTCAAACTGCTAGATGAGGGGAGCTCCGACCTCTCACTTGCTTGCGTTGAAGCCGCTGCAGCTGCTGCTGTTGCTGCTGCTGCTAACACCCCTGCTATGTACTTACAATCTTCCGGAAACTCCTCTGGCCATATCGTTCCAGTGGGTAGCGTGTCTATGGCAGGGGGGCCTAGGACTGCTGCCGTCGCAGCCGCCCCCCAGGAGTCGCTCAACGGAGCCAGCTATTACCAACAGGACACACTGAGTGGCACAAACTCCAGCCAGCGCCAACAGGGATCGGTCAGTGCACCCAGCTCATACCAACCTGGGTTGCTCAGCACTGCCAGCTATCACCAACAGGGGTCAGCCAATTCTCCCAGCTCCTACCAACCTGGGTTGCTTAGCAATGCCAGCTACCACCAACAGGGGTCCAGCAGATCCCGCCTGTCTGGCTCCTCCAGCCCACACCAGTCCCCAGCTAGCTCCAACACAAGCACCTACCCCCCAGCTTCTCCAACCCGACTGTCACCCCAAACCTCCAACACAAGCACCTACCCCCCAACTTCTCCAACCCGACTGTCACCCCAAACCTCCAACACTTCAAACCACGCACACCTGTCAGATGTACCGCCTATAGCTGCCCCCCTCCAGGCCTATCAGCCCCCCCCTCAGGCCCCCCTCCCCTTGGGTCCCCCTTTACCACTGATCAGTCCATTCATGTCCATGCTAAGCCACGCCAACGAACTGGCAGACCTGCTGTCACCCTCTGCCCTGGAGCCAGCTGCCGCTGACAACTAGGTCAGCCCCCTAGGCCGGGCCCTAGGCCCCCTTGCCCCTTCCCTTAGACCCCCCACCCCACCCCACCCACCCACCCGGTCAGCCCATTCATTTCCATGCTAAGCCACGCCAACGAGCTGGCAGATCTGCTGCCACCCATGTATAACATGAAAGCGTCCGTTTTTCATCCATCCATCAAGATCATCAATCCATTATTTTGTTTACAGGGGTGTGTGGACCAGTGTTGTGATGTGTGTGGGGTGTGTGGAGCAGTGTTGTGGTGTGTTGTGTGTGGGGTGTGTGGAGCAGTGTTGTGGTGTGTGTGTGTAAGGGGGGTATAGGTAAGCACTAATTCAACATGAAGCAGATCAGTGTTATGGTATGGACGGACAGATGGTGGTGGTGGTGTGTGTAATGTGGTGTACAGTTTGTTGTTGTGTGTGTGGTGTGTAGGGTGTAGGGTGTGTGGATCAGTGTTGTGGTGTGTGGTGTGGTATGCTATGGTATTGCGTGGTGTAGTGTGGTGTAGTGTGGTGTGATGTGTTCTAGTGTGGTGTGGTGAAGTTTTGAACGCGTCCGTTTTTCATCCATGAAGATCATCAATCCATTATTCTGTTCACACACCGTATGTTGCTACTTTCCTGCCGGGCCTATTTGGCCTATCGGGCCTATTGGGCCTATTTAGCCTGTAAACACACATGTGTAACAGGGTACTTCAAATGGCCAAATTGGCCAGCGCTTAAGCGCACTTGAAAACAAAAAAACTGCGCTTTGTAGTTCAAAAAGCGCAAAAATTGCCTGCAGCGCCCTCAAGGAGTTGCAAAAACCTGCGCTTAAAGCGCAGAGGGGGTCAAAAAGTCAGCGCTCAAAAGCTCAAAAGCGTGCGCTTTGAATTACCCTGATGTGTAATACTTTCAATCAGCCTCTCCAGTGATTCGGCCTTTATCGTCGGCGTCACCCCCCCCCCCTCCCCCCCCCCCCCCCCCAAAAAAAAAAAAGCTGTGCTGCGCAGGGCAACTAAATAAGAAGGGGAAACACGCACTAGGGTTGTTCAGGAGGACCCCCACCTCTGCGTCCCGAGGCGCACCCAATTTTACAGCCTGCGTCCTGAGAAGCAACCGACCCTCAACCGACCCATAGCGTCGCAACGGACCCTCAAACGTTGCGTCTGCGAAGCACAACGCAGCGTCCTGAACAACCCTGACACACACACAGAAATCACATGGCACATCAAAAACACACACACAGAAATCACATGGCACAGCTAAAACACACACAGAAATCACATAGCACAGCAAAAACAAAATGCTCCAATCATGACTATGCATGCAAAGTACTACCGACTAGCAAATCCCAGCAATGATAGATACCCACACACACTCACTCACTGGTGTATCAACTGCGTGCTCAGACCAGTGGCTGGCTGGCACAGGGAGCTGCCTAGGAGCTACTGAAATGGCCAAACATTCCTCCCCCACGCAATGCAATAGGCCCAACATGTTTTTGCTAGAGTACCTTCGTTTCCTTTGTTCCTTCGTTATGGAGGGCTGGGAACGGGAATGGGCTGCGGGCTGTGGTGCAGCCGCAGCATCTGGGAAAGTTTTAGTAGAGTTCGGCAGGCGGGGCGGGCGGTTACGTCAAGTTCTAAGAGCGTGTCGCTTGCAAAAACGCTTTATCAGTCACCGGCAGAAAGTTTCGAAAGTAGTGGAGAAAGTAGGTACTCGTAGCCGATTAGAGCTGCAAACATTGAACAACTTTTGCTAAGGATCTTGACCGCTGCGATGCTGATAACTCTAGTCATGCGCAGTTGCGCACTCCAAATATGAGCAAACTGTTTGGGTGCGGAGGTGGTTGGAATCGTTCAAACGCCTGGACATCTGTCGGACAGACAGATGGACAGCGGACAGACAGACGGCAGAGAGAGACAAGGGGGGAACTTAGGGCTTCAGCCCCGGAAACCTGGGGGGGCTAAAGCGAAAATCATGGGTTTGGCTTGGCTGGATTGGCTTTGCTTTGCTTTCAGAGGTTACGAACGAGGGGTGTGGGAGGGGGGGGGGGGGGGGGGGGGAGGGTATGGGTGGGTGAGTGGGTGGGGGGGGGGGGGGGGGGGGGGGGGGGGGGGGGGGGGGTACGTTTGCGGGGGTTGAGGTGAGGTGGGTTGGTATGTGTTCGTGTGTGTGTGTTGGGGTGGGTCAACGGTGCTGTTGTGTGTGGTGTGATGTGGTGTGGTATGGTATGGTGTGTGTGGTGTGTATGGTGTGTGTGTGTGTATGGGGGGGGGGGGGGGGGGGGGTATGGGGGGTGACTGACCCCCCCCCCCTCTGACGAGAACACCAGTTTCTGGCCGCCCCCTACAAAGGTGAAGGGTTACTACGGTACTTGGGCAACCCAATGGGGGCGCAGAACTGCATTTTGATTAACGCACAATCCCTTAGTGGGAATTCTGAGGATGCCTGTGTGTGCGCCATATTGTTAACCCGGAATCCATATCTACGTTTTTCATACAATTGAATTTCTATTTAAGGGGTGGGGGTCAGCCCTCGGTTGTTTTAGGTGGGGTGGGGGTCAGCTCACACAGTTGTTTTAGGCGCGGGGTGTGTGTGTGTGTGGGGGGGGGGGATAATATATTTTAGACAGGCTATTTTTTACATACTCAGCAATTATCAATGCCGAGACTGAATAGCGCCGGGGCAGCTGGACAGTTTTATAACAGTGAGGGTTTAGGCAACATACACCTCAGAAACTGGTCCGGGAAGTAACTGTTATTGTCCGTTACACCGGACACTGAGTTGCATAGTGCGCACCGGATCCTGATGGCTCCAGGACCCGTGTTGCCTGCCGCCAGGCCATAGGCTAGCTATCGCCTGCACGTGTCTTCAGAATCTTCCTGGATACTTCCTATTCTATATAGCCGCACGAGTTGCGATGTTAACTCTCTGCTCTTCAGTCTTCACTGTGTAACAACTCTATCGATTGAGAGTAACCTCCAAAAAGCGAAAGAAAAAGCAAATTAAAAAGCTTCACAAAATACAGAGGGAAATTCAAAGGCATGAGGGGAAATAGGAAAGTTAGTGTATATTGCGGGTATGTATTGTATATATTTTGAGAGAGAGAGAGAGAGAGAGAGAGAGAGAGAGAGAGAGAGAGAGAGAGAGAGAGGTTATGAGAGAGGCATGTCTTTAAAACATTACAAAGGTCTCATGTCCTAGCAGTGAAACAACACCGCTCTAAAGTCGGACTCGAGAGACGAAAATGTCTTGATAGAGGGTTCGTTACATAAACTCAGCAAATCACTGCCGAGACTGGACAGCAGCACAGCCTGCCTGTCTGTCTTGAAAGATTTTAGAAATATTACAAGGGGCTCATGTCCTAGCAGTGAAACAACACCGCCCTAAAGTCGGATTCGAGAAACCACCCGTCGTCTTCCGGCAGCGGGGCTCGAACTCCGGTGGCCCAAGCCTTAACCACCGGGTCTGGACCACACCGCCCTACAGACTGGGCTGTCTTGGGAGAGGATATTGTTACATACTCCGCCAAAATCAATGCCGAGACTGAACAGTGCCGGAGCTGTATTTCAGAGAGGATATAGTTACATACTCAGCAAAAATCAATGCCGAGACTGAACAGCGCCGAGGCAGCTGGACAGTTTTATAACAATGAGGGTTTGGGCAACATACCCCTCAGAATCTGGTCCAGGAGGTGACCTCCAAAAAAGCGTACGAAAGAGCAAATAAAAGGCTTGACAAAAAGCAATGCGAACTACCGGAACTACCTACGTCTTATAAAGATTACAAGGGGCTCATGTTCTAGCAGTCGTCTTATTTTCTCCTCCCGGTTCAAATTAAGAGGTATGATAATTGTGTTTTTTGTTCTTTGTCGTGCAAGTCGGTTAGCCTCGTTGGTGTAGTTGGTTATCACGCGTGCCCCACACGCAGAAGGTCACCAGTTCGAACCAGGTTAAGGCATGTTTTTGTCCCGATGTCAATCAACCTTGGGACCCTCCATTGTTCATTAAATGGCAAGTACGACACCATATACACTGCCGCTTTTCCTCCACTTTCCGTTCTCCTTCCCGCCTTTTGTTTGCGTGTTTATCTGCCCTGTTCTTAGATTATTTTGCATGTTTGTGGGGGTGCCTCAAAAACCCGCATGCTTCCTGTTATGCAATTGGATGGTTGGCAGGCTATGCTGCTGTCCTGTCTCGGTAGTGTTCTGCTGAGTTTATGCAATGGACTCTCCCTCGTAATTCTATGTTATCGCAATCCGTACAGCCCCCAACCATACCCCCAGCTGGATTGATCGTTTATCGTACCGCCGTGTGTACAGCCCTACGCAGACCCACCCCACTCCCTCCCCCGCCCAACTACACCGACTACACCGCTTTAAAATTCGAACCCCGACTTCATCGCCAGCTCTCTTGCTCCCCTCTATCAATCGTCTAAGCCGATTGGCGTAGTGCGTACTTTCTTTCCACTGTTCGATAAAGCCAGTTCGTCGGGGCAGGTAGTGCATCGATTCGAACGCAGCATTTGGTGGCAAGGCTCAGGTGTCCTCGCTTCGCCAACGCGCTGCGTGCATTTCGCGCACGTCCAACTATTGCCTCGCGCATTCTGAAATTGCATGCGCAACTTGTAGGTAAGTAGGGTTGCAGGAGAGCAGGGGCGTAGGGGAGTAGGTGTGTGGTGTGGTGTTTTGGTGCTGGTGTTAGTGTGTGAGTTGCAGAAGAGCAGGGCGTGGGGGAGTAGGTGTGTGTCAAGGTTGAAGTTGGTGTTGTGAGGTGTGGTGTTGGTGTTGGTGTTGGTGTTGGTGTTGGTGTTGGTTAGTTTGTGTGTTGGTGCTGGTGTGTTGATTTTCGTGTGTTGGTATTGGTGCTGGATGTTGGTGTTGGTGTTGGTGTGTTGGTGTTGGTGGGTTGGTGGGTTGGTGTGTGTGTTGTGTGTGTGCGTTGGAGGAGGGGGGAGGGGGGGGGGGGGGGGGGGGGGGGGGGGGGTTAAATAAGCCATTAGTCAGCATGAAGCGCATGAGTGAAATATGATGGATGGGTATAAGGTGGTGGTGGCGAGTGTGTGTGTTGTGTGTGTTGTGTGTGTGTGTGTGGTGTTGTAGTGTGTGTTTGTGGGGTGTGTGGACCAGTGCTGTGTTTGTGTATGTGTTGGGGGGGGGGGGGGGGGGGGGGGGGGGTAGATAAGCCATTAGTCAGCATGAAGCACATGAGTGAAATATGATGGATGGGTATAAGGTGGTGGTGGCGAGTGTGTGTGGTGTGTTGTAGTGTGTGTTTGCGTGTGTGTGTGTGTGGTGTGGTGTAGTGTGGTGTGGTGTGTGTGTTGTGTTGTAGTGTGTGTGTGTTGTGTGCATGTGTGTGTGTTAGTGTGTGTTGTGTGCGTGTGTTGTGGTGTGTGCCGCACCACACCCATATCCACATCCACCCACGCCACCTAACCCCCCTGCAGGCACCCACACCCCAGCATGCCCACCCACCCACACCCACACCCACACCACACAAGGCCGCAGGCACCACACCCAGCATGCCACCTGACAGCTAGCACCCACATCCATACCACACAACGCCCGTAGGCACCCACACCCAGCATGCCACCTGGCAGCTAACACCACGACTACCCCCCCCACCCCCACCCCACGCACCCCCACCCACCACCCACCCACCCACCCACACCCACATCAACACCCACAATCTCAACCACACCCACACCCACATCCACACCCACAATCTCACCCATACCGACCACAACGCCTGCAGGCACCCACCACCCCTGCAATGCCACCTGACAGCTAAGCACCACACGACAACACGCATACCGGTAGTCTAGGTAGAGTGTGTTGCCAGCGGTGGTAGACCACTGCAACTTGTGCAGCATCACAGCAGCTCAGCTGACAGCTGCACGCACCGCCAGGTGGCAGTGGGGGGTCCCTAGTGTGATTTGCTAGCTTTCCCAGCCCTGCACTTCTCGTGACCACAGCGATTCCCGTCGTAATGGTCGCATCCACAGATCCAAGGAGATTAAAGTCGACGTTAACCAAGCCAACTGCCGTATGCCGACACCTCAACGACCAGCTGCCGCTCACCACCCCTCGGTCTCCGTGAAGGCCCTAGCGGATCTGGACCCGCTGGACTGTACGCGCCTCCTGCTGGGGAGAGGAAGCGGATGTACTAATGGAGGATGAAGGCGCTTTAAAGGTGAATTTGTGCATATCACCTTGCTTTTTTAGTATATATATTTTATATTTTATATTATTTATATTATTTTATATTATTTTATAATATTTTATATTATTTTAAATATTATTTATATTATTAGTATTATATTTTATATTATTTTATAACCTATATATTTTGCATATTTTATATGTTGTAAAACCAACCTCCCTCCCCCCCCCCCCCCCAGGGCGCATCAACACTTGATCCTAGACCTAGAAGCAGGCGCATTGACCCTCCCTGAATCCCCCCCCCCCCCCCCCCCCCAGGGCGCATCAACACTTGATCCTAGACTCTAGAGTAGTCAATTCGGACCTCCCTCCTGATCCCCCCCCCCCCGCCCCCTAAAAACCTGCCCGCCAAGGAGTAGGATGTGGGTCAGGGGGAAAGGTGTGCGAAGTGGGTCAAGGATGTGTGTGTGTGTGTGTGTGTGTGTGGTGGGCGGGGGGGTGAAGGCGTTAGCAAGGTGGGTGGCAGGAGTAGGATGTGGGTCAGGGGAAGGTGCGCAAGGAGTGGGTCAGGGTTGTGTGTGTGTTTTGTGTGGGTGGGGGGGGTGGGGGGGGGATGAAGGTCGATAAGCAGCGTGAGTTGCGTATCACCTAAAAGTTCTAATTATTTGATATAATTAAAATAAATAAAATACAATAATCTGGGCAGCTCCTAACATACGCACACACATCACACCAGTCACACACACACTACAACCCCGCTACCCCACCCCAACAGGCGCGTATCAACGCTTGATGCTTGACTTTCTTTTATGAGCCGTTCAGGCTTAAGGGGCGGGGCACAGTCGGCCTGCATCGGACGTGAGTAGAGAGTAAAGTGATAAAAGGATTGTTGTTGGTGAGGCGCAGCTTGCAGCACAGCACAGTGAACCTCCTTATGCTCTCCAATCCCCAATCCACCAACATACACTCCCCTCCCCCTGCCTCACCATTCTCCACTCACCACCCCACCCCCACCCTCCCTTATCTCATTCAATCCAATCCAACCCAACTCCCCCCCTGCCCCTCCCCCCCCTACCTTCCATCCCACTAACATTACCAGCAGGGCAGCACCAACGCTTGATTCCTTGGACCAGAAGCGCGCAGTGACCCTCCTTATTACCAATCCAATCCAACCCTACTCCCCACCCACTCCCGTTGCCCCCCCCCCCCCCCCCCTACCTTCATCCACTAACACCAGCAGGGGCGCATCAACGCTTGATCTAGACCTAGAAGCCGCGCAGGCTTGCGCGCACAGCGCCGAGTAAAGAGAGTAAAGTGATCAGGGAATGTTGGTGAGGCGGCAGAACATGGAGCCTCGGCTGAAAAGCGAGATCACCAGACTCAAGGCCGCTAGAGGTGGGTAGTGTTGGGTGGGGTGAAAGGAGTTTGTGTGTGTGTCGGTGTGTGTGTGTGTGCGGGGGGGGGGGGGGATGTGTGTGGGGGGGTACAACACAGGGCCCTGCGCTTGAGAGAGGAGATCTACCAGACTCGATAGGCCGCAGGTGTGTTTGGGTTTTGGCTTGGCTTTGGCTTGGCTTGGCTTAGCTTAACCAGACCTCAATGCCAAACTAGCAGCGAGGTTGGGTGTGTGCTGTTGGGGGGTGTAAGGGAGTTTGTGTGTGGTGGTGGTGTGGTGTGGGGTGAGGTGGATGCGGCGCAACACGGCTCTTGGCTGATGAGAGAGTTACTAGACTCGAGGCCGAACTGACGCAAGGTGGGTGGTTGGGTTGGCTTATGGCTTCAGCTTGGCTTTGGCCCCTATTACCCGCTAACTACACCTACTCCGACACCTACTTACCCCCCCTTGCTCTACCCCTACTCAGACCCAACCCACACATCAACACTCCCTCCTCCCTTCCACAAACCCCCCAAAAAACACACCACACACCTCCGCTCCATCACCACATACATCCGAATCCCCCCTTCGTACAGGCAGCAAGGGCAACATCCCGAGGTACTGGGAGCAGGTGGAGGCAGAGCGTGAACTTTCACACACATAAACGCAGCGCCATGCCACGACAACACATCTTTCCCCCCCCTCCCCCCCCCCCCTAAGCCCTAAACCTACCCCCCCCCCCCCCCCCACACAACACACACACAACCCAACCCACACACACATCTTTACCCCGCCCTACCACTAGCCTGTCCCTACATTTATACACACCACGGCCACCCATGCACACACAACACATCTTTACCGTTCCCCCCCCCCCCCCTACCTCCTACGCCCAAAACCTACTGCACAACCACCCCCCCCCAGTATCCCACACACACACACACAACCCAGCCCCCCAGCACGACATCTTTTACCCCCCCCCCCTACGCTGCTACCGCCTACCCCCCACGCACACCCATGCCACCAATCATGCACACACCAGTGCACGAGAAGGATTATCACCACATCTTTTATCCGAATCTCCCCCGCCACCCTGCCCCCCCATGACCGCTACCCCTATGCCCCCCCCCCCCCACCACATGCACTACCCCCCCCCCCCACACCGCAACAACCCACCCCACAGCATCTTTATTACCCGCGCCCCCATTACCTAGCCCCCTAACCCACAGCCCCACCCCCACACACAACACACCACACCCACATCTTTACCCCCCCTACCGTACGCCCTACCCACACGAATCCGCCTACCGCCACCACAACCCCTCCACCCCTACCACCCCCACCCCCACCCACACACAACTTACACCCACACCACAGCTTTATCCGCCCCCTACCCCTAACTATGCCATCGTACCCTACTGCGCCACCCCCACCCCACCCGCCAACTACCGACCACCACTCGCCATGCGCTCAGGATAGCTAGAGGGCAACATCCGCGATGGTAACTGGGATGCGGGGAGAATGTTAACACACACACACACAACTCCATCCTCGCCCCCGACCCCATACACCCTACCCCGTACCTACTCCAACCCACCCACCCCTACAACCCCCACTCCACCCCTCCCCGAATATAGGCAGCTAATGGCAACATCTCGATGGAATGGAAGCAAGGTGGAGAAGAATATTCAACTACACACACACACACTCCACCCCCCCCCCACCCCCTCCCGAATAACAGGGCAGCTAAGGCGAACATCCGATGGCAAGTGGAAAGCAGGTGGAGGAACGAATATTCGACAATTCCAGCCGTGTTGATGAGCTGAGGAGCCTTGTAGAGGAGCAGGTAGGCATCCATAAGCCAGCTAAGAGGAGCAGAATGCCAGGTGAGGGTTTATGGGTTTGAGTTGGAGGTTTTAGGGATTTCGAGGTTGGAAGGGTGGGAATTACGGTTTAAAAATACCTGTATTGGTAGTTGTGATTTACGTCATGAGCGCAGCTAGGACATTCAAAAAATCTGTGGTGGATGTAGCTGGATGATGACCTTGAGAAAGCGCGTAGCACATAATAGCCAGCTAGGACATGTCACAGCTGGGGTTTGTTTTTGGCCACCATGAGCTGAGTAGATATAGTGAATCAGTGTAGCAGCGATACAGCCAGCTAGGACATTCCACCGTGTTGTTGCTGAGCTGTAGTAGGCATAGTAGAGTCAGTGGTAGATCCATAAGCCGCTAGGAAAGTTCTAACACCCTGTGTTGGTCACTGAGCTTGAGTAAGCATAGAGAGAAGCAGTGTATGCACCATAAGCGCAGCAAAGTACATTCACACCGTGTGTGCTGAGCTGAGTAGCACTAGTAGAGAATCAGTGTAGCACGCATTATTAGCCGCTAGAGGAGAGAATGCAAAGCAAGGAGATGTTGTGTGGAGTGTGGGGTGGGTGAGTGTACAGGCGAGCGTAAGCAATAAGCCAGCTATAGAGGCGAGAAGAAGGTGAAGGTAGGTATGGTGTGGGGAGTGAAAGGGCACGTTAGCACCATAACCAGTAGAGGAGCCAGAATGCGACAGGTCTGGGGTTTAGGGTATGGGTGGGTTGGGGGTGTAAAGAAGCAGCGTAGCACCATAAGCCAGCTAGAGGAGCAGAATGCACAGGTCTGGGGTTTAGGGTATGGGTGGTTGGGGTGTGAAGAAGCAGCGTAGCACCATAAGCCAGCTAGAGGAGCAGAATGCACAGGTCTGGGGTTTAGGGTATGGGTGGTTGGGGTGTAAAGAAGACACCAGCGTAGCACCATAGGCCCAGCTAGAGGAGCAGAATGCATCAGGTGAGGGTTTAGGGTATGGTGGTTGAGTGTAAAGAAGCAGCGTAGTAACCATAAGCCAGCCAGAGGAGCAGAATGCACAGTGAAGGAACACACCCACCCACACCAGCAAGAAAGACTCAGAGCGTGTTCATTGTTCAAGGCAAAGACGCGGATGGGGCTTTGAACCCACCCACCCCACCGCCGCACCCACCCCCCATACACACACAATTCACCCACCCCCCCCAGGATGACACAGTTTGGACAGAAGAGAATGCTGTTCTGAAAGCGAGACCATGCCCCCCCCCCCACCCTAAACCCCCTCGTCTAAATACGCATTAAAACA
>CM039464.1:6844830-6976272 GCA_022414725.1 Microglena sp. YARC
TCACTTATGTAAGTTGCCTGCTCCACAACCACATTATCACACGCCAGGTAATTGCCACACCTTCTTCTGTGGTCCTATGGACAACGCCACGCTGCGGGAGAGCTATCAATGTGCTCCGTGAGAGCGGACCAGTCCTGTCCCTTGCACAAGCGTTGATGGAGTTCCGGGCACTACCTGAGTACGGAAGCGGACCTTTGTGAGTTCACTCTAGTCACTCTTGTTCTGCTCCTGGTATGTCTTAGTTTGTTATGTACTGCGTTGTTTGTTCATGTAGGTATCTGGCCTTATTGATTCGATGAACCCTGGCAGTCCACTGCCATGTTATGCTGGCTTGTTGCATGCCTTATCTTGCTTGCAACTGCTACTTAGATGTATGTACGACATATATGCATACAGTACAATACAGACATTATATGTATGAAATAACCTTTGGATTTTGGCTATTGAACGGGGAGATCTACCGGTCACGCTGCTCGTGGGGTAACACACGGCTAGAGGCGCCCCCTACCTGGAGTTCACGGGTAAACAGACGGGGGCAAATTATGTAATGCCCCCCCCCCCCCCACACCCAGCACACACACACCCGAATATACCCTCCAGGGCCTGGAGGATCGCGTATTCTATACGCGTAGCCTATAGCTCTGGCTCTTCTGTTCGCAGCTTTTCAGCAGAATCTCGGCCCAAACTGGGCAGTTGTGCCGCTCGCGAGGTTAGCAACAGGACCCGCTTTCGATTCAGTTGCATTTGTTCGTTTTTCCCACGGTGCGCCTCCATGCCGCTGCAAAATACTATGAATCAAACACCAGCACCGCCTTCTCTCCAGCTGAAAACAAGACTCCCAATCGCGCCGTTCATGGCGAGTGCCTGGTCTTTGGCGCTGCCACACCCGAACCTCCAGGCTTCCGCACTTTGCGCTCGCGCCCATGCGATGGCTACGCAACAATCCTGAATCAGGCTTGAGTTGGCCCAAGATATCTACTCATAACCTGCCCTACAGAAATCTACTCAAATTGCAGTGGAACGGAGACCATAGGGTTGACCACAACGTAACCGATACTCTGGTGGGCGCTGGTTTTAAGGAAGCCCTCCGTCTTCAGGGACTTTTTTATTTCTGCTATCTTAACGATCGCCTAGTTTTGTACCACGTTTCAAGCAAAATTATCGCTATATAAAAGTCAAGAACATAAAAGTCCCCCCCCCCCCCTCTAAATGGCCGCTACAAGCTATCGGAAGAGGAGCTATAGGACGCAGCACCAATACTCTTGTCCCTGGAGGAGGCCTAAGAACCCGATAATAGCTAGGATAAAAACCACTTTCAGTAATTGACAAGAAAAATCACGCCTGGTCTTGCGGACAGTAGAGAACACTGAAGCGCGCCCGAAAGCATTTTAACCCAGCAACCTTCAGTCCCAGCCAAATATGAAATCAACCATTGAACCATTCGCAAACCGGGATTGTGCATGTTTTTAAAGGACCCTGAGAGACTACATTACCCTGAGAAGATTACAGCTTCCTTTAAATGAAAAAAACAATCACAAATGCGAAAGTTATTTGGGCATCGGCACACACTATACACACGCAATCTCCTCAACGCACAACCACCAACACCAATCCCTACCACCCACAATGAACAACATAGCCTCCTCCACCACCACCAATCCCCCCCCTCCCCCTCACATCACCCCCCAACACAGCTCTACCCCAACAAACCCTCCTCCTTCACCCCAAGCCCAACCCCCACCACACTGATCCCTCGCCATGCTCCTCCCCCCCCACACATCCATGCCCCCCCCAAACCCAACCCACCCAGCCCCTAGCCCCCTGAAGTCATGCACACAACTCCCTTCCCACCCCCTTTGTCATACTCAGGTATGGTGCCCCACTTCAAGGACGTGACATGAATGCAAGGCAACCCAGATGACATTCCGAACAGTGACTGGAGATGGATAGATGTGTGCACTGTGTGTGGACCCCTCCTGACAACTTGCTGTGGAAAGCTGTCTAGAAGCTGGCTGCCGCGTAGCCAAAAAGGACATTCGGGCAAAGATACTCCAACAGAATGGAAGCTGGCTAGTTGTGTTGTACCTGGTGTAGGACATAAGTGTTCGAACACATGGTTGGGCAATGTATTTTGGGGGGCAACGAGCACTAAAGGCACTTCCTTTCCCATCTTTGGTCAAACTGGATAGAGGAGCTGATCCCCAGATTGCTGTGGGATGCTTAGCTTTTATATCAAGTTTTGGTGAGCAGCTTTCTAGAACAGCCCTGGGTTCCAGCCATGACCAACCTAGAAGCAGTGTGACAGATATTTTATTCTGATACCGTTGATTTATAGTAGGGCTTGCTGGACTATGACTAGGCTCAGGAGCTGCTCGAGCCGCATGCTCGTAGGTGAAAGACACGATGGTGGGATTGTTTGGGCAGCCTGGCCTGTCGGATGTGGAATTAAGTTACGACAGGATTGGCCATTGCGCCTGCGTATGTGTTTGGCGACAAGCAACGGCTGCAAGGAGCTGCCTAGAGCTGCTGCTGTGGGCAACAGAAAGCTCGATCCTTCATATAGGATTAGTAAGAGTCATTGCACCATTAGGCCTCCTTGGTGGATGATATATAAGTGTGAAGAGTTAGGATTTCCTTTTCTTGCAATGCGTGCTTAAAATCTGTGGCTTGGCACAGTGGTTGGATTAAGGGAGGCTACAGTTGGATGACAGTAGGGGAGTCTTGCAAGTGCTACGCAATGGTGGGATTGGATTGTATCATGGGTATTCTATCTCTGGCCTGCTCACGACTACCAAATTCAAGTCCGTGCAGATATCCGAAGCACTGGGATCGCAAAGCAGATGCTACTCATGAGCAAAAGAAGAGCTAGGGTGTGGACTGTACCCATATCATGTGGGAACAGTGTGACCTATTCTGGGACGACATTATAGTTGGCTGCTGGTTCGAGAGATTAGCGCGGTAAGGAGTAGCGGAACAACGTGATTTACGTGCTTTTAGTAGCCATGCTCCCGAGGATTCTGCCATGATTGGATTCTTGCTCACGATAGTTGTGCGGTGGATTAGTCGAATTGATTTTAAATGAGTACTGGCTCTTCAGGCTGGCTCAGCGTAACGGGGCCTTTAGTAGAGCTGTGAGAAGAATCAAACACGTGCAAGTTGACACTGTGAGTAAGATGCAGTCACAGGGATGTTATGAGAAAAAGTAAGATACCTGGATTGGTTGTGGTATTAGGAGCCCGTAGCTTCGTCGGTGCAAGGAAGGGCTGGCGACTTTAGACCTTGATAAGAGTCAACATGCGATTGAAGGTCGGAACTATAAACCGCCCTGGGTACTAATTCTTCTAAGGGTTGCCTCTCGTCGGAACGTGATTAGGGAATCCAAATTAATCGTCCACAGTTATCAATGCGATATATGATGTATTGTACAGTTAAATTACGTTGCCGTTACATAGCTTCATAGCCGATTTGGCACTGCGATTACATTCGCAGTGGAAAAAACCAGGAAAAGTTAAACGCGAATAATATTTTTTTCTTCCAGTAGATAACGTGTGAAGCTCCTTTAATATAATAATTATCGTCTAAGTACTGGTATAATTATTTATTTAGGATTGATATACCAGGTTTTCAACTAGTCAGATTATTTCATGAGAAAACGACCTGTTGAGCGGGACCGATTCTCACGCACTCACTGAGCCAAGCCAAAGGCTCACCTTTCCAAGTGCTCGACTCTCAACTCATATACATATAACCTGCATCACTACTATGCGTGTGGTATTCGAGATTATTTAGACAAAGACTGCTTAAGAAATACTTGTAGTGCAAACCTCCTTGCCTTGGATGTATTTACTGGTTTTTGGTGGGTTTTGGTTTTGGGTATGGGTTTATAGTGTTAGTTTAAGAGTGAGAGGTGGATGTGGCTATGCCTGCCTAACCTGAACAGTAGGACTGGGCATTCCTCCCTAATGGTGACTAGTGCTCAAATACAGCAGCCCACAATCACCAGGCTTCACACAAGGAACTGGGCATGCTCATACAGCTCTCACCAGAAGTCATCTTTAGAACTTTATGGAAGAATGGCACTAGTCTTTTGTGAGCACCTAGCGACTATCTTTCTACTGATAGAAACAACGGACTGGAACTTGCTTGTGGCCGTAATTTTTATCTTTTTTTTCTTGTGACTTTTCATTTGTGAGCTGTATCCGACGTAAGTTGGTTGAATCTGGCGATGGTGTTGGAGAGCGCGGAAGCGGTGGGGGGTGCAGGGATTGGCGGGTCTGCTCTGGGTTAATATACCCACAAAACAGGTGGTTGGGAGTTAGGATTTTTGCTCGGACACCTGAAGTGTAATTGGGTCTTTGCTGTGGGTTTTTCTTTTTGTTGAGGCCAGGTTTCCAACCGCGGGGTGTCAAGTAGCTTTAACATGTATTAGTAGTATGTTCATGTATGTTTTGTCAGGGTATGGACGCTCTTACCTCTGCAGCCAACCTAGCAATATTCCCTGATCAGCCAAATGCACATCCTCAAAAGATCCCATCATCCACATGAGAGACCCTTATAACTCTTTATAATGTCTCTGACATCCCAAAACTCCAATATTTTCAAAACCATTCCCTGGGGCCATCTTCACTACTAACATTGTGAGCTGGAACAATTAATCCATCTATACCCTGTCGCACACGCAAAAGAGTCTCCACCAGGCATAAAATGTCCTCCAACAGACTAGCTACCCTCTCTTCTTCACCTCTTGGAAGCGCACTCACCCTACTCCTGCGCAGCTTTGGCATCCGACCTTTCCATCACTACGCATCCCCCTGAGGCACCTTACCAAGTCTCCACAGTATAATCACCACCACCTTAATAGCCTAAAAGAAGGATGATTATAAATGCATGAAACTACGATCTTCGAGCTCACAGTAAATGTCTGAATCAGAAAGGAGTATCTCGTTCTGGGTATTTGCAGGTGCTGTGATATGATTGGTTTGAGAGTAGAATTCACCTCTCGAAGGTAAGGTAGTCGAGATGATGCATTCAATTAAATGTCCCTTTATACGCTGCGGTTTGTTTGTTGAGGAAATGACGTTAACTGAATTGGTGGATCAAAATCTGTATGGAGCTAGTCATGATTGATTCATGGAGGTATAGAATACTTAATAAATTTATAAAAAAAGACCGAAATCGCCATTAAAATATCACACGATGAAAGGATATATTTATTGTAGAATTATTATAATAAGCACGAACTTCAGCGACCGTAGGTTAACGATTGTTTGGGTTAAGTTCATAATGTTTTTTCTTTTTAAGCCCTTCCTTATACGGTTGGGCAAGTCACTTTAGCTATTTGGTCTACCCTAGACTGTAACATACATACAGGGACATCCTCGGTATTATGCATGGCGGGCTCTGTTAGGTTTTTCCCACCATCCCATGGGAAACACCCCTACCCCCATTGGCCAGCTGTTTGGCCTAGGACCCCATTGCTACAAAAACCCAAACTTGGTACGGGGGAAACACTCACCTCACCAGCCAGAACCCTGACGAGGCCCACAAGGCTGTTGTATGGGCGCTAGGCAGCGCAATACATGCTCACACCCTTGATATCCCCCACGTGCACCATTCTCTTGGTCCCACACAAACCCACCTATGGCCATAACACCCTCTTAAATCACCCATGGGTTATGGAACTAGCCACTCTGCCCCTAGGCCAAACCCTTTACCACCTCCCTAATCTGGACGGTGGGCAAACTCACCCCTGCCAAGAGACCACAGGGGACCTACACACTCATTGCCATCTTAAATACATGCTGGCTATGCCAAGTGCCACCCAACCCACCACAAACATGGGCCAAAACCATGAGGGACATGGGGCCACTTCCATCCCCCCCCCCCCCCCCCAACTGGGCCTCCGACCACCCACACTGCCCAAGGCATTTCAGCTCCCCTTCTGACATGGGCACAACAACCCACCCCCATGCAGATAGACCCCACACCATAACACGCCCATGCTCCCGCAAGCCCAGGCCTCGTCTATACACAGATGGAAGCGCCATCATAGACAAACACGGCGTCCTGCGCCTAGGGGCCGGCGTCTACTCTCCAGGGGCCGCTTGCACGCTGCCCCGCATGAGACCCCCGGCAGACAGGGCATCACTGCGATACATCAATCGCGCTGAACTCGTGGCAATTATGCAGGCACTCAAACACTCCGAAATGCATGAAGACCTCACCATCTACTCCGGCAGCGTAAGCTCCTTGCAGCTTATTAACTTGCACATTTACCACCCCAGCAGGACCCGGGAGAAACAGGCACCGCGACTGCAGGACATAGGCCATCTCTCATTATCCCACAGACACAAAGGGAACACACCTCATTACAAACCTACCACTCTGACTCATCAGTTGGAGTTGAACATTTGGAGTTGCACGGAGACGGATCTTCAACTCGTCTGGAGCCGGACGGACCGTTTTTTCCAAATGTAAATTATAATTGGCTTCTACTTTCATGCCTCAGTTGCGATGCGCGCCTCAGAAGTGCTTGCCGTGCAGCACAGGTTGCGAACTAGTAAGTCAGCTTTGGCCCGGGACCTCGGTCACACTAAACCTACACTCCAGACCCAGCCAAAATTGCCGTGCCTCCTGTCAAGTTTTGAGGTTGTAACCGGAATTGCGATTTGTACCCGGAAGGATGCACTCTATGCAGTAGCAGGTACAACACGTACATCAGTACATCGGCGTGGCATACCACGTGAACTGTCTGCTGTAAGGAGCAAAGGCGCCAGCCTGTCGAAGGGCCAGGCGCGGCCAGGCGGGGAAATTCTAGGACTTGTGACTCGGCGAATTTCGATTCCGACTTGCGACTAATTATGCCCAGTTGCGAGTTTTCCTATTTACAACCTAAGGTGAACTGCAGCTTGACGAGCCAAAGGCGCCAGCCTATTGAAGGGCCAGGCGGGTACATTGAAGGACTTAGCGAATTTCGCGAGGGACCTGGAGGGACTGATGTTTGTAACACTGTCTACTGGGCATACAAACACAGGCCATATGTTGCGCTCCAATATTTCTCTCTACATCAGTATCAACTAGTCGACGAAGTTGGTGATCGGTCAAGCTAGACGCCGTTATGTTGCATCTGGAGCAGCATTCTCCTGAGCTTCAGGGAAAGCCATCATCGCTTTGCATATATGGCCTTCACCAGACAGGCGCGTCACCCAGTGGCCCTGAATGAGAACGCTTGACTGACGCTTGACTCGATGGATTTTCGACCTAAAGTCAAGGAGAAGACAAACTAATCAATTCTCGAAACGAGATGGAAGACGTGCTGTTGAAGCCCCAGTTGAAATATTTTGTCTGAATGCAACGCTGAAATTAGTTAGTCGCAACTCGGAATCCAAATTCGCCTAAGTCCTTGAATCTCCACGCCTGCGCCTGGCCCTTCGACAGGCTGGCGCCTTTGCTCCGTGCAGCTGACAGTTCACGGGGTCCGCCACGCCGATGTACTGATGTACGCGTTACACCTGCTTATACCCGGAATTGCGAGTATTGCCGGAATTGCGATTTGTAACCGGAATTGCGAGTATTGCCGGAATTGCGATTTGTAACCGGAATTGCGAGTATTGCCGGTATTGCGAGTATCGCGAGCATTGCGAGTATCGCGAGCATTGCGAGTATTGCCGATGCGATTTAAACCGGAATTGCGAGTGTTGCGAGTATTGCCGATGCGATTGAAACCGGAATTGCGAGTATTGCCGGAAGTTCGAGTATTGCTGAAATTGCGATTTGTAACCTCCTGTCAAATTGGAAATCTACGAGCAGAAATCTATGAGATTACCCATATGTTGCAGGCGCCACGCTGTAGCCTGCGAATCATATTATCTAATCTGATTTGGCGCACTGCTGACATCCAACTCTTCCCGTACGCATAGTGATCTATCATCTAATCTGATTTGGCGTACTGCGGATATCCAACTCTTCCCGTACGCATCCAACTCTTCCCGTACGCATGGTGATCTATCATCTTATCTGAGTACTGCTGACATCCAACTCTTCCTGTACACACGTGTTTATTTTTCTTTCAATTTAGTAGAGATCCCGGCAGCCATCATCATTCATACTGTCTAACAGACATTTCCCCGGCGAGCTCCTCCCTAGAGTTCGTTCGTCACTGCAGACTGCTCTAGTCTCCTCCTCCACCTCCTCCTCCTCAAGTAAGTTTGATTGCCTCGGAATCGACCAGTCGAGTAGTCGAATTGCAGCCTCCTTCTTAACTTGTTGACTTGCGGAAACGCGATTTGCTTAATTGCTCAAGTTCTGGCTGACTCTGGAATTCCTTTCCACGTTGTGCAGTCGTTTCCCTTCCCCGGCGAGCTCCTACTCCAACTCAGAGTTACTGACTGCTCTAGTCTCCTCCTCCTCCTCCTCCTCCTCCTCCTCCTCTGTTACACCACGATTCGGGTGTGACACAAAGATACACGCACGTAGCGCAGTACAGTCAGATATGAGAGCTTTGAGTTGTAGTTTGGGCGAGGACCTGCGTAAGGTTCCGTCGCAATAGTAGGGGTCCGTCCAATGTTCCCGATCCGAGATCTAGTTGGCCGATGGAAGGTTCCGTGGGGGATTTTCCTAGGGAAAGGTCCGTTTGGGAGCGACCCTTTGAGGAGAAGATCCAATTGGGAATTTTCGAAGGAATGTTCGAGGAATGTTCTTTAGGAATATTCCGATAGGAAAGCTATAAATAGAGTGCCTACGCCTGAGTCTTCAATTATATCTTAATTTCACTTGTAACCCCGAGTCAAGAGTCACCCCTGGAGTCCCGTCTCTTGTCCCAGTCTCCTCTACGTGAGTTGTCTTTGATTCCCGCATCGCCCTGTCGGACATATCCTTGTCGCGACCCGAGACCCGATTTGCCAAGACCCTGAAGACCCCAGCCCGGCCTCCGCGACATATCCTTGTCCCGGCCTCAAGACCCTGAAGACCCCAGCCCGGCCAGCGACATATCCTTGTCCGGGCCTCGAGACCCTGAAGACCCCCCCGAAAGTACGTGCTCAGAGGCAGTACCTGTGGGCTGGCATTAGGCTTGTATAGTTAAGATATTGAATAGCTGTCCGAAGACCTTCTGTCCGACGATCCGCGGTTGCGCGTCCCTTGACCAAGGACGGTAATTGTCGTCCACTAGACTTGGAATTAGTTAGATTACGGCACTACTTGATCAGTCGCTTAGTTGTCAGCCGACACTACCCAACTAAACAGCAGTCGGTGACGTGTGCAGATTGGCCCTACCCTAAAGCGCGCTCCCTAACTCCTTTTCCTGTGTGTTACACTTGGTTTCGGAGCTTAGGTGTGGTCCCACGCTACAGAGTATCTGTGTCATTGTCGTACCCCTGCAAAGCGAAACCCTTGCAGTCACTCGAGAACAAGCTCATATCACGTGATCTTCCCACCACGTGTCGCTTACTACCCGTGACATTTATTTCACACCCATGCAAGCGATACCCCATATCCCTGCAGTGCCTCGAGGCCAACCGCTAATCACGTGGCCACCCTCTGACACCAGTCGCTTACTACGGCGGCGCTTACTACGGCGGCGTAGTCTACGCCTGCGCTCGCCAGCCAGTCCACGGGAGAATATACGGAAGTGCTGGACATTCTCTGGCCACATGCCGGTAGCGCGCAGTCCCTCTCGCCCTAGCCAAGCCCCAACCAAGTCTCATGGCCTTCAGAGACACATGGAGCTAGATATCATTAAAATATAAAATATGAAGGAATTAGCTAGAGCCCTTGGACTACAAGCCGAGCTAGGGCTACAAGTTTACCAGCCTTGGTAACGTTACTCTCCCTCCGCTCCCTCGTCTCTACACCCCCTGGGATTCAGCATGAAAGAACGTGAGCATGAAAAGACGTGAATGCTAAGCAATGTCCGCAAGTGGGGGCAAACACCTGACCTAGCGCCACTTGTCCGAAACGGTCAACTACTCCAGAACTTCGCCACAATAGACCCAGTCCAGCTAACCCAAATCATGCAAGCCCTGAGGAGCAATTGATTCTAGACATCCAACCCGGCAAAAGGATGTCACCATGGATAACATGGAGGATGATGCGCATCAACTTCAACAACCTCCGCATCAACAATTTTTTCACTTGGATCCGCATCAGATGTTCCAGATCATCCAAGCCGTGAGAGAAGAAGTTGGTCAAGAGATGCAGGAGCAATTGAGGCAACACCCAAATGCGAGTAGGCGGGGACAAACCCAAGCCCAATTCGACAAGGGTACTTCCCAAGCTCAACTAGGCAGGGAGACAGGAACGGGGATGGCACGACCCTTCCTCCTTTGACCCCAGAGGGCAGGGAATACTTGCGGGCCAATGACGGGTGTTTTTTGCCGAGAGCTTGGACATTGGACCCAAGAGTGCCCATGTAGGGAGGCCCAAAACCGCCGATGGGGCTATGGGAGGTACACACAGGAAGTAATCTCCCCGGCACGCATTTGGTAGTGAAATCTGAAACTGCTGTCTCGATCATGTACATGACGTCCGGATAAAGGAACAAAAGAACCATCCACTACGTTCTATCCTCGAGCCAAGAAAGGTACAATATCACCAATATTCCATCCTCAAGGGCAGCATAAGGAACAAAACAACCATCCACTACGTTGTATCCTCAAGGGCAGAGTTGGAAAAAGCGGGTGTTGTGTCCGTTTTGTCTATCCGCAAAGGTAGAAAAAACGTACTACACACTTCTGTCCTTGACCCATCTCCCGAAATATCCAGTTGTGCGTTCCAAGCCATCAGTCCTAGGGTAGTGGGGTGTACAAAGTCCCTAAGGTGTAACGAGTCCAAGCCATCAGTCCTAGGGTATACCAAAACCCTGAGGTGTAACGAGTCTCAAGCCATCAGTCCTAGGGTGTACAAAGTCCCTAAGGTGTAACGAGTCCAAGCCATCAGTCCTAGGGTATACCAAAACCCTGAGGTGTAACAAGTCACCAAGAAAAACCAAGACCCCGAGGCAGACCTGGCACCACCGTATCTGGCCATCGAACAACATGAAACCTAGAACCCAAGACCCAAGACCCAAGACCCGAGGCAGACCTGGCACCACCGGGATCTGGCCATCGAACAACATGAAACCTAGAACCCAAGACCCAAGACCCAAGACCCAAGACCCAAGACCCCGAGGCAGACCTGGCACCACCGGGATCTGGCCATCGAACAACATGAAACCTAGAACCCAAGACCCACGACCCAAGACCCAAGACCCCGAGGCAGACCTGGCACCACCGGGATCTGGCCATCTTACAACATGAAACCTAGAACCCAAGACCCAAGACCCAAGACCCAAGACCCAAGACCCCGAGGCAGACCTGGCACCACCGGGATCTGGCCATCGAACAACATGAAACCTAGAACCCAAGACCCACGACCCAAGACCCAAGACCCCGAGGCAGACCTGGCACCACCGGGATCTGGCCCTCGAACACATGATTTACCTAGAAGAAAAAAAAAAAAAAATGGAACTAGAGACGTCTAGACCCTGGAAGAAAAAAAAAATTGATACGAGCCATAAGTTGTCTTAGACCCACACTTGCAGCTCAAGCTCCAGTCTTGATACAATGCTTGCCGCACTGCACACCCGGACACTTTGTGCCACCAGGGCCCTACACCAGGGTTACTGAAGAGCCCATGGACAATGAGTCCCCCCTCCTGCCCTTGCTCAACAACCAGCAGGGCGAGGACTACGAGGACACTGATGGTAACAGCCACCAGCGACCTCACCGCCTACCTGGCACCAGCTCACGCCCCAGGCGTGCGCCTTGATGTGGACTACATTCTATTTAGTTTTTTTGTGCTCACCCGTGCCCCCGACGAATATTTTTTTGGACTAAATAGAACGGTTGTAGTAGCATAGGACCCTGATACAAGTACCTGCATTTTACGGTACATAGTAGATAATTAGTAATAAGTCCAAGTTTCCAAGATCCAAGTCCGAGTCCAAGATTTCAAGTCCAAGATCCAAGCCTAGATTAATATAATTTTTTTGTTTTGTTTTTTCACCTAGTAGCACAGTCCTAGGGTTCAGTTCTAATGATGAGGGCATCATTTGCTTGAGGTAGTGGGGGTGAGTGTTACACCACGATTCGGGTGTGACACAAAGATACACGCACGTAGCGCAGTACAGTCAGATATGAGAGCTTTGAGTTGTAGTTTGGGGCGAGGACCTGCGTAAGGTTCCGTCGCAATAGTAGGGGTCCGTCCAATGTTCCCGATCCGAGATCTAGTTGGCCGATGGAAGGTTCCGTGGGGGATTTTCCTAGGGAAAGGTCCGTTTGGGAGCGACCCTTTGAGAGAAGATCCAATTGGGAATTTTCGAAGGAATGTTCGAGGAATGTTCTTTAGGAATATTCCGATAGGAAAAGCTATAAATAGAGTGCCTACGCCTGAAGTCTTCAATTATATCTTAATTCACTTGTAACCCCGAGTCAAGAGTCACCCCTGGAGTCCCGTCTCTTGTCCCAGTCTCCTCTACGTGAGTTGTCTTTGATTCCCCGCATCGCCCTGTCGGACATATCCTTGTCGCGACCCGAGACCCTGATTTGCCAAGACCCTGAAGACCCCAGCCCGGCCTCCGCGACATATCCTTGTCCCGGCCTCAAGACCCTGAAGACCCCAGCCCGGCCCCAGCGACATATCCTTGTCCCGGCCTCGAGACCCTGAAGACCCCCCGAAAGTACGTGCTCAGAGGCAGTACCTGTGGCTGGCATTAGGCTTGTATAGTTAAGATATTGAATAGCTGTCCGAAGACCTTCTGTCCGACGATCCGCGGTTGCGCGTCCCTTGACCAAGGACGGTAATTGTCGTCCACTAGACTTGGAATTAGTTAGATTACGGCACTACTTGATTGACTATCAGTCGCTTAGTTGTCAGCCGACACTACCCGACTAAACAGCAGTCGGTGACGTGTGCAGATTGGCCCTACCCTAAAGCGCGCTCCCTAACTCCTTTTCCTGTGTGTTACATCCTCCTCCTCCTCCCCCTCCTCCTCCTCCTCCCTGCCCCTGCTGTCGACAGTTCATCACTGCTGATTGCTGATTGCTCTCTTCTCCTCGTCCACCTCCTCCTCAAGTAAGTTTGATTGCTTCAGAATTGATCAGTCGAGTAGTCGAATTGCTTCTTAATTTGCGAAAATGCGATCTGTAACCGTAATTGCGAAAGAATTACAAGAGATGTTGGCAGCAACTCCTCGCTCAAATGCGCGATGTCTCAAACTTACAGTGCATTGCATGGTATGTTACAGGGTACTACAAAGCGCGCGCGGCGGCGCGATTTCGCGCACGCTTTTGAGCCCCATCGCGCGTTTCGCGCAGTTTTTCAACACCCAACGGGCGCAGCACGCCTTCGTTTCGTTTTTGCTCTACCAATTCGACGGTCGTGCGCTTTAAGCGCTGACCAATTTGACAAAAGGTAGTCAGGGGGGGGCAGGGCTGTTGCCCGGGCTGCTGTTGTTGTGAGGCTTCATCTGCCGCTGGTGCGATCCTGGACTCTTCTGCCTCGCCATGCGTACAAGTAAACTGTCACAGGAGGATTTATAATGTAGCAGAGACTAGACGGTTGCACCGGTTACACTGGGCGGTGCCACTTAGCCCTAAAGGGTTCGCGTCGCCTGAGGCTTTCGTCTCAAGCCAACTGACGATGTCGCATGAGCGTTTCCACTGGTCAATTGGTCGCTCCCGTATTGGAACTCAACAATTCGCAACTCAAAAACTCGCAAATCAACTCAACTCAACTCAGCCTCTACGGCCCAAGCTCTGCCTCTACGGCTCCTACTCGCTCCCACCCTCGACTCTCCTTAGCCTGCACCCTCTTTCCCTCCTGGCCCTCCGTCGCCCTTCCTTTTCTCTGACCTGCCTCCTACCTCCAGTCTTCTGCCCCCCCTCCTGTATCACTCTCACTTCCCCACTTACTCCCACTCGTTTTCCCACCCCTCTCTCACTATCCTCAGCACCTTCCCCTTTAAAACTCTTTCTTTTCACCCCCCCTGCTCACTTCACCCCCCCATCCCTTCCACTGACCCGCCTCCTTAACAATTCCCGTCTCCATCTTGTCTGCATCACCAATCCCTCTAGCCTGGCCGCACTCTCCCTCCCATGCCCCCCTCCTCCCACCACCCTTTCCGTTTCCACCCCCTTCACCACGCACGCCCCCCCCCCCCCCCCCCCACCCCCCTCGTTGGGGACACCAGCAGCAGCAGATTCCTCCCCCCCCCCCCCCCCCCCCCCCCCCTCCCTCCACCACCCCCTTCTCCTCTCTCCACCCCTCCACTCTCTCGTGCTCCCCATCGTCCCCCCCCACCCTTCACCTTCCCTCTCCCCTCTCCCCTCCCACCTCCCACCTCTCCTACACAGATGGTTCTGCTATTCCGCCACCCTCACAGGCGCTGCCTTCTTCCATTCACCTTCCTCCTCCTTGTTCCACATCCGACCAGGCGGTGACGCAGAAATTAACACAATCATACGAGCCAAACTTTCCGGCATCCTTGCTTCCTTGCAACACGCTTCTATCCACCACCCTTTGGACCCCATTCGCCTCTACACCGACTCTCTGGTCAGCCTCTTCCTCACCCGCAAAATCACCTACCTTCCACATTCCTTTAACTTCAACAAACATCTCCCCATCCTCATTTCCATCTGTCACCTCATTTTTGACTGCCTCGCCTCATCATCTCCCACCACCTTTACAAAGTCCTCTCCCACATTGGCATCCCTTGCAGAGAGGCTGCTGACAAAGGCGCCCGGTTTGCCTTGGATAACCCCGAGCTTGTGCCTTTGACTCCTCCTCCTCCCACCTCAGTCCCCTCTCCTACCTCCCCTATTGACCTTGCTTTTAACCCCTTCTACTTCCTCTGACCCCCACCCACCCCTCCGTTTCTTCTCCGACCTTTCCTCCCCTGTTTCCTCTTTTCTCACTTATTATTGCACACACCTTACCCTATCTTCTTCACCTTGCTGTTCCGTGGCACGCGTCCTCTCTCCTTCCCCCCACCCACCCCGCCACATCTCGCCCTCCGCCACTTCTCGCCCTCTTCACCCCCCCTCCCACCCCCTGCTTCCTCCCTGCTCCTAGCTCTCACATGTGAAACTCTTGCACTTTTCCCTTTATCCGCAACATCCTTTGACTCCTTTTTAATCAGTTCTGGACAGCTTTCCGTTCCCCCATTCCCGCCCCCCCCCCTCAACCGTGTACCATTTGCCACCCGCCCATCTCGACGTCTCTTGCCCTTTCCCACGTTTTCGCCAATCCCACGACACCCCTGCCCATCTCCTCGCCTCTTGCCCCCACCCCACCTTCCAGTCCTTATATATTGCACGCCACAACTAGAAGCTCACACAATCCACATTTCTGAACTCACCTATATTTGGGATACTCTTTACCCCACCACCCTTCTTACAAAGCAGGCCTAACACTCTAAACTTCAATTGCAACTACATTACATTACATTACATGTTAAAGTCTACTTGACACCGCGAGGGTGTATGAGACTCTGTGCTTTAAACAAAAGAAAAAAGCACCCACAAAGCAAAAAACCCCATTACATCAGGGGTGTGTCGAGGACAAACAAACCAAACTCCCAACCACCGTTTTGGTGGCGTAGGTATTAAACCCCTTAGAGCAGGACCCAGATCTCAACCACTTACAGTGGCGGAGGTAAGAAGCTAACAAATGAGAAGTCTCAAGAAGAAAAAAAAGGGATAATAAATTACGGTGCCACTAAGCAGTCCAGGGCTTCCTGTCTTGCTCTTCTACAAAGTAGAAAGATAGTCGGCTAGGTTGCTCCAAAAAGACTTAGTGCCATTTCCATTCATAAAGGTTCTGAATGTGGAATCGCAGAATTCCACATTCCATACGGTTAAGTCGGTATCCTCATGGACATGCCTATAAATATCTGTAAACAGATTCTGGTAGCTGAGGCGAATATCATTATAAAAAGGGCACTCAAACATATGCATTTTATCCTCAGTTTTTTGGAACCCACACATTTGACAGTGTCTCATTGAGCGAGGGATGTGTGCTCTATCCACCACCCTCATTCTTTCTGTGTTCAGCCAATGGGAACCCATTCTAAACTGTGCTATAGAACGAATCTGATCCTGCTTATGTAAGGCGGATGTAAAAGGAATCAAGCCATTCTCATCATTGCTGTTGGCTGCGAACCATTTTTGGTATCGGAGGCGTTTAAAGCCAACCCTTCTCTCATCAGGGATGTCTCTAACTGCATTGGTGTCACTTGGGTACTTAAACCTCCATGACTCAAAAACTTCAGACATAATACCTTCGACATCGACAGCCTCCAAAATGTTGATGTTTTTACTGGATCCTAGCTTGTGGAGAGCACAACGCAAGTCATGAACCCAGCCAGTGTTGGAGTCAAAAGATTCCTCAAGAGCCATTCTAATGAGATCCTCAGGTTCTTTATGTATGGTCTTGTTCCAGAAGCGCAAAGCTTGTTTAAGCCAAGCAAAACACAACGGGGTTCTACCAGCTCTTCCATGATAATATTAGATGTAGTAGATTGGCAAAACCCAACATTTGTTTTTAAGTATACCTCTATGCCATTTCTCACAAGCATGGTCATTTGAGATAAGTGTGTTGTTCAGAAATAGAAGGAGCCCACACCTCACAGCCAAAATTCAGGATAGGTTGTACAAGAGAATCAAACAGGTGGGTGAGAATATCAATATTGTATATCTCCATAGTATGGCATCGCCTACGAAGCATGTGGTGTGCCTTTTGGGCCTTAGTGAGCATCCTAGAAAAAGCAGCTTTTGCACGATTGCTTGAGTCACCATCCACAAAGAGGGATCCCAAGTAGATAAAAGATAACTTTGTAGAAAGTTGTGCTCCATCATAGACAAATTTGTAATCAGGATCCATGCGGGCCTCATCACAGAATTGTTTGTTGAAAACGACAATCTCAGTTTTCTTTATATTCACAGCCATCTTAGTAGCCTCGCAGAAATCTCTCAGGCAGTCAAGCATCGCTTGCATATCTGCCGGGGATTCTGCCATTATAGCTAGGTCATCAGCATAAAGTAACAGTTGCAGAATCTTTCCCCTAAGCTCAGCCCCTACATTTGGGAGCTTGGATTGGGAGGAACGATTCAATTCTATCAATGAACAGACCGAATAGGAGTGGGGATAGGGGGTCTCCTTGTTTAACTCCTACAAGGGATGGAAAGGAGGATCCAATGTCCCCATGTAGGCGAACTTGGAAAACAACATGATTATACATGGACTTCAGAATACTGAGATAGGGGTCCTTGACTCCTAGCCTTGCTAAGCAATCCCATAGCAAGTCTCTGTTGACCCAATCATAAGCCTTCTTGAAATCAACAAAAGCCACAAAGAGTGGTTTTTTTCTTTTCTCTATATTTATCTACAATATGGTTAAGAATGAATGATGCATCTGCAGTAACCCCTACCACTTCTAAATCCATATTGGCCAGCGGCTCTGAGGTTGAATTCTTCTGACCAATCATCTAGTCTACGTAGCATGCAAAGGGAGAAAGATCTTTCCTATGGAGTTGCTCACCGCAAGACCTCGATAGTTGTCCTTGTCATACACACTGCCTTTGGATTTGGGTACGGGTACCAAGGCAGCTGCAGCCCATTGGCTAGGGTAAGAAGTCTTCCAGATGAGATTAAACAGGTTAGTCATAGCTTGTACAAATCGGGAGTTGGCCTCATGGGAAGCAAATCTGTACCATTCTGCAGGGATACCATCTACCCCGGGGGAGGAGTTTTTTCCGTAGGGATTGGAGAACAGAAAACACCTCCTGGTGGTAAAGTCTTGACATAACCATGTTGGTGCGGCCTCTATCTGAGGTCCATCAGCTTGAGGGACAAAGTCCCTAGCATCCAGACTTGGATCAATAACCTACTTGCACATCAAAGAGGTCTGCAAAATAATCAGTCCAATCATGAATTGTGATATCTGCCGTAGTGGCCTTGTTAGGCTCACGCACGTCTTTCCAAAAACTTTTCGGATTATGCCGAAGATTCGTATGAAGGTTCTCCATGCGTGTTTCTAGCCACTTCCTCTTCTTTCTTCTGAGAATCCTCTTGTACTCCTTGTGCATAGAACCAGCCAAGTCAGAGCTAGAGCCATGTTGATGTTCTGCTTGGCTTGCTGCCTGTCTAGCACGATTGCATTCATCATCATACCATGCGTTCACAGGGCCCGTGCTTAACGCTTAGCTACAGGTTTGTGACATGGTGTGCATTTGCTTATGGCTAGTTCAATAGCACTAGCAATCCCCTTCTCTGAATCTTCCATAGATGAAGCTATGGAGTGCATTGTCAAGTAATCGGTTAACGTCTGGATCACGCTTAATTGTGTGTGCATACATCTGGACATAGTTGTCTTTCCATTTCAGTTTGGGCGAAGGTTTACCACCAGCAGGTGTACTAATAGTACCTTGAGAAGGCCTAAGGGCAGCATCTGGTATGTGGAGTGTGATAGGCATGTGGTCAAACTTTCCACCCCCGGGCCTGAGAGGGCAGTCATGCTTGGGAGCCACACTAAACTTGACTCCTGGGGTGTTGAGAAGACTAGGGGCGGCTAGCGCATAAATCAATGACAGATTTCTTGTCCATGCCATCTGCAAAGAAGGTATGTGCACCTTGCATATCACCTTCTGTTCTACCGTTAAGGATGATAAGACCAGTTACTAACACATAGCTGGAGTAGGGCCCCCCCAATCGATTGGGGGAGCTGTGTCCATGCTACACCTCGGTTGAATGGTTTGGTTGGGGGCTGTACTACTGGTTTGGGATACTGGTTCATCTCCTAACTCGGTATCATCATTGTCCACACCAAGACCAACCCGAGCGTTGAAGTCACCCATCACCACAAACGTTGCCTTTTTCCTGGAAGTTCCCAATGATTTTACCTAGAGTGAGGAAGTGGTCCTCTATACTAATGCAGTCGTCACCATGTTTGTAGTATGAGCTGTTAGCATGTGGGATATAGCACACACCAATGTGTGTTCCATGTATGCGAATCCATGCCATGCCTAATTCAGGTGCCTCATGGACTAAAGTAGCATTTAGGCAAGTGCGGACATAGATAGCGACCCCCCCATCCTTGCTCAACTTGGGGCGAGGGGCACAAGAAAGGCATTTGAAACCTGGAATGTGGGGGTGTCTAGCTGGCCACGCACCCCTGTGTGTGAAAACAATAAAATGTCGTGTTTTCTCACCACTTTCATTGCTGCACCGCAGCTGCTCAGAACACTGAGTTGTCCTCTGATGTTCCATGCAAGGCACCTTAGTCCACTTCATGCATCAGTCGATGAGACACCTGAAGGGGGAGCCTTGTCCCGCACCTTCAGGAGTCCTCTATTGAACGAAACCCACTTAGAGGGGTCCCTCTTAGCTTCCAGAAACGCTGGAAGGTGTTCCTTGTGCAGCTTCAGCTCCTCAGGAGACAAGAAATCCAGAGCTGCTATTCCGCTATCCTTGAGGAACCTTCGGTTCCTCACAATGGAGGAAGCATCGAAGCTGGAGGATACTGTGATTAGGGCAAGGCGGGGTCGTGAGGGATCCACCTTGCCTCCCATGCGCGTCGAGCGGACACAATAGTAAACTCTGCCTTGTCTTGCTCCTTCTGGGCGTAGGTGTTGTTGGCTTCTAAAGCCTGGGTGAGCTTAGACTTTACAGCCACCGCTAGCTGCCTGTCGTTCTCGTTGGGATCTTCAGGGATGCCTGAGATCCTGAATTGCATGTCGTAACCTGCTTGGTCTGGGGGGGCTGAGCCCGGTCGCTGTATGAGTGGCCGACTCCATGCAGATTCTTTTCCCCCTGCTGGGGGCACCACCGGCCGATCCTTGATAGCAGCTTTCCAGGGCGGAAATGCGCTTCTCCTGGGATACTATCGTATCCCTCTGGGCGTTCAGAGTGGCCTCTATGTTTGCGATCTTATTGGTCTGTTTCTGAACGGTTTCCCGCATCTCACTCAAAAGTCCTTCCACCGACTTCAATGTTTGATGCGACTCTTTTTTAATCGAGTCGAACGATTTGTCCAGTGTGGGTTTAAGCGTTGTAGCGTACCACATTGCAAACCACGGGGGGGTGCATTATCCCCGGGTGATCCAGGGTCAATGCTCATGTCTTGCGTCTGACTTCTAGTTATTGTCATAGCTATTCGCACAGGTTTAGTTGGGAGAGCAGCGAGTTATTGGGTGCCGGGTGACAGGTGCAATTTGAAAGTTGCGAGTTTGGGTATTACTATAGAACGAATCTGATCCTGCTTATGTAAGGCGGATGTAAAGGGAATCAAGCCATTCTCATCATTGCTGTTGGCTGCGAACCATTTTTGGTATCGGAGGCGTTTAAAGCCAACCCTTCTCTCATCAGGGATGTCAACTGATTCTTGTTGGCTGGCTGGCTGGACAGTGGTAAAACGTGCTGCACATAACGCTTGCAGCCAGCAGCCCATGCACTTATGCAGTCCACTGTGCACTAGCTTCCATCCTGCACATCCTTACCTCTCTCGGTATCCACTCTGCTTTCGTTCGCCTCCTTATTAACTCTCTTCACCTTCATGCAGTCTCCTGCGCTCATCAAATCACCTGCCACCGTCGCGCTTCAGAATCTGCTACTCTTACTTCACCCACTCTGCCCTCCCCTAGTACTACCTTCCGCCCCCGGTAACACCCCTCCCCCCTCCAGGTGTTGTCCCCCTTTGAAGACCCTCTTTGGACAGCTTCCTTAATTCACGCTGATTTAATGCCTTTCTTTTCTATTACTTCTCTTTTCTTGTTGACAGATACTGCTGGCACCCGCCCTATTGATATAAATAGCTTTTTTTGTATTCAGGCTGTTGTATATGACGGACTGCCTCCATATGACTGACCTCCTATCCCCTCGGAACCTTCGGATCGGTAATTAACCCACAGAATCCCCTCTAAATGTCCTCAAACCTTAGATTCTTGAACTATCCTTTGGATTATCCTCAGCTCGGCTGAAACCCATTAATATGCTCTCCCGCAGGTCTCCAAAGATGGAAGCGGCGAATTGGTCCCAATTCCGAGGCACTGTTATGTACGTCTTCGTTTTCTTCGCGTTGTTCAATGTACAATCCGCGAAAGCAGGTGAGCCTATCCGCCGCACCCCATAGTTGTTTCCTCATTACCAGCAGAGTCCTTCCCACCGCCAACCCCGTACTAGATTCCAGATGCTAAGCCCCCTACGGCTAAAAAACACAACTCTATCGCTATCAAATCTGCTGTCCGTCACATTGCCTGAAGTCGAATCGTCAGGAATTGGTTAGTCTTTAGCTTGCTCAAAGCTCCCCACCTCGAAATGCGTTCTCTTCTTTATTTTGTTTGGTTTGGCTCGTCCCTATTCTGGGCACGGAGGAGGTGGATGGATTCAGCTTCTCCATCACATACCACATAGTGCACTCGCAGGAATTTGTTTGTGAATGAAACACTTCAACATGCTCTGGCAGGCGTGGGTCAGCCCTGTGATGCCTACCCGAGTAGACAAGGTGATTTGTCAGTGGTAAAATAACCATGCCAATTAGACCCTTGTTTTGGCCCATAACATCAACAACCGGCAGATCAATGGCTGATGTACCCTATAATAACCGGCAAATCAATGGCTGACGTACCCTATAATAACCGGCAAATCAATGGCTGGTGTACCCTATAGAAGCGACCACAGCTGGTAGATTTCCGTTCCCCTTTAAGTCAGTGCATCCCCTCCAGACTGCCCTGTGACAGAACACAAATGTTTAGATTGACATTCTGTATACCAGGATACATAGTAAAGTTATCTGGAAAATCCCCCTGGTTCACCTAAATTTGCATACAAGTGGCTAGCAAAAGTATTCACCACCCCTAGACTTTTGTAACCCTAAACCAAATCAATACAGCAGCCGTACCCAAGGTGATTCAACGAACGTGATTCATGAATGCTTCCTGCTTTGTTACCCACCCATTGCCGTTGGCGCAACTGTACCATTGCTTTACCGTTGACGCTGACTAACATTACAATTGTGTTTCAATTTCTCTCACAGGTGGCGGTCGATTTCTCAAGCAATCACAGCCTGGAGCCGGCGATGCCCGCCGACAGCTGGCAGGCGGTATCGCCGGTGACTTGGGCGGCATGACCCTTGCGCCTGGCACCTACACCGCAGCCGCCGCCATCGGCCTGACCGGGACCCTTACCCTTGACGCTGGAAATAATGTCGACGCCAGCTGGTACTTCAACATTGGAGGTGCCCTCACTACCGCCGCCGCGTCCAAGATGGTGTTTTTCAATAATGTAGGCAAACAGGCGAATGTCCTTTGGGTGGTCACTGGCGCCATCACTACGGGTGCGGGGTCGACCACAATCGGCACCATGGAAGCCTCCGGGACCATTACCTTGGGTGCAGATACTGTGAATGGCGCTCTCGATGCTAGAGGGGCCATCACTGTGGGTGCAGGCGCTGTCTACCTATCCGCCACATCTGTTGGGGCCTTTACATTGGGTGCAGGGGCTCACGCTTCAAATGAACATCCTGATCTGCCGGGAGACTTGATTGGCATGACCCTTGCTCCTGGAACCTACAAGACGGCCGCCGCCACCGGTCTGTCCGGTCTCCTTATCCTTGACGCCGGAGGTGTTGCCGGCGCTGAGTGGACCTTCAAGATTGGTGGTGCCCTTGCTACCGCTGCTGCTTCCAATATGATGATTATAAATGTTAACAGTCAGGCAAGCGTGCTTTGGGAAGTCACTGGCGCTATCTCACTTGGTGCCAGTTCCACCGCAGTTGGTCGCATGGTTTCCTATGGGGCTATCAATTTGGGTGCAATGGCCAAAAGTGGTGCTCTCAAAGCCGGTGGAGCCATCACTGTGGGTGCAGGGGCTGTCTTTGAATCCGCCTCATCTGTTGGCGCCTTGACATTGGGCGCAGGTGCTCACGCTGTGGGCGAGCTACCAGACCTACCTGCTGACATGGGTGGCATGACCCTTGCTCCTGGAACCTACAAGACGGCCGCCGCCACCGGTCTTACCGGCGTCCTTATCCTTGACGCCGGAAATAATCCTAGCGCTAAGTGGGAGTTCAAGATTGGTGGTGCCCTCGCTACCGCTGCCGCTTCCAATATGAAGATTATAAATTGCCCTATTATAAATTGCCCCCAGGCAAGTGTGGATTGGTTGGTCACTGGCGCCATCTCTCTTGGTGCCAGCTCCACCGCACTTGGTAGCATGGTTTCCTTTGGAGCCATCACTTTGGGTGCAATGGCCACAAGTGGTGCTCTCAACGCCGGTGGGGCCATCACTGTGGGCGCAGGGGCCGTCTACGTATCTGTCTCATCTGTTGGTGCCTTGACATTGGGCGCAGGCTCTCACAAAGTAGGCGAGCTACCAGACCTACCTGCTGACATGGGTGGCATGACCCTTGCTCCTGGAACCTACAAAACAGCTGCCGCCACTGGTCTGACCGGCATCCTTACCCTCGCCGGAGGACCCCAAGACAAGTGGACCTTCCACATTGGTGGTACCCTCACAACCGCCGCTGCTTCCAAGATGATACTTACAAACGGTGGAAACGTGCATTGGGAGGTCACAGGCGCCATTTCTCTTGGTGCCAGTTCCACTGCACTCGGTAGCATGATTTCCTATGGAGCCATCACTCTGGGTGCATTGGCCACAAGTGGCGCCCTCGATGCCGGTGGAGCCATCACTGTGGGTGCGGGCGCCCTCGATGCCGGTGGATCCGCCAAATCTGTTGGCGCCTTGACATTGGGCGCAGGTGCTCACGCTGTGGGCGAGCTACCAGACCTACCTGCTGACATGGGTGGCATGATCCTTGCTCCTGGAACCTACAAGACGGCCGCCGCCACCGGTCTGACCGGCACACTTACCCTTGATGGAACCGGTGTATCCAACCCTGAGTGGACCTTCATCATTGGTGGTGCCCTCACAGCCGCCGCAGCTTCCAAGATGCTTGGTGGCACTGATGCGAATGTGAAGTGGGTGGTCACTGGTGCTATCACTACTGGTGCGAGTTCCACCGTGATAGGTAGCATGAAATCCTCCGGGGCCATCACTGTTGGCGCGCTCGCTACATGTGGCGCTCTCACGGCCGAAGGGGCCATCACTGTAGGCGCTGGCGCTATCTATGGGTCTGTAAATACCTTTGCTGGCGAGACTATTGGCGCAGGCGCTATCAAGAAAGTGTGATTGTGTTAAACAGCGCATGTGCACTATGAGTCGTCAGGTGGTGCAGCGCAACAATGTCTTCCAGCGTGTTTGCAGTTGCGACCGTCAGCAATGTGTGGGCCGGTCTATTATATCATATAACTATGGTTTATATGAAATCACAGCTTCCAATTAGTTGTCTAGTCCACGTCGTAGTAATGACATTTGTCGTGATAAGTGTATCTTGTGTGAAAGAATGTAAAGAATACTTGAAATTCTTGGAATACTTGGAGGTATCCTTATCCTCAAGACACGCAGATGGAACCTGTTGTTCCCTCTGACATCAACACAGTAAATTGGGCACCTGGCACCATGGGTGCATCTGGTCACAAGAGGATCCTGTTAGCTTCCTACATGGATGCCCATGGTTGAGTCATTAACACACATACAGTCGGGAAAAAGAATACTTAAGTTAATTTTATGATTATATAATTACAATTTAACATTTTAGACCATTTTACTATTTAAACAATTTAACATTTCATTTTTTAGACGATGTAACACGTTCCTTCTCATTTGTATTTATTTGGGCCACATCTCAACACAATACCAGCTATCGACTGTGCCGAACCAACTTAAAACATGAAAGGCTGGTAGCAGAAATAATCAAGAATTCGATATGAAAAGAAATGAGTGAAGATTATGAAGACAATTTCAAAAATAAATGGAGAGATTCAGACGAAAATCAAAATAGGGTCCAATACCCCCCTCCCCCACATCCCCTCCTAATGGATTAAGTCCGATTTAGATTTTACTATTGGTCCGATTTTGGTATTGAGCAAAAACGATTATGTAGTGTGACCACGTCGATTTTGGTGAAAAGTAGAATCGGCCTAACCAAAAGCAGTGTGACCGACCTCTAAACCGGACGGACAACCGTCAAAACAACCCACAGTAGCAGTCAATATAGAAGGTTTATGATACATGGATAGAGTTGTTTCCCAAACCCAATGGCAGCTCCTCTAAGGCCACCTTCTCGGCATTCATAGTCTTGGTGGAGCTAATTGGAGTGCTCGTTCCAGTTCGGTCGATTCCAAAGCCGAATTTAGCTGAACCGCTGGACCTGTCTATGTAACCGTCCCAGTATGGCCGTTAGGTTTTCAATGATTCGTTATCTAACAGTCGACTCTTCGTAGCCCTATCCGGGCGCTTTCATTGCTCGTCCTTAGTTCGCCAAACAATCCAAGGCGAACTCAGCACACAACTGCGCACTGTGTGCCTGGATTGTTAATACTGCGGCATCACGACTCTCGATGTACGAATACTCGTGCGAAACTAATGTAACCATCCAAGGACAGTGTTGGTTTCCTTTCCAAAGATTTTAATTTACTCTTCCCCTTCACTTCAGCAGCCCCCCACCCAGTATCAAACATGCATACCATTCCAACCAGGGTACCACAAAGCGCGCGCGGCAGCGCGATTTCACACAAGCTTTTTGAGCCCCACTGCGCGTTTCGCGCAGTTTTTCAACTCCCTGTGGGCGCAGCGCGCAGTTTTTGCGTTTTTTTCACTACAAAGCGCTGACCAATTTGACGTTTGTGCGCTACCGGTATACGCGCTGACCAATTAGACAAAATGCAGTGCCCTGATTCCAACCACCCCCAGAAATACCCATATTATCCCCCTGCATTCCCCGACCTCTCCCTGCCCATCACCCACCCACAACCACACGAACACAGCCATCCCCACGCAGGGTGGGCCACCCTTACTTGATGACTTGATCCTCCCCCGAGAACCTGCGAACGCTTGCATAGCTATCGACCCCGCAGAGAAAATAGTAGGGGCCCCTGGCGGGTCCCCTGGAGGTCGGCCCCGGGGGTGGTGTAATGTTCGTCAAGCAGCAGTGGCAGCCTCCTTGGTGATGGATGCACAAGCAGTTGCTTACTTATCCGTACAATTTAATATTGGGGGGGTCAAGAATCAATGTAGCATGGCATGGCATTATTATTCAACTTGGTGGCCTGTAAGACTAATGAACTTATTAGCTCACTGACTTCCCGAAGTTCCATGGAGGCAGGTGCAGCAACTCCCGAGGCTACAGTTGCTACTTCGCAACCTGCAGGAACTAGTGCAAAATAGCAGATATCCCTGTCAAGCACAATGCGCTGATGCAATGAGCAACGCGAGTCACGAAGAAGCGAATTCTTCAAGGGGAAATCGTAGACGTGCGCCAGGTCCCTAGGCTGAGTCCACAGGACAGGAGGGAAACATCAAAATGAAAACGCTGCGTCCACAGACCGCAACCCTGAGATACGTACGCGAAAAAGTGCCCTCAGAGGTAATCCGCCCCCGACGGGAATCGAACACAAGTCGGTAAGATTTCAGGCCAGTCAGATTAACCGGCAATTTTGACCGGCGTTCTTGGGAAGGTTTGAAGATGTGAAGATTTGAAGATGTGAAAAAACAGCCCGATTTCGCGTAAGTATCGCATAGGTCTGTCCTCCTTAGGGGGCCGACCAACCATACCTGCGTGATCGCAAAGCTACATACCTGAAGCTTGTTCTTCGTGCTCATTTGCCCAGTCGGGCCAGTGGTGTTGACGGAAAATCCATTTATCACCGCTTGAAGGTATCATTGTCTCATTGAGCAAAAATGCGTAACAGGTGCAACAGCTTCTGCAATTGTTGGACGGTATTCAAGAATCATCGCAAATAATGTTGCTACTTGCACCACTAGTTCCACACCATGGAGCTGACTAGTTGTGTTCCACCATGGTGTGGAACACTGTTACTTTTAGGGTTACAGCTTCCATTCCCCATCCTTTGTTCAAATAAACCTGAAGCTGGGAGGAAGCAGCACTCAGAAGCTAGGAGGAAGCAGCACTCAGAAGCTAGGAAGATGCTGCACTCAGAAGCTAGGAAGATGCCGCACTCAGAAGCTAGGAGGAAGCAGCACTCAGAAGCTAGGAAGATGCTGCACTCAGAAGCTGGGAGGATGCTGCACTCAGAAGCTAGGATGAAGCTGCACTCAGAAGCTAGGAGGGAAGCTGCACTCAGAAGGTTGTGTGGCATAGCTTTTATTTTCAAGTTTTAGTAGCAGCTTCTAAACAGCTCCCCTGGCTTGCTACCCAGCCAAACCTAAAGCAAGGTAGCTCTTCTAGAAGCTGACAGAATCATTTTTCTGATACTGTTGAAATCATGGGGCTTTGCCAAGTGACTGGCTCAGGGAGCTGCCTCGAAGCTGCTGCTCGTAGGTGAAAAGAAAAGCTATGTTGTGTGTGTTATTGTTCGGCTTTCATGCCGTCTCTAGAGTGGCTCAGAGCAGCCAGTGCTTAGACCCTGGCTTGCTCCGACCAGTGCCGTGGCCAACTAGGGCCACGTGCCTCACCACGCATTACTAGCTGTACTGCTACCTTTTCCTTCATCAGTCGGCTTCGATGCCGACTGTTCATCTTATGTAAGCTAAAGTCTTTCCAGCTACCGTGTCATCGCAGTCTCACTACTTCGACTACAAAAGTGTGGGATTGTCTTGGGTTCAGCACTTCTGCCATGGGCCTGTCTGCGACTGTGGATTAAAGTTACGACAGGGATTGGCCATGGCAGCCACTGCTTATGTTTTTGGCCACAAGCAAGCCAAAGGAGCTGCCTAGAAGCTGCTGCTTGTGGGCAAACAGAAAAGGTAGGATCCTAGGATCCTTCCATATTGGAAGTTAGTAGGAAGTCATGCTCCATTAGATAGGTGGATGGATATCTATAAGTTTAAGATTAGATCCCCTTTTCTTGCATGCTAAAATCTGTGGGCTTAGCCCAGTGGTTGGATTAGGGAGCTGCCTAGAAGCTGCTACCAGTTTGGCTGAACAAGTCAGGGGAGCTGCTTGGAAGCTGCTACGCATGGATTGGATTGGATTGTTACATGGGGGTTTCATCAGCTCTGGGCTGCTCACCGTCTACCAATTCCAAGTCCCCCCGTGCGATATCCCCGGAACGCATGGAGCTTACTTATTAAGCAGATGCTACTCATAGCCCAAAAGAAGAGCTAGGGTGTGGACTGTAAACCCTATTATTAGGGCTGTCAAGCTTTATATCGTACAATATTTATTATATCGTGTACCGTACGATATATCGTACGGTATGCTTATTATGTGAACCGATATTATGCGAAACGGGTGATGGATATTTTATGTATCGGGTGATGGGTTACTATGCGTATCGGGTGTTGGGTAACTATGCGTATCGGGGTGGGGTATCTAGGAGTATGTGGTTGTGGGGTAACCAGTGGTGGTGGGCCAAAAAATGGTTGGTGGGTGGTCCAGGGATGGGATGTGGGTGGTCAGATAGTGTGGATTTGACTTAATATCGTACGGTACGCATAATATCGCTTCACATACCGGTAATAAGCATATCGTACGATATATCGTACGGTACACGGTAAAATAAATATCGTACGATATAAAGCTTGACAGCCCTACTGATATAACTACGTCGCTTTTATTGCCTAAGGCGGCGAGCAGCCGGATTGCTGGACTGAAGACCTGCAGTTGTATTTATACTCCTCATGCTAGTTTGTCACCTATTCCTGCATACAGCGAGCAGCCTGGCGGCTGATAGACGACGTTATCAATCCAACTCCAAATTTTGTTCAAGTTCAAATTACATACTTGTGGTGGCAAAACCAGGCCAGAGTTGGCTCTAAACAATCCCTCACCAAAACTTCCTAGGGGATCTCCCAACTGTCCTCATTTATGTGCGGGGACAAACAAGCCCCCCCCCCCCCCCCCCCCCCCCCTACTGTTTTGGGACATGAAAGGATTTAAACCCGAGAGGGTGGGTCTCCCTGCCCTCACCGAAGTCATAGATATTTTCGGGATTATCTTACGATATATCGTGTTCACCGGAAAGAAAGAAAGATTACAATGGCCACTTATCCTGGCAGTGGAAACACCACCGCCCCCGAGGGAACGGACTCCAAAAAAAACCGGGATATATCGTACTGGTGTAGAGTTATACCGTCTTGACTATTTACCAATATATATCGTGCTGAGCGGAGTAGTGCGGTATTTCGCATCGGCTTATACTCCTGCACCGAATTTCTGGGGGGTTGCGGCTTTCGATCCCGGCAGGCAGACACACCTCTCTGCGCGCACATTTTTGCTCGCTCGCAGATGCTCTCGAGGGCAGCACACTCACCATGGCATCAGCAGCAATGAGAGTGGTGAGCGTGATTTTCCATGCACTTCTGGTGCTATAGGGTGGGTGCTATAGGTGGAAGCGTAGTTTGGGGCTTCAAGTGGAGGTGAAATTTGGTCTAGTGGTATGATTAGCAGATTTGCCTGGGATTTCCTTGCACTGGGTCTGGGCCAGGGAATTCAGTATATCGCCTTATACCGTACGATAAATCACGATATATCGTACGGTAATAGACCACGATATAACCGTGTTTTCTATCTCCCTCAGTATTGGTTCATTTGACTTGATTTGAAGTGTATGGACGTGTAAACGGTATTTCCTGTTATATCCCCTTGGTCTTATACTGATTTTCCCCGAAAAGGGTCTAAAAATATCGTACGGTATCGATACCGTACGATATATCGTACGGTAATTGAAAATACCGTACGATATTGACAGCTCTACCTATTATATTGTGGACAGGGTCCTATTCTGGAACAGTGTCATATTTGCCGGAGAGAGATTAAGCGCGGTAGTGAGTAGCGGAAAACATGATTACGTATTAGCCAGGCCCGGTGGCCTCCCATCCATGATTGTTTCGCGTCGCTTTTATGCGGTGGTTCAGTCAGATAATTGAATTTAACTGATTACTTGACCCCCAGGAATTTAACTGATTACTAAAACCTTGGTAAATATTGGAATCATAAACTCTGTTACACCGCAATCCTGAGTACAGAATGCAATCACAGGGCTGTTGACAGTTTATTCAGTCAGATAAACAGTTGAATACTCATTCATGTGATCAGTACTATTTGTACAAGACTTCTGGTATCCTATTTCTCGTATGCGATAATTTGATTTGTATTGATTAGTTGAGTACCGGCACATGACTACATGGTCTATCAGCGTTCAGGCTGCCCACAGTATACGGGCAGGGTCAACATGGATAGCGTAAACACTGCTACACCACACTCCTGAGCACATCACATAAACACAGGCCACGGGGCCCATTTTTCTTTATGGCCTCACGGGTCACGGCCAGAGTTGTTCAGGACGCTGCGTCCTCCGTCGGAGGATCCGTTGATTGCGTCGCAGGACACAACGTGGGGAGAGTCCGTTGACCAGAAGGAAGGGTCCGTTGCGGTGCAAGACACAGGCTATACAATTGGTTGTGTCTCAGGTAGTATAGCTGGGGGACTTCCTGAAGTACCCTGGTCAGGACGAGAGGACGAGGCTGTATTCAAAGAAAATCTGGACATCCCCTTCGAGATTCCGGTATATGAAGGCCATGTAACGAGTAGTTGGGAACTCTTGCACAAACCAGCAACCCAAACCAGCATGGTTTTAGCATGTACGTTACAAATGTGCAGTCGAAGGCAGGAGCGTGCCCAACCTCCCCCGAACAGTGTTTTTCCTAAGAACGATTTATCGCGCAAACTCGATAATTAATGTTTATTTATAAATTGGTCCATCGCGCTCCCAGGTGTGGGTAATGTTTTCGGATTTATCAGCCATACAGGTAGGAGAGTCTATGTCAGGTTTTTTTTCCGAAGCACATTTCGTAGGCGCTACTTCTCCTCCGCATAAGCGGAGACTGGAATCGGGATGCGACGACGCTAGGCTTTGCAATGATCATCAATTCGCGCACTTTCCTGATTTGAGATGTCCACTCAAACCAGATTTGCCGAATTCTCTAACCCCCCTCTCCTCCCCAATGATCAATAACAACTGCCGGCGACCAAGCATCCCAATTCCGGGCAAGAAGCACCTTGGAGAAGTCCAAACGCAGATTGCCCGCAGGAGGGAGGTAGGGGAACGCGAAGCCCCCAACACCAGTGCTTGGAACCCTGTCCACAAACTCAATACCAAATCTGCGAAAGTGACAGATCACCCCAAAATTAAAATATCCTCACCTTTCAATGGACAACCTGGACAACAAGATCCTACAGGCAGCTTCCGGGCAGAGAGCAAAAGCGCCAAGGATCTACCTGGGACTCACGCTGAACCAAGTTCTGCCAAACCTAAAAATCATCCAAACCCTACCCAATCAAAAAATATCTGGAACAAACAAGACAGACGAAATCTTCTACCCGCAAACTCTGCCATTCACCTTATCATTATCCTTCTTTTCGTCAACCGTTTGAATATCACCGCCGCTTCAACAGCCTCTCTCGGCACTCCCCTATCTTTCTTCGCACCTAACACTTACCCAGCCACCAGCATGTATTCAATGGGAGCTCAACAAAACAGGGTGCAACAAGGTAAGATCGATAGGAAATCGAACCGCCGCGAGAAACAGGCTGCTAAATCCCGCCTCGCTTTCCCACCTTCTCACCGACCACACCGCCGCACACCTCGTTCCCCTGGCTACCACACCGCACTACCTTATACACTGCAAACATCTCAACACTACACCCACTGGCCATCTTCGAAACCCCATATTCTCTAAGCCTCTCACAGCTACTAATACCGCCCCTCGCGGCGTGGGTGCAAGTCCCTATATGCCCCTCGTGGTATTGTCGTCTCTGACAATTAATACAGCCTTCCATGGCGTGGGTGCAAGTCCCGATGTGCCCCTCGTGGCATCATCGTCTCTGACGATTAATACAGCCTCCCATGGCGTGGGTGCAAGTCCCGTTGTGCCCTTCATGGCATTGTCGTCCTCGACAACTCTAATCAATGATGAAGCTACAAGTCCTTATGCTCACAACCAACTTTACAATCAACCCTGGACAACTGTGTCCTACAACTCTTCTTCTCATCCTCTGCAAAAACTAACGCAATTTCGAACCCCCCTGCAGCCCTTATCGCCCATCGCTTCACCATCCGTTCCAAGGGTGAAGAGATCTACAACAGCGAAGAGAAGCCGATGTCCACTCCTCCCTACCGTGCTAAATACATCAAGCAAGCGAGGGACATCCAGCTAATCGCTGAGAGACTCAAGTCCTCCCCCCAACCTCCGTCCCCCTTGGAGAGTCAACCTTCCAGCATCTTGATCCTTTTGCTGACACGCTCTCCAAATACAAGATCCTCCCGGTGCACAACACCACCGACAATGAGGAGTTCTATGAGCTAACACTTAGTGGCATCTATGGACGAGACCCTAGCATTCTTGTTGGAGGTCCCCTCTCTACACCCCAATATCTGACCTTTCCTGCCGGCGCACACCCGTGCACTGACGCAGCTGCGGTGGTCCGGATCATGCGCGAGATCATCGCGAACAGACCCCAGGACGGTCTTTTCAAAAGTGGAGTAAGTAAGGACCAAGTTACTAACACCTCCCTGCCTGGAAAGCCACCAATTTGGTCAGTCAAGCTGTTTGCTGACAACGACAGGCTGTCCCTGGCTGGCCTGGCTATCATGGAGGACTTTACCAACTTTGCAGTCCTCTCTACAGTCAACAAGCTGGAGAAGGGGGTTCCCAGGATCACCACTCCACGGGTAACCAACCAATACATCTTGAACTGCAAGACGCACTTCTGCAGTGAGGAGGACTCTATCCTCCACCCTTACCTCCCCTCAGATCCTTCATCTAAGATCAACTGGCACAACCGGCAATGTGCTATCTCCATGCTGGTTGGACCAACCATCCTGTCTACCATCGGTGGTACCAGGATCTGTACAGCTAACCCCCCTGGCAGCAGCCAAACAGGACAGGACGGGCTGGATACTGCTAACTCAAACCTGAGGGAGATTCCCTACATCTTCCCCAATCCCGTAGCAGAAGGCAGCGACTCCACTATGACTGACCATGAAGATCAGTCCGATGGCTCTAAAAGGCAGAGGACTGAGCCTCAAATGGAACCCCACCTACTCCCACACCACCCCTTTACTGAAGAAACTGACTTCACTTCAGTTGCTTGGATCATGGAGCAGCAGGGTCACTACCTTAAAACCAACTGGAGGTCCCAGCCTGAGAAGCCCGCATGGTTTCCCAAGCTGGAGAACATCCTGCGCATGGCTGCAGAGTTTGAGGAATGTGAGGACCAAGTGTCGGCCCTTAGGCTTCTCAACTTCAGATACTCGAAGACTGGGAGAGACGGCAGGGTTACTGAAGAGTTGTACTTTGCAACTCAAGAGGACAAGGAACACTTTGAATCCTTCCTTCCCCTCTACATCTCCAACATGCACTTCTCTGCCTATTTCATTCACTCCAAGATTCCTTCTGATGTCTGCAACTCTTCCTTGATTCTGAAGACTGAGGCCAACACTGCCCTCAGATGCATGATGGACTTCACCACGGAGCTGAATCGGCTGTGCAAGGCAACCATTGACCTCATGGACAACAAGCAGTGCTGTGACTCCACGGTTGACAACCTGGACCACTTCTCCCTCTCCTATTGGAATGCTGAAACCAGGGATCAGGCTACTGCCCCAGAGCACGCACTGTACACCAGGGAGCTCATCCCTCTGAGACTGCTCTCAAACTACGAAGTCCAAGTGGCTACCAAGAGGGGCATCCGCATCCTCCTGTCCAGCAGATTACATGTCCTCACAGCATTTGTCTGCTGCAAAGGCCAATTCAAAGTCAACGGCATCCAGTTCTACTTCCGTCCTGGCTTCATGCCTGACCTGGACCCTACCAAGAAGGACAACCTCCCAGACTGGGTAGCCCTGGCTGGCTACATCATTGCAAGGGAGATTGGCCAGGACAGCACTGGTAGGGTTGTCCCCCTTGACCCTACCAATTTTGGTGCTGACCTGGCCAGCTGGAATCCTCGACATCTCCTCCTATGGGCAGAATGTGACTAGGTTCTTCCATGCCCTCTCCTCCCTGGCCAAAGCCAAGCCCTATGGAATGCCTGCCCCATGGCCCACGGCTAACGCTGAGCTTGACCTTGCTCTCCACCCAGGGATTGGACTTGCTCCTAACCCGGAAGGTCCTACCACCTGGATGGAACTGCTCCAGACTTACACCCCCCTTCAGGTAAACCACTCTAAAAACCTCTCCCCCTGCAGTTCCCGTTTTGACAGCCAGCAGCTACATAACTATACTTTTAATTTCACAGGCAGCCACCCCTGCCCCAGCAGCTGGACCCAGCCAGCCCAGGAGACAGCCAGCTCCCAACAACCAGTGGAAGGAGATGACCAAGAAGACGGTCTGGAAGAAGCCATAGGATTTATTGGTGCACCCTTTATGATCCCCTGCTTTTAGTCATAGACCTTTATAGCACTCTTTCTGATTGTTCCTCTCCTTATGGCTACTTGTTGGATCATAGGGTGTACCAAGCTATTGACAACAGTACAGAGTACACCCACTATTGATAAGTCAATCGTGAACAGCTTCCTTCCTCTTAATTCCTCTGCAAAGCAGAATTCTAGCTGTGAACCTAATAGGAAATCCTGTACTCAGGACTTTAGAACCTTGACTCATCCCACCTGGGATACAGCTCCTAGGGAGGTAGACCTACTTCCAGACTTCGTTCCACTCTGTAAACAGCTCTAGCTATTGGGAACCCCAAATAGACTGTCACTGTCAAGTTCATTCTATTAACGCCTACCTCGGATACAAGGCCCTGGACTACAAAAGAGGTCCTACAGTTCTCCATAAACCTCAACACACACGTCACTAACTACACTCAACATGAGTGGGACCTAGAACGTTGCTATTTCAACAAACTAACCGGTAACTACACTATCCCTTTAGTCAACTATTACCTGGCTAACAGGAAATCTCACTTAGGCTCTCTCACTGGCCACAGGAACTCACAAACATATACTCCATCTCATCCTCCCCTACTACACCAATAACTGAAGACACATCTGAGAATTACTCTGCAGGAATTATGCCTGGCAGCACTAAACAGCAAATTTTATCTCGGCTTCCTCCCAGCTGCTCAAGGTTTATCCTCCACTACAACTGTGGATATGGACATGCTATCACCATTAAGCAAATTAATGGTAAGTGGTGGGACATGAACTCTGAACACAACGCCCTAGTCTTCTCCACTCACAAGATTGGATAAAACTCCGAGGGCACATCTACACTCTTACCAAAAACATCACTCTCCTTCCTTTCACACCCTTTTCAACCAGAAATTAACCACACACCAGGCCACCCTATTAGGGAGACTGTTGACATGATCCCCTCTACTAGTAACACCACACCCACTCATAACCATCCTGACTCTCCCCACAGTATGGATTACATAACTTCCCAGGGTCTGCAGAACTCACAGATCACAACTTACCAGATCAGGATAACTTCTCAGATCTAACTTTCTCAGATCTCCTAGACTCCACCTTATCAGATCAAGAAGATCCCATAGATTCTCCCTCTTTAAATCAAAAAGACCTCACAGAAACTATTTACTTAGTCTCTGACGATGAGGAACCTCCAAATCAAAACAAAAACATCTCCTGCAAAGAAAAATAATTTAACTACAAAACGCTCACACACCTGCACACACCAGATGCACAACACACCTCTACCTATACCTAGCAAAGTTGTCCTTCCTGACTTCACTAAGTTCCGTCAGTGCAGATTTTTGGGGCAGAACTCTACCAAGAAACCTGCTCCTTCCAGACTCACCACCAAAACCCTCCCAACGAAAAGACTTAAAATTACTCATACTACTCCACATCCTGTTCAACAACAGCAAACTTGCACTCTATCTCACTAACATTATCACTTCCAACTGCAGAGGCATTTTCTCATCCTGGGAAACACTCTATGACCATATTCGAACTAATGAGCCAGACATTGCTATTCTCACCGAAACAAAACTCACCTCCAACAATACAGGCATAATTAATAATGATCAAACAAGACCTCTCTGACTACCACTTTCATCACAGCAGCAAAAACCATTAAGCAAGCTACCAATGCAGACAACATTGTTACCGCTCAGCTGGAGTCATCACACTTATCAAAAAAACTCTTACTGCACACCTCATTAAACATGAAATCCCCACTGACATAGCTGGTCATCTCACTCATCAAACTATTAACAACATCACTCACATCCTAGGTGTCTACATGCCCTGCAATGATCCTGCCAAAAGAGCCCGCATCTATGAACACATCCACTACATCATATTCCAGAACCCCTCTCACCACAATATATGCAGGGGAGACTGGAATGCAGCCTACTACCTTACTGATAGAAGCAACACAGTCCCATCACCTGGAGGATCAGCCTCACTACCTAGCATCTTAATAAATATTCAATTCACATCCAACCATCTCCACGTCCCATACTTACTCAGACAAACACTCCTACAGCAGCAGGATAGATGACATCATTCTGATCAACCCCCCACCTGCAACCATGGTGACAGAAACCACACACCAAATGGGAGACACACTTGACCACTTGACCCTGGAACAACAAATTACCTCCTCTCTCTCTTCCTCCTCCAACCTTGACACACCACCTCACAATCCAACACCAACTGCACTCCTCTCTCAAGCAACAGGACATGGCCAAAGCCAAAGAGGCAATCTCAAAATAAATTTCTCCATCAATTTCAACACAGCCACATCAACATAAATAAAGCCTGGAGCTATAGCACAAACTTTAACTGGAGAAGATAAAAACATTGCTGCACACATCCAATCTATTTAGACAAGAAACTCACAGCCACCATGGCAGAAAAATCTTAACAGCATTGGCAGATCATCTCATGATCACTCTACACCAAGCTCTTTCATCATGACTGACATCTGCCCCACTAAGTCTAGCAACACCAGGCATTTTCTTGCCCAGAACAAACTGCTAAAAACTTACAGACGTTACTACATCTTAACACATTAAAGCAGCTTCGAACAGCCTACACACCTTGACCAACAACAATACATGCGAGCTCAGAAGCACACTCATACGCAGGTACATACTCACCTACCACTAAAATTAAAATACAACGAACACCTACAAAACTTACTACTCACAGACTAATGCTCTCTCTATGCTGATATTTCAACAAAGTATTACAGAACTACGTCACATGCATGGCTGCACTCAAAGAGAGAGAGCAACTGCCTCCATCAAGAAATTCAGACGCCGCCTCAGCAACACAGGCACGACAAACCTCACAGGTATATTTTCTCTCCTGAAAATTACACACACACACCCACTGCCCTACTGGCGCATCCTCGATACACACTTAGCACCAGTACCAGGGGTCTCCTGGAAGTTTTGACCAAACACAATGGGTAAACTTATGTCACCTCTCCACACCACCCATCTCAGATGATTATACCCGACATCCCACTCCGCCCTCCATGGGAAACACACAACAGACAAATACCACCTTGAAACTCCAGCCAACTCCATACAAACCACTGCCTCCGTACACCTATCTCTCCTCCTCAACCACCTATGATGACTGCATCAGGAAACTCTCCACCAACAAAGCCACAGGCCCAGACGGCATACCTAATGAACTACTTATGTGCCTCCCACAGGAAATGCACCTCACCATACACAAACTCATGCAGCTAGTATGGATCCTGGAGAAACACAGACTGCTGGAAATCTCCCACACAGTCATGCTCACAAAAAATCAGATCCCTGCTTACCTCAAAATTACAGGCAATAGGCCTTAAAAATGCTGTAGCCAAACTCTGGACCTCCCTTGTTACCAACACTAATACTACCTACTCTGAAACCAATCACATTCTTAGTGCCTGCCAGGAGGTTTTCAGAAAGACAAAAGTACCTATAGACAACTCCTGACCCTACTCCACAAACATTTGAGGATGCTGCCCCTCTTCCATCAGGACACCTTTATGCTGCCTACTTTGACTTTAGCTCTGCCTTCAACATGATTGATCACCAAAAACTTCTCTGCATTATGCACAACTTGGGCTATACCATGACACTATAGATACAATTAAAGGAATTTACACAAACTCTACTACACATATCTCGCTCAACAAACACATCTGGCTCCCCTATCCCCATCACTAGGGGCACTATCCAGGGAGACACTCGTCTCCCTTACCTCCTCATTATTTTTAACTAGAACCTACACAGATGGCTCCGTTCGACATGGAGGACGAGGATACAGAGCAGCATCTACGCCCCACACAGCAGATGAAAACCACGACTAGCAGCCTGGGGTATGCTGACGACACTGCGTCTAACCGTCGCAGCTCAAGAGGAACAGCCTTTTCATCCAATGTGGTAAGTTCAAAACTTTTAGTATCTGGTCGGGCATCCCTTAATGCCTACTAAATGTGTGGGTTAGCGGCATACTCCACAAATCAACCCTACAACCTACTCACAACAACACTCTCAAACAAGGCTAGAAAAAATTCCTTTAGGAAATTCCTATGCTACTACCAGCCGCCAGACCAAGCCTATAAATACCTGGGGTTCAACATCTCACTTACTTAAATTGAAAACTCAACTCAAGTACTCTAAAGCTATTGAAACCATCCGCAACAAAGGCTGAGTATCCTTACTAAAGCTAAAAATAGGCAACCCCCACCCAATGTCTAACGAATAATCTCACATTGTGTCAGAGCAGCTATTAAATATCCTATGATAGTGGCTGCCCTTCTCACTAACCTAAACCGACATTCAATGTCATTGACAGAGCAGTATAAAAAACAGTTAAACTCTGCTGGCACCCTTCTAATCCTTATCCGACAAGAGCACTCCACCTCCCTAAAAACAGAGGCAGGACTAGGGTGCCCTCTCTACTCACTGAATATACTCAGATTACTGCAACAGCCCTCACCCAGTCCGATGAACGACCAGGTCACCTGGGAATTCTCACCAGGGCTCTTCTTGACAAATCAAACCTTCACATGACCACTCTAGATCCTCTCTCTCGCTCACATACCAGCAAGCAACTTAAATATATGTCTAGCCCGCAGCTGGAATGATTAAAAAAATCTGACATAACAATTTCTTGGAACACACCAGAACTTCTTGACAAACTTCACATACACTCTCTCCTCTTCCACAGGCAATCCTATCTCATCATGGACTCCTTTTAAACGACGCTGGAACATCTACTCATACCACGACCCTGGTCACCCCCATGGGAACTGAGTCATCCATTATCAGCACTAACAAGACCATCTCTCTTATTACTTCACACAAAATTACTAAAACACCCAACGATCCCTGAACCGCCTCACCGTAGCACACTCTCCACCTGGGCCAAACAGCGTCATTCCTCAACTCAACTCTGACCCACTCAAAATCCCTCTCCCACAAAGGCAACTTGCGCGATTAGACTGGCTACGCAATTTCGCAGAGGTGAATAACAGAGATAGGAAGAGAAGACGTTAAATTTATAGAGGTGCTCTGAAGAAACTATCGAATGCTCCAGAAGATAGAGAGAGGAGCCCAATGACGAGGATCACCCAGCGGAGAGACGAAGGAGAGTACCAAAGGGGGAATGATAAGTAGTAACGCTCACGCTCCGTTCGAGTGGGATGCAGAACATGAGGCGAAGGGAGAGAGGTGGTGAGAAAGACCCGAGCGACACTGGGGACCTGAAGGAATCGGACTAATGGGAGAGTGGGCGTGGGATATGTCCCACGAGAGAGTCGCGGTAGGGAGAGAGAGAGGAAATTGCAGTCACTTATATAGCACACACAAGCATGGGGGAGGAGATGCACACACAAGCGAAGAGTGAAAGCGTAACGAAACACCAGAGCAGAGAATGCATGATCACTAGCGCCAACAAATCACCAGAGCAGTACAAGAGAAGAAACGATGTAACAAATCTTGGAGAATCCGAAAGACAGGAAGGGCGCAATCCTGACTCCTCAAGAGAAATCGTAGCAAAGTAGAGGAATTAAAAAATAAACTATGCCCATCGAAGACATATAAAATAACGGAGACAAAAATAAGGACGGAGAAGGGACATGGGGAAACCAGGAGTTGAAGAGATAGGAGACGCAAAGAGAGAATAAGTAGGGACCATCTGAGGACAGATATCGCGAGAGAACGCATGACAAGTCCCCCGCCAGCAGGCGCACTCTGCACCTCCGGCTGCGCCTGCTTCACCTTACTTACGGATCCCAATACAGAGCCTGCACATTTACGAGCTGGCGGGGCAAGCGCTCTTACAACGACGACAAACCTGCCCACAAGCATCGTTGTCCACGTCCAATGGGCCCCAACCATCATGCACAACGGACCATATCAACTCTACACACGCATGGGATCATCACTGCAACACCTTAACCTCCACTACCTCCACGATACACTGGAAGCCTCAATCTCACAATGCGGCTCACCTTGTTGAACTGGTGGGACAACCAGCATATGACCAATTAACCCACACTTTAAAACACTCCTCCGATAACACACACACCTCAATCCAGGAAGGACATCCCCTCACTAACGCTCCAGCAACAAGGCAATGGCATCTCCCCAGGATTTAAATGCTGACAATCATAATCTGGTTCACAAACTTTTACAACATCGACACACACACAGGCACCACAGACTGGGACAATTCAACCACCCTCCGCCTACATTATACAAACAGGCATCCCTAACTACTTTGGATGAAACCAATCACACACACACATACAAACGCTTCATATCTTTATAACCCCACAGTCAGCTGTCTGGGCACATTCCCAACGACAGGCTCACTCTCTTAAACAAAACTATGACAACTTTAAAAATCACCACCCATCAAATGGAACAACTGACGAAGGGTAACATACCACACTGAACTTAGCTGCCCTCTTCACCAGATACAGAGCTGCTCCTGCTGCCACTAACATCCTGTCTCCCTTCTCTACCAAGCAGCAGCTGCTTGGGCATTACTCACGAGGCACCGTACTCCAATCCTCTTAGCTAACGATACCAAAGCCTCACAGCAGCTTCTCTTCTACCAGGAGCCCTGCTGACCAGGGAAATGGTCTTTGGCTCCAAAGACCGCGAAGAGAGCACCCTTGGTGACTTACAGAGCATAGAAACTGGACTGGGGCTCACTGGTGGACATTCCCAACTCCACCAGACACCAAGCACACCAAAGCTCTAAGGTGGGCTCTAGCCAGTGCTGACCATGCTGAAAATACTCTCAGACCTACTGCACCCTGATGCTCCTCCTGATGACCTTGCTGCCCTTACAAACCTCTCTCCATCACTCCTGGATCACTAATTGACTCTAGACCACAGTCTGAATTTATTCTACCTGAAATTTGGCTTGGGCACAAATCTCACACCCACCCTCCATCAAAATTACACTCATTCTTATATGCAACCCCCGACAGCCAGCTACTTACTTTCCTAAACTCCAGATTTAATCGCCAATGGCATACTACATGCAAACTCTCCTCATCTGGGAGCCTCTACTATCACACCACCTTCCACACTTAACTTTCACTGACATTTGTCATCACCCCTCGGAAACTTAATCTCTTACCAAAAAATCCCTGGCAACTCTACTCCACAGCACCTCCTCCTCTTCCTCTACCATCACCCACGCTTGTCTTTACCTTGCTAACACCCTCCTCTGGCTCCAGGTCTACACAGATGGTAGCCTAATAAAAGGTAAACAGGGCACCTAGGCAAAATAGGAGCTGCAGTATATGTCGGCTGCAGGACAAAGCTACACATCAACCTGGGGGAATAGGGGGCCACAAAACTAACAACCGGGGGAACTGGTATGCCATCCACAAGCCCTCAACATTGATTACGACAATCTCTTACCCTGCATACAGACAGCCTCTGCTCTCTCAACTTATAAAAAAAATGATTCATGACCCACACAACAACCCGTTCCATCCATACTGAAATTACTGCAATCAATTCAAAAACACCTCATTCACGCATCCTGCATGGCTCACAACGTACCCATTGTAAAGTCCGCTCCCACACAGGTAATCTTGGAAATGACAGAGCAGGACACTCTGGCACGTGACAAGGCAGCTGAGCACCTACCTTCAACTAATTTTACTGATAACACGGGGAAAATCCCCGCCACAATGTTTACTGGCCTACAGTTCAACCTCCTCGTACACCCATGGGAGATATTCCCCAAGAATTTTAGCACTAACCTTACACAAGGTATCACCTCTAACCTACCCACTAGCTGCCACCTTGGTCAACCCCTCTTAAAGGGATTTATGCAACCACCTGGGCTGAAAACCCCACTCAACTTCCTCAAGCAGTAAAAATTTTGGACCAACCTTATCACAATAAAACTAAATTCCACATCCTTAAAGCCCGCTGCTCTCATTGTTCATTACTCATACATTTTTCACATTCGAACTTCCGATGTATACTTCTCGGCTGCTCATTTTCCTTCTTAGCATTCGCGTAGCATATTCGCATTCTCTCTGCGAGTCTGCGCTATCGAATGCTTCACCTGCTCTTGTGTTCCATGCAGTTTCGGTCAACTCTTCCCGAACAAGCAACCAAACAGGAGCTCATAGCTTTCGCAGAGGCCAATTGCTGCTATCTAAGTCGCCGTCTACAAATCTGACGCGACTCGCAGCAACTTCTGTGGTCGCAGGGTGGTAGAAGACGGTTACTTTGGTAGCGAGCTGCACCTCTGGCAAAGCCGAAAGTATGCACTAAGCCGACAGAAGCGCCTCTCCCTGGACTTCTCCAACAGGGGGGGATGCGAAGCGCACATCCCTGGCGCATTCTGATGTCGCTGCAGGAGCGAAGGCTCCATGCAGTGCTGAGAAACTCACTAACGAATCCCTTCCCCCATGCAGGAGCTCCAGGACAGACACCTGCTCTTTCAAATCGGGACGCTGCCAGTCACCATATGAACGGAGGCACCTGGGGCTTAAAACGCCTCTTATGCCGACCCTTTGACAACCACTGTTCGGGCGCCAATCAATTCATGGACACTGCTAATTTTTCTGCCAGTTTTCAATCCACTCGACAATACCAATCCCCTTCGAAAACACCCCCCACGCGCTCTGTTACCACCCACCAACTTCATAGCCAGGAGAACGGAAGCACAGGTTGGTCCCCAATCTGCGACCTCAAAGCTACGCGGAAATCAGATTTACGCGGAATAGTAGGAGTCAATGCGCTCCTCTCCACCCCGTTTCCTCCAATGTGCCTCCCGCTATCCTAGCAAACACTACCTGATGCTCACTCAACACGCTGCTCTCTCCTCTTAACGCTGCTCTCTTCCCTTACTCAACTTCTGCTCACAAGCACATGCCTTTCTGCTTTCTACCCAACACTAACCATAACCAATACGATGCGTCTCGGCCTACGGGCTCCAAATCTCACTCCCGATCAACCTCATGCTCACGACAACTCTCGAGCTACCTATCAAACTCATAGGAGCTACGATCTTACCTGCCTGCCACATATCCATCAATAATTATTATCATCATCCTGGACCGTAAAAATGGTCGCCGACAACACGATCATACCTTCGAGAGACTGCTGTCGTTGCCGTAGCTGCCCGCTGTCACTGATCAGATATGCAACATCACCTTAACTCTAGAGATGTTTAGAACCAATCCTTCTCGACAGCAGCCAGAGCCTTTTGTCCTTTATCTCATCTTCATGCCCTCAACTGGTTTGACTACCCAACACTCAGAGCGTTTTTTCCCTTTCAACTTGCTCAGATCCATCATATGGAGAGCCACGGCGGCTTGGACTCCTCAAAAGCCTGAGTGGACTTGAGTACTTTCCCAGGTACGGAGTCTCCCACCCCGAACCTACGCCTCTACCAGAGTCTACCACCCGCCCACCTATGCTCTACCTGAGTCTACCACCCAACCTACTGCCTAAACCTGACCCTGAGTCTACCACCCCCACCTATGCTCTACTGAGGTCTACACCCACCTAATCTCTACCTGAGTCTACACCCCAACCTATGCTCTAACCTGAGTCTGCACCCAACCTATGCCTCTACCCTGAGTCTAACCACCCCACACCAATGCTCTACCTGCGTCTACCACACCCACCCCATGCCCTCTACCTGAGTCTACCACCCCCAACCTATGCCTCTACCCTAAGTCTACCACCAACTATGCCTATACCCTGAGTCTACCACCCCCAACCTATGCCTCTACCCTGAGTCTACCACCCCAACCTATGCCTCTACCTGATCTACCACCCGCCCAACCTATGCCTCTACCCTGAGTCTACCACCCCCAACCTATGCTCGACCCTGAGTCTACCACCAACCCTATGCTCTACCCTGAGTCTACACCCGTCCAACCTATGCCTCGACCCTGAGTCTACCACCCCCAACCTATGCTCTACCTGAGTCTACCACCCCCACCTATGCCTCTACCCTGAAGTCTAACCCACCCTACCCTGACCTAAAACCACCCACCCTATGCTCTACCCTGAGTCTAACCACCCACAACCATGCCTCTACCCTAGTCTACACCCCAACCTATGCCCTCGACCCTACCACGTTACCCCCCAACTACACCCCCAACCATGCCTCTACCCTGAGCACCACCAACCTCTACCCTGCGGGGTTGTTATCCCAACCTATGCCTCTACCTGAGTCTACCACCCCCAACCTATGCCTCTACCCTGAGTCTATACCACCCCCACCTATGCTCTACCTGAGTCTACCACCCCCACCCTATGCCCTCTACTCTGAGTCTACCACCCATATGCCTCTACTGAGTCTACTCACCCCCCAACCTATGCCTCACAACAACCTACCACCCCACCTATGTCTTACAGAGGGACTTCCTGCCCTAATCTATGCCTCTATCAAGAGACCTCATCCATTCCTCCGCAAGAGGACAGTAACATACAGGCCCTACCCCACCAGGCCCTCACCTCAAACCCTGGCACGCGAACACCCCCTTAACCAATCCACTCCAAACCCTCAAATCTATAGGGAACCCCCTCATAAAGCTGGGAAGTAAAGCAAACAAGAGTACCTGTGGACCAACAGCCACTTCACCCTTCTGCCATGCCGAAAGTAACAAGCCCAGCAAGCTGGCGAAGATTCTGGCTTTCAACATAAAAAAATGGTGTAGCGCCTGACCCCAGTTCCACGGTCTCGCAAGACCTAAGTCACATGGACCACTTCGACACACCTCAATTTGTAATTGAGTGTACTACCCCCAGTACCACATCAGCCCCATGCCCACCTCTCCCATCCAAATAGTACCACTAAAGCCATTAACTTGACTCTGTCCTGGGATAACGTGGCACACACCCCCCCCTTGATTCGGAATCAACTCGATGATTTGGTGGCTCCTTTGGAACATTCTTCCGTGGCTACACTGGATGGCCTACAGGGTCTCCTTACAGAGACGGTGCCTCGGTGCAACGCACACAAAAAATAAAGGAATCTCCTCGCCCCACCTGTATTAGGGACATACTTATTCAAAAATACGCATTCAATGCCTATCTCCAGCCCCCCATGACCCGACATGTAGAGGAGGAAAGCGCACCCCACCTCAGCAAGGCCAGCCCACAATCCCGGCCCTAAGCACTATCTCTACCATACATTTGAGAAACAAATCTCAAGCCACTGCCAAGTGCACGCCATCAATGCCTACCTCGGTGGACCAATGTCAACACAGGGGAAATTTTCAAATTTGGGGAGAGACATCACCAAATACTCAAAAATGCAACCCGAAGCGACCTGGGTGTTAGGCCGCTTCACTTCACCTCAGCGGGAAATTTTTCAAATTTGCTGATGCAGGCCTACATGCACACTGAATGCCCCCAGATGGGCATACTCCACAAATTGCACAACCCGAATTATAACCCTGAACACACCAATCCCCACAACCTTTCTCTGTTGAAATCCTACAACTTTGGAATCCTAACCTGGTAGCAGCAAAAACAAATCCTGGAACGTCTACAAGGACATAATAAATGTATCTTGCACTTTACCACCCCCTCCCAACCGGCATATGGACATGCCGGCTGTCTCAAACAATACCATACAACCTGGTATTGGATAGACTCAGAAAAACCTCTCGCCCATCCCCTTGGACTCCACACCGGGCGCCTGGCAGGCCATATATGGCAAATCCTCATCCTTAAAGATGAGAGCGCAGACATGAGGTTTTTGGGACCCCCAATTCCAGCTTGGTAATGCGTCGGCTGTTACCAAGATACAACCCTCGAACCCAATGCCTACGCTAACCAACATGGAATATACCATGATGGAGGACACCAGCTCACCCCAACGCACCTCCCCCCAAACACACGAATGGACTGCGACATGGGAGATGTTGCCTTAGACCCAACCCTGAGTGCTATCCACCATACATTGAGGAAACAAATTCGATGCACTGCCAAGTGCACGCCATCAATGCCTATCTCGGTGGCCATATGTCGACACAGAAAAAATATTTCAAATTTTGGGGAGAGACATCACCGGATACTCAACGGCAACCCGTAATGACCTGTGTGTTTGGCCGAACCACTTCATCCCTCGCAGGGGAAATTTTAACTAATATGCTGATGCAGGCCTACATGCAACACCGAATGCCCAGATGGGAATACTTCACCGAATCGTACAACCTGATTATATCCGGAACAACCCCAAACCCGCACGACCTTATCCCTGATGAACCCTACAAACCTTGGGGATCCTACCTGGCAGTAGCAAAGACCAAATCCTCCAACGTCCTGCAAGGAACAGTAAATGTATCTTGCACTTTACCACCCCCTCCCAATCGCAATATAAACATGCTGGTTGTCTAAAAAAAAATACCATAACATCTGGTATTGGATAGACTCAGAAAACCTCTCGCCAATCCCCTTGGACCCACACCGGAGCCTGGCAGGCCCTATATGGGAACATCTCATCCTTAAAAAAGAGAGCGCAGACATGAGATTTTTGGACCCCCAATACCCATCTTGACGTTGCGACGATGGATACTATAGACACAACCCTACTACAACTCCTACAAAACCCATGCCTTCACAACCCAACATGGAAGATACCATGATGAAGGACGCCAGACGCCCGCCCCGATCGCACATCCCCCCCCAACACGCAAATGGACTGCGATAGAGGAGATGCTGCCCTTCAACTGTCACCAACCTGAAAAAACGTGGTAACACAGAGCACCCCCACCAAAAAAAATTATCAGGCACCCCAACAAGCATCTGAAACACTCGCAAAACCTGGGACCCAACATTAACTCAAAACAAACACCAATCCACAACTTTTCCCCCCCATCTTTACCACCACCAGAAATTCCAAGGGGCCCCCCCCCCAACAGCTAAGAAGCTCAAACAAAACATGCTTTAAACCAACCATTCCTTTTACCCCTAAGGATAATGGACCTGCCCAACAACCACCCACCATGCCCAGTCACTCCACTACTACATGGATAAATACATTTTCTACTCCTCAACTGCAGAGGGCTGAGAGCTCCTGGGAGCTAATTCCTCAATCACATCCTAGACCACAAACCTGATGTGGCTATTCTTACAGAAACCAAACTGCTCTCCCTGCTCTCCTTCATCCAATTCAATCAAGAAGGAACTTCCCCAATACTCCCTTCACCACAGTAGTTGTGGCCAAACCCCGGACAACAACCACGGTAAAGGAGGGTTCATAATCCTCACCACAAGCAATTAGGCCCCCCACCGTCCACCAATGAAGTCAATGCAGACCTGGCTGGTTGCCTGGTGCACATCACCTTCGCTGCAACCACCCCAACTCCTACACACATCAATAGGCGTCTACAATGCCCCATGACCCACCCCAGCAACGGCAAGGCCGCCCTATACAAATACATCGGGACTCACCACAAAAAGCCGATCACACACACTCTGTGGAGGGGATTGGAATGCAACTCTTTCCATCAGATAGATCTAACCCACGCCACTCCCAAACGACAACATCACATATCTAATGTGCTCCAACATCCAACCTCCACCCCACGCAACCCTTTTCACTAGAGCCACCCACCTTCCATTGCTACCAGGAAGGCACTCGGAGCACCACAGCAGAATCGATGAACATCCCATCTCCCCTTGCACCACCCCCTCCACCCCCATATTAGTGAAAAGACAAGGAGGTCGGAGGATACCCTGACCACATGGCCCCTCCACCAAATTATCCCACCTATTACCTTCCATACCCCTGACTTGACTGACCCCCCTCCAGACCCCAACAACTAGTCACCCCCGTCACAAGGCTTCCATAACGCAACTAAGAAAAGCCATTGAAGAAACGCACACTACCTCTTCATGAACAGCACCAACCATCAGGGAACTGGTGGGACCAGGCCAACCAACCTCTAGGAGAACAATTCCCTCCCATCCAACCTCCAAACAAGTTCAAAACACACTCTCCTGCAAAAGGATTAGACTCGACCATCTCAGCAACCAGATTATGGAAACGCTAAATTTTTAAAAAGGGGGAATGGCCCTCACACCTTATGTTGAAACCTGCCCTACCAGGAACCAAACCAGGGCACTTCTTTGACAGAAGAAGAGCAAAAGCCCCACGCCAAATCACTCCCATAAATCCAAACAGCTTAAGACGTACAGGAAATCCAACACACGACCCCAACTCCTATACACCGCCCATTCTATCTCTCCTAGAAACATGCCATAAACCATCCTAACCACCCTCACCCATATCCAGCTTGCCTCAGACCATGCCTCACTTTGTCTGCAATCAATATATCCCTTCGATAGTCTCCCTGCCTCCGGAGAATTCTCACAAACAGAGACAAACAGCTACCGCCACTGGCAAGTCAGCCTTCATGACCCAACTATCCAACAAACGGCTAAACAAGCCCCAACAGAAACATCTTCAAAACCTCTGAATAATCCGACTCACCCCCAGACCCTCCAAGGACCCACCACTAGCCAACACAAAACGTCCACTAATGACCTCCTGGACATCTTAGGGGGAGCACATGGGACACTTGGATGGCCCCCTGCACCACACGTGCACACGGCAAAATACCTACCCAAACAGACAGACCGCCCCCCTCCATGGCCTCTCTGCTAGACACATTCTCCCTAGAACCAGGCCGCAACCCACCAACACTTCCAACCCCATCCTACCCTTACCTCATGGATTCTCTTAATTACAAAACAGTGCATCCAACCACGTTCGATAAGCAAAAGCAAACAGGCTGGCCTTGATCGGAATTGCCCAATGAAACCTACTAAGCTCTGCCTCCCCTGGTCTTGGCACCACAACCTATACATAAAATGTTTGGGCTTATGTGGATCACCATTTCGGCTGAGGAACGTTGGCTACGAGGATTCAGAGCACCCATAGCCGCTACCCATGCTGGAAGACGCTCCAACACCATCATGCTTACAAGAAAGGAGAAACCCCACCAAGCAACCACTAGACTATTGGCCTCAACAACACGATGGGTAAATTGTGACTAACATGGTTACAACAGTGATGTCCAAATACTTGGACCAATACAAGTCCTCAGTGACTCCCAAGAGGATTCAGACAGAACAGAAAGCACACCATAGGCAGCTCACCCACCTCCTACTGACATCGAGGATGCGGCCCACTCAAAAAGAGACCTGTTTTGCTGCCTACTTTGACTTCTCATCTGCCTTTAATATGGTGGACCATGACAAGCTGCTCCAAACTATGTATGACCTTGGAATCCCGGTAGATGTCATTGAAACAGTGAAAGGAATTTACAACGGGGCTACTACCCAATGTACCTCAAACAACACTCAAGGCAAACCAATTCAAATCACAAGAGGCACCATCCAAGGTGACACCTCTCCCCCTACTCTTCATCATCTTCAATCGAACCTCTCCTCAGATGGCTACAAGCCGGGGCAGAGGATACAAGCAAGGCATTACCTCACATCCAATACTGACCAAGATAAAACAGGTAGCCTAGGATATGCTGATGACACCAGTGTGGTCACTAACACAGCAAGACAACCTCAAGGTACAATGCCTAAAGTGAACAATTCAGGTCTTGGTCTGGGATTCCTCTTAACGGGGGTAAATGCATGATCATGGCATATTGCATGGCTCCCACCCCAAGGATCCCACCAACCACAAGGCCCTAACCAAACTTCTCCACAACACCATCTCATTAACGACACATGGCTACATCCTTCCCCCAAATGAACATAACAAGTATCTAGGGGCGTGCCGGTTAGCCTCACCCTAAACTGGAGACCCCTCATGAAAACAAGCTTGGCCTCATACATAGTAAAGGACACCAAATCCTCACCACTTGCAAACCAAAAGGCGCCACCCCTTCCAATGTCTCAGACCTCATCACCACGTGTATTAAACCTGCCATCACCTACCCTATGACTGGTAGCACCCTACAGCTACTCGGATATAGGCATTTAGACAAGGCCTTATGGACCCTGGCTAAAAAATGCTGTGACCTACACCCCTCATTCCCAACTGCTAGTGTCTGCCTCCCTTGGGACAGGCAGGGCATTGGGTATCCCCTCCCTAATGGTGGACTATGCTCAAATTACAGCAGCCCACCTCACTAGGTCCCTCAACGGACACGGGGAAACTAGGCAGGCTCACTACAGCCTCCTCCACAAAGAAGCTGGCTATGCTCCAGGGTATGGATCCTCTTACCTTGCCCAGCCACACTTCAATACTTTACCTTGGCCAGGCAAATGCACATCCTCAAAAGAGCCTCCATCCAAATCCATATGGAGGATGAAACCCTACTCAACCCCCTTCAAGGACTCCCTCCGGACTTACCCCAACACACCATTCCCCCCAACCTTCTCAAAACCCTCATCCCCTTGGGCATTACTTCCCTAGCTGACATTGTGAGCCCTGATGGACCACAATCATCCCATCCAATACCCTCCTCGCACACCTATGGCACCAGAGTCTCCACTAGCATAAAGTTTGCCCTCAACAGACTCAGCCTACACCTGTGCTCTCCACCCCCACCTGGAAGCCCATCTCAACCCTACTCTGCCACAGCCCCCTGCCCTTGGCATCGAGGACCCTCCCCATCCACCTACGCATTCCCCAACGGCACATTACCAGTTCTCCACATATACTATCAGCCACCACCTTAACAACTGGGACACCGCCCCCAAGACTGCCCCGACCCTTGACCCCCAATGCCGGCATCCTTACCCCAACCACAACACAGCCCCCCACGCATGATATCGAGGAGATCCCTGCCTCCAATGCACACATGTGGTGGGCCAGAGAGTCCTATCTTCACCCCACCAAGTATGCTCAAGCCTGGAGCACTGACCCCAAGATTGCTTGGACTGCAGAATGTAATTCATCAGAAATGACACCCACAAATGTACTGACGCCTCCTACTACAAACACCACACATCCGTAAGAACAGCTCCCCCGACGACCTGGTGCATGCTGTCTCTACCCCAGACCTTCTTGCTCCCCCAACTCCAGCCAAGCTCCTCCACCTCCTATATGGAAACCAACACAGCCTGACCCACCTCCTGGGCTTCAGAGCCCAAAAGAGGAAGGCTAACGAACCTAGAGAAACCCCCATCACAGATATTGGAGGGTCCAGAAAGCCCCATGCACCATTCTCTGCCACCATCTCCCTTGTTACATATCTGCTGGCCTCCCCGTGCATTCCCACAACTACTCCTCTACCACTCCATTGTGGTCACTTGGTCCCCCGTCCATCTCACAGAGGAACAAATCACCCTGCTGGTTGGCCCCACCAGATTTCAGGAACTCCTCCATGCCTACAACACTGAAAACTACCCAAAGCCCCTCCCCCTCCATTCCACCCAGACAAGACCTCCACCTCACTAACCTCCAACAACAAGGACAGTGGGCGGAGGGAGGAGAGTTTTGATGCCAAATGGTATAGCGAACTCAGGCAAAAACCTCATCATTAACACGGCAGACCACCACCCAGACTGGGATATCCACCCCCCCGGCAAATACCACATACAGGCTGGTACACTGAATGACAGGTACCACACCTCCCTCCCCAACTCAAGAACGGAGACACCACTACATCTACTCACCAACAGGCCAATGTGTCGGTCATATACCCCTCTCCAACTCCACCTCCTCCACCACAGATACATACCACCAAGGCACACTCTCCCCCACCTCTGGACCCTCCACAGCACAGGATCCTTCGCTGGAGACGTAGCACCCTCCTATCACAGCACAAAGACACTACCATCTCCAATGTCTCCCCTGCCATACACAAAGCTATGTCCACCCTGGGATGACAACGGACCTTGACACATCACCCCTCCTAATGAGTTCCCACCTCCCCATGGGCAACACCCCCACCCCATTGGCCAACTGTTTGGCTTAGGACCCACTGCTACACCCAACCTTGGTACGGGGGAAACACACACCTCACCAGCCAAGAACCCTGAAGAGGCCCACAAGGCTGTTCGATGGGCACTAGGCAGTGCATACATGCTCACACCCTTGATATTTCCCGCGTGCACCATTCTCTTGGTCCCACAAAAAACCCACATGTGCCCATAACGCCCTCCTAAATCACCCATGGGCTATGGAACTAGCCACTCTGCCTCCAAGGCCAAACCCCTCACCCCTCCCTAATCTGGACGGGGGGAAACTCAACCCTACCAAGAGACACAAAGGAACTACAAACTCATTGCCATCTCAAACCCAGCTGGCCATGCCAAGTACTTCCACAACCACCCACCACATGGGCCCAAACATGAGGGACATGGGGGCCACTTCCATCCCACGACCAGGTCCCCCCCCCTCCCAACTGGGCCTTCCTACCACCCACCTACCCAAGGCACTTAGCTCCCTCCTTAAGACCTGGGCACAACAACCACCCCCATGCAGATAGACCCCACACCCATAACACCCCCCGTGCTCCCGTGCACACATGCTATCCTACAAGCACCAGGCCTCGCTCTATACACAGATGGAAGTGCCATCATAGACAAAGACGGCATCCTACGCCTAGGGGCAGGCGTATACTCCCCCGGGGCCGCTGCACGTTGCCTTCGCATAGACCCTGGCGGACAGGGCATCACTGCCGACATCAATCGCGCCGAACTCGTGGCAATCCAACAAGCACTCATACACTCCGAAATAGATGAAGAACTCACCATCTACTCGACAGCTTATGTTCCTTGCAGCTTATTAACCTGCACATTTACATCCCAGCAGGATCCGGGAAAACAACACCGCGACCTCCTGCAAGACATCGCCATCCACATTATCAACAGACACAACGCTGCTGCTACACACGCCTGCTTAAGGTCGATCTCACTCAGGAATCATAGGGAAATGACGAGGCAGACACGCTCGCGAAAGAAGCGACGACAGGATACAATGTAATTGGGCAGTTAAAACAGGGGAACATGCGCACCTCAATATGCATTGGCCGTCTGTCCAGCCCCCAAATCTATTAATGGGTACCAGCCCCCCCGGCACCCGGCCAACAATCTCACCAAGGGTATCAGGCTAACCTCCCCACCCCCTGCACACCGGGCATGCCAACACCACGGGCATATACTCCTCCATGTGGAGCAAGCCAACCCCTTCCTCCTCCCTCAGGCTAGTAATCGTTTCTGGCAATCCACCGAAATGAAATGGTGGCAAAAAATACAAATCCACAAGGCTAGGTGGGGACGCTTATGGACTAGGAAATTGGCGTACAGATACAAACGCCCCTATGGTACTAGCACTAGCCCCCCCTCTGATGATAACTGCCCTCTTTGTCGCAAAGCACAGGACGGAGCTGGCCATATTCTTGCTGGGTGCAGCCACCCTGTCTTCAAAGGAATGTATATTAACAGACATAATAAGGCGGTCCAAATCATCAAAAAGGCAGTAGCCAAAGGAGCTCTGGGGGCTCTCCCCATATACATGGATGCAGGCACTTGTGAAGCGAACTCCGACATTCCCACAAGACCCCCAACCACCCTCAAACCCCCTGATCTTCCCCAAGCCACATGGGATAAATACAGACCTGATCTCCTCCTCATTAACGACGAATCCAAACCAAGAAAAGCCTACCTAGTTGAACTGGGCTACTGCTCAGACACTAACCACCAAATCAAATTCCAGGAAAAGAGCGTTCAGCATAAGGAGCTCCAATGTATCCTTCAACAACAAGGATTCCTTGTACACTACCTAGTCTTCACCATAGGTACCACTGGTACCATACCAATCACAACTATTACCAATCTCTCCACCTTAGGGATCAGTCGCGAACACGTAGACAAACTCATCTCTAAGCTGCACAGAGAATCTACCGCCTCCTGTACCAGCATTCTTGCCACACGTCGCATGAAGGAGTCCCTCCCGCCTGGAGGGTGACACTTACTATGTCTGCCATGGTGACTTTCCCCAGCTGCGGCGTACGGGAGGGTCCCCTTAACACCACGCCCCTCCAGGCGTTATCTTTTTTTTTTAAGGTGCATACGGTACTTAAGGCGCATATGGTAAATGGGGAACCGAATCCCCCCACAGCCCCCAGGAGGCCAGACCCGAAACATGCATCGTAAACAATACTAGCCAAACACACCCACCGAATCGAGGGGAGGCTAACTGTGTACTTGAGGACATCCAGGCTCTACCCTAGCGAACGGCCACCCTAGAGGATTGGCCATGGCAAGGGCACGTGGTCTACATGGCACACAGGTAATGACAACGCCTGGTGGGGCGTGGTAGTAAGGGAGCCCCGTCTTTCGGCGACAGGGTACGGGCTGCTGCTTTACCTAGACAAAGCTTTCATGGCGGTTGACAGCGGCCGCGAACACTAAAGCGCACCCGTAGGGATTGGATCCCCGCACCTTCTTCGTTCGTTCAAGGAGCTCTGCCATTGAGCCATTCGTCGAAACGGGGATGCACGCACGTAGACTACATGCCCAACCAAGGTCATAAAGGTCCTAGTCGTCAACAAGGCAAACAGACTCCACTAGGGGACAAGGGACTAACTAATCCGCACGAGGTGGCATCCCGCCCTATCTCTGTCCGGGCTGGGGCCCTTCCTGTGGCTGATTTTTGGGCCCGCATCGCTGACTTTATAGCCATTGGGACACCCCCGGATGATTGGGAGGACACTGTGGACTCTTCTCACCCCTTCATTAGCCATGGGGGAGCCAGGGTCAATATTGGTTCTCCCCCTCAAACTTTTTCCGCATGAAGATGCTTCCCTCATCCACGATCCTCCCCTTTCTCCTCCCCCCATCCCCCCTTCACCATCTACGCTCTTCAATCCTGTTCTCCCCATGGTTCCACTGGTACCCTACCCTTCTCACATGCACCGGTTAGGTAGCCAACTGATTTTGCCAGAAGAGTGGTCTTAGGGTTTAGGGTTTAGGGTTTAGGGTTTAACCTAAACCCTAAACCCTAAACCCTAAACCCTACGATTAGCTGATACCTTTTTGCTAGTCTTTCATTGCACGCGCCTGCTTGCTTGCCTCTTTACGCTCCTCTTTTCAGCTCCTCTTTTTTGGGTGCCAAGCATTAGTTCGCTCTCGGGTTCCGTACGTCACAGGCCACCCTTTTGGCTAGTTCTTTGGTTTGGCCTTTCATGCCCGCAGTTTTCGGGTTTGGGTTTGGGGTTTAGGGTTACAAGTTTCCACCCTAGACCCTGAACCCTAACCCCACCCTTCTCCTTTTTCGCCTCCCTTTCTCGCTGGCTGTGCTTAGATTGTTGGTTCGTTTCTCTAGTAATAGCTCTAGTTTGTGGCTTCTGGTGTACGGGCAGGGCAGGTCTACCCAGTGTGGTGGATTCCCTTGCCCCTGACATGTGTGCTTGCCTTCTGAGTCTTGCTAGGTTGGTTTATGGCCTCTCTGTTTTCGGCTGGCCTCCCCCTTTCCTTCATGGGGTGTCTATGGTTATCATCCTTGACACTCCGGTCCTTTTCTGCAAGTTGGTTGTGTCGGGTTGTCTTGTGCTTTCTTCCTTTGAGGGCATTATCGCTGCATATTAAGGTGCTCATAGCGCATGCCCTTGTGTGGTATTTAGCTCTTTTCGTTTGGCCTTCCTCTCTTGTGGTTGGTGGGATTGGTGTTCTGGATTGCTTACTTTTGCACCCCTCCCCTTTCCGCTCTCCTTTACACCTCTAGTTTGTTTCCTTTTTTGGGACTTGACCTAGTTTGTTTTCAGGTTTGTGGGGGTGCCTTCAAAACCCTCGTGCTTCCGTGTTATAAAATTGGATGGTCGGCAGGCTGTGCTGCTGTCCAGTCTCGGCAGTGATTTGCTGAGTTTATGTAACGTACCCTCTCTCACAAGGGCCTGAGGTCCTGGAGGACCACATGAACATGTTTTTCGATGTGACGTCATCAAGGCTAGCTCAATTATTTTTGTGTGTTTTTACCTTTTTTGTCATCTTGTCGGTCGATCTGCCTCGTTGGTGTAGTTGGTTATCACGTGTGCCTCACACGCACAAGGTCACCAATTCGAACCTGGTACGAGGCATCCTTATTACTGATAGGAGGTACAGGAATGCTAACGGGCATGCCTCCTTCAACCTGAAGCCCGTGGCATGTTCACTTGCTTCTGACTCGCCCGGCAATCACCGTCCGATGAATACCGTGGAAATACCTGGATAACCGTGATATTTACGAGGCTTTACCGTGAGCCCCGTGAACCAAACAGTTGGAAATCAGAATTTATATCGCAATTTGCTATGCTTATATGTCGCTCAAACAACGCAACAGTAGTGCGAAGTTTAATACAATGTCGCAAAGAAACCGAATTTATAATACAAATGAGGTTTAGGGTTATATTGTGTTTTACTGTTTTACACTTTCACGGATGTAAATGGGGAACCGGATCCCCCCACAAACCCCAGGAGGCCAGACCCGAAACATGCATCGCAACCAATAATAGCCAAATACACCCACCGGATCGAGGGGAGGCAAACTGTGTACTTGAGGACATCCAGGCTCTACCCTAGCGAACGGCCACCCTAGAGGATTGGCCATGGCAAGGGCACGTGGTCTACATGGCACTCAAGTAATGACAACGCCTGGTGGGGGCGTGGTAGTAAGGGAGCCCCGTCTTGCGGCGACAGGGTACGGGCTGCTGCTTTACCTAGACAAAGCTTTCATGGCGGTTGACAGCGGCCGCGAACACTAAAGCGCACCCGTAGGGATTGGATCCCCGCACCTTCTTCGTTCGTTCAAGGAGCTCTGCCATTGAGCCATTCGTCGAAACGGGGATGCACGCACGTAGACTACATGCCCAACCAAGGTCATAAAGGTCCTAGTCGTCAACAAGGCAAACAGACTCCACTAGGGGACAAGGGACTAACTAATCCGCACGAGGTGGCATCCCGCCCTATCTCTGTCCGGGCTGGGGCCCTTCCTGTGGCTGATTTTTGGGCCCGCATCGCTGACTTTGTAGCCATTGGGACACCCCCGGATGATTGGGAGGACACTGTGGACTCTTCTCACCCCTTCATTAGCCATGGGGGAGCCAGGGTCAATATTGGTTCTCCCCCTCAAACTTTTCCGCATGAAGATGCTTCCCTCATCCACGATCCTCCCCTTTCTCCTCCCCCCATCCCCCCTTCACCATCTACGCTCTTCAATCCTGTTCTCCCCATGGTTCCACTGGTACCCTACCCTTCTCACATGCACCGGTTAGGTAGCCAACTGATTTTGCCAGAAGAGTGGTCTTAGGGTTTAGGGTTTAGGGTTTAGGGTTTAACCTAAACCCTAAACCCTAAACCCTAAACCCTACGATTAGCTGATACCTTTTTGCTAGTCTTTCATTGCATGCGCCTGCTTGCTTGCCTCTTTACGCTCCTCTTTTCAGCTCCTCTTTTTTGGGTGCCAAGCATTAGTTCGCTCTCGGGTTCCGTACGTCACAGGCCACCCTTTTGGCTAGTTCTTTGGTTTGGCCTTTCATGCCCGCAGTTTTCGGGTTTGGGTTTGGGGTTTAGGGTTACAAGTTTCCACCCTAGACCCTGAACCCTAACCCCACCCTTCTCCTTTTCGCCTCCCTTTCTCGCTGGCTGTGCTTAGATTGTTGGTTTCGTTTCTCTAGTAATAGCTCTAGTTTGTGGCTTCTGGTGTACGGGCAGGGCAGGTCTACCCAGTGTGGTGGATTCCCTTGCCCCTGACATGTGTGCTTGCCTTCTGAGTCTTGCTAGGTTGGTTTCTGGCCTCTCTGTTTTCGGCTGGCCTCCCCCTTTCCTTCATGGGGTGTCTATGGTTATCATCCTTGACACTCCGGTTCTTTTCTGCAAGTTGGTTGTGTCGGGTTGTCTTGTGCTTTCTTCCTTTGAGGGCATTATCGCTGCATATTAAGGTGCTCATAGCGCATGCCCTTGAGTGGTATTTAGCTCTTTTCGTTTGGCCTTCCTCTCTTGTGGTTGGTGGGATTGGTGTTCTGGATTGCTTACTTTTGCACCCCTCCCCTTTCCGCTCTCCTTTACACCTCTAGTTTGTTTCCTTTTTTGGGACTTGACCTAGTTTGTTTTCAGGTTTGTGGGGGTGCCTTCAAAACCCTCGTGCTTCCGTGTTATAAAATTGGATGGTCGGCAGGCTGTGCTGCTGTCCAGTCTCGGCAGTGATTTGCTGAGTTTATGTAACGTACCCTCTCTCACAAGGGCCTGAGGTCCTGGAGGACCACATGAACATGTTTTTCGATGTGACGTCATCAAGGCTAGCTCAATTATTTTTGTGTGTTTTTACCCTTTTTGTCATCTTGTCGGTCGATCTGCCTCGTTGGTGTAGTTGGTTATCACGTGTGCCTCACACGCACAAGGTCACCAATTCGAACCTGGTACGAGGCATCCTTATTACTGATAGGAGGTACAGGAATGCTAACGGGCATGCCTCCTTCAACCTGAAGCCCGTGCATGTTCACTTGCTTCTGACTCGCCCGGCAATCACCGTCCGATGAATACCGTGGAAATACCTGGATTACCGTGATATTTACGTGAACCAAACAGTTGGAAATCAGAATTTATATCGCAATTTGCTATGCTTATATGTCGCTCAAACAACGCAACAGTAGTGCGAAGTTTAATACAATGTCGCAAAGAAACCGAATTTATAATACAAATGAGGTTTAGGGTTATATTGTGTTTTACTGTTTTACACTTTCACGGATGTAAATGGGGAACCGAATCCCCCCACAAACCCCAGGAGGCCAGACCCGAAACATGCATCGCAACCAATAATAGCCAAATACACCTTCCGGATCGAGGGGAGGCAAACTGTGTACTTGAGGACATCCAGGCTCTACCCTAGCGAACGGCCACCCTAGAGGATTGGCCATGGCAAGGGCACGTGGTCTACATGGCACGCAGGTAATGACAACGCCTGGTGGGGCGTGGTAGTAAGGGAGCCCCGTCTTACGGCGACAGGGTACGGGCTGCTGCTTTACCTAGACAAAGCTTTCATGGCGGTTGACAGCGGCCGCGAACACTAAAGCGCACCCGTAGGGATTGGATCCCCGCACCTTCTTCGTTCGTTCAAGGAGCTCTGCCATTGAGCCATTCGTCGAAACGGGGATGCACGCACGTAGACTACATGCCCAACCAAGGTCATAGAGGTCCTAGTCGTCAACAAGGCAAACAGACTCCACTAGGGGACAAGGGACTAACTAATCCGCACGAGGTGGCATCCCGCCCTATCTCTGTCTGGGCTGGGGCCCTTGCTGTGGCTGATTTTTGGGCCCGCATCGCATTGGGACACCCCCGGATGATTGGGAGGACACTGTGGACTCTTCTCACCCCTTCATTAGCCATGGGGGAGCCAGGGTCAATATTGGTTCTCCCCCTCAAACTTTTCCGCATGAAGATGCTTCCCTCATCCACGATCCTCCCCTTTCTCACTATCAATATTCGGGCCCTTTACCGGCCCCATTACAGAGGTTTTACAGTGGGTTTACAGGGATAAACGCTGTAAACGCTCTGTAAACCTGCACTTTACTCCATTTACAGACTTTGGTTACAGACCGTTAACACACTGTTGGGATACGGTAGAAACGAGCTAAAACGCGCAGGCTGAAAACGGCCTGTAAATGCTTACATACTTTGTTACATAGTCGTTACAGACTCTGGTTAACAGACCTCTGTAAACCTTCTGTAAGTATGGCTGTAAACCCTATGTAAGTATGGCTGTAAACCCTCTGTAACGAGGTGTGTATACCCTCTGTAAGTAGGGCTGTACACGCTCCGTAACTAGGTGTGTAAACCCTCTGTAACGTGGTCGGTACACCCTATGTAACTAGGTGTGTAAACCCTCTGTAGCTGGGTGTGTAAACCATGTGTAGATCTTGTGTGACCAGGCCCGAAATCCGTTAGTAACCAGGTCTTTGGAATGGGGGGAAGTGGGGCGCAGCTGCTTTAATTTTTTACACTGCCCTGGGAGGGACGTTTACAAACATATACATATAGGTATCATGACAAGTAGTGCTCGGTGCGACGAGTCAATTGATAGAAGCTTACAAGATGCAGTCAACGAAAAATATTATAACTTCATTAGAAGGTCCATTCATAGACATACACCTCCCCCCCCCACCCCCCCCACCCCCTTAAATCCCCTGCCCCTTAAGCACAACATGGCTTCTTTTGCTGCTCCTCGCTGTAGTGCTCTGTTGATTCCACCTGCACAACACAAGCACACCTACCACACACGAACACAAAATGTGAAAACGTCGAATAAATCCTGTTGCTGCTGCTCTCCGCTCGACATGCCTTGTAGTCCTGCTTCCACCTGTGCAACAGAAAACCACATCCATGTGCCCCAATTCATGAAAGCAGATGGGGGGCAACACATGTTTCCAAGAACATACAACACAGGCTGGTACATGACAGGAGTACCCCGGCCCACTCATAAATGCATCTTAACTCCCCCTACCCCTTCAGCACAACATGCTGAGCGGGGAGCAGCAGAAGAAGGCACACCCTAAGATATTTTTTATAACCACCTGCACAACACAAGCACACATACCACCATACATGCACACTAAATAAGGCATGACATGTAAATACGCAGAGTGACTCATGCTGCTGATCTCCGCTTGGCATGCCTTGTAGTCCTGTTTCCACCTGTGCAACAGAAACCCCCATCCATGCGCCCCCACATCCATGACAGCAGATGGGGGGCAACAAGTGTCTCGAAGAACATGTAACACAAACACAGGCTGGTACATGACAGGAGTACCCTAGCCCGCTCAATTAAATGCATCTTAACCCCCCCTGCCCCTTCAGCAGAACATGCTGAGCAGGGAGCAGCATAGGACTAAGGCTGAGCCTTCTCCTCCTGCTCCCCTCTCAGCATGTTGTGTTCTCTCGTTTGCACATGTGCAACACGGCCACACATACCTTACATGCAAAAAAAAGGCATCACATGTGAGTACGTAGAGTGGCTCCTCCAGTCCTCCCTCTGCTGCTCTCTGCCTGGCATGCTGTGTTGTCCAGCTTCCACCAGTGCAGTAGGAGCCCACATCCATGCGCTGCTATCCATGACAGCAGATGCGAGGCAATTTGATGGCTCCATAAGCATGGAACCAAACCATGAAAGCAACCAACACAGGTTTAAACAGGATAGCGTATGGAGCCAATAACGTCACAGTCAAGGCATGTTTTGTTTAGCTCATACAACGCACCAATCGAGGTCGACACATGATCTGCGTCTGCAAGACAGATGCCCCGCGGTGAAGGAACATATGCCGGGGATTGGAGGCACGAACCATAACTAGCGGCTGGCAGAAAGCCGTCAGATATGCGAATGCAGGGTCCGTTGCGTCGCAGGAAGCAGGCTCTGAAATTGGTTGCGTCTCAGGTAGAAGAGCTGGGGGTCCTCCTGAAGTAACCTGCCAGGGAGCAGCGCGAGGGGCGGCAGGGCGGTGAATAGAGCAGGGTAGGGCATGCGTAAGAGAGAAATGAAGGGTGGGGAGCAGCAGCAGTTTGGGGGCAATCGCATGGCTCCATGAGCATGGAGCTATACAAGCACCCGTCAAACCCTACATCCGTAGCGAGGCTCGCTCTGCGCGTTGTTCATACGTTGGCTTTGATCTCGGACTCCTGTTCCTGATAACGCCGAGATCATCGCAACTCTCGATTTGTTCGGCTGGATGCACAACATTACTTGGTCGCCCGTCTAGGTGTTAATTGATCGAAGCAATGAACAGGGTAAATCAAGTAGCATGGTTCCAATGCAACGATTGTGGCTGGAAATTGAGCAGTTGTTATATCGCAATGGCAGGCGAACGATGAGAAGGCTTTGACCCATCCAGGAGCTTGAAGTTACAGCCAGCGCTACCACCGCGGTAACCACCGCAACCGACATCAGCACTGCGGTTACAGCCCCGTGTGCCAGCTCAGCGGCGTGAGACTTGCGCGCATGAATGCACTTCGCCACAGATATAGCTTGTTTATAACCCTGCTTCTCCGCGTCTTCGAGCAGAAGGAGGCTGCATTCCATGTCCGTGCTATAATTAGGCGAGGCAGCGATCCCGGGAGCCCGCAGCTACGACCAGCAGCTTCTAGCTAGCTCCCCTGACTGGCCTTTGAGCCAAAGCTAATGCGACCTAGTGCACGTTGACGTTAACAGAGCTGCTGGATTTTGGGGGTAGCTCAGTTGCCTGGATCAAGGACTACAATATACCTATACGATATTGTTTTCACTGCTGATGAGGGCAAGTAGCCAAAGAGATTGGATGTATTTTGGTGACAAATTGACAATGCTTTGGTTATGTAAGTGTCGGAAAAGGCAATCAGCCTTAAATGCTAGAACCAGTCTGCATCACCTGGTAAGTATGATACTTCTGGTACTTTTTATTCCTTTGTAAGGAAATACATGCTCCTGTTAATATTGGTAATGCCGGAGATGAGGGGAACCCTAATTCATTTGTGTAACCAAGGTCTGGTTACCAAGCAGCTTGTAACACTAGAGCATGTATGACAACGACAAATTGATCCCTAGTAATGTATGTGACTGCCTGAGACAGCGAGCAGTCAGGTTGATGACCAAAGCCATGTAGGGGACATTAGGGACTAGTCTTCGTTCTTATAGTGGTAATCAAGTTTCGGAATGAGGAACGATTGATGCTCAGCCTACATATCCGGTATATTACCTTGGCTTGCTATTCAATGAGAAAATATGCCTAAAATCAGTAAAATGTGCTGCTGAAGGCACAGCTCGAACTTCTCGAGTTTTCCGGGATAAAGCTGGTTGCAGATATGAGTCAAGGTTTTGCAGTTACTAACAGACCACAGGCCACGTTTCGGTTGTTCCAATCTCAGGTGGAATTTATGGCTCACAAATCTGAAGTACTGGTCACGCTAAACATCTTCTTGGTGATGTGTGTATGGTGTTCCAGTCTTGGGGTGTGCCGAATAGGCTTTAATCAATTGCCGTGGGGCCCAAGCAGGGAGCCCGGAAACCGTGGTCAGTGGTAATTTAATACCGGTAATACAATTTAAGTTCAAACACCATCCTATTATAACTTCTATATGAAGCGTGTCAAGGGAGTGAATCGATGACCTGTGACGAATCCTACAACTCTGAGATCTTACCTGGTAGGAGCAAAAACTAAATCCTACATCGCCTGCAAGGAAAATAATAAATGTATCCTGCACTTAACCATCCCCCTTCCAGCTGCCCACAGACATGCCGGCTGTCTCGAGCAATACCATAATGTGTGGTACTGGATGGATTCATTTAATCACTCTCCAATCCCCTTGAACTCTACACCCGGATCTTGGCAGGTCCTAGATAAGCAAATTTCCATATCATCCCTATCAGCTTGGATAACACTCCGGAGAGTGGACTTAGTGTGTGCAGCATGCCAATCTATAAATGCGGAGACGAGAATAACGTTACAAGCACTGGAGATCTCCCAAGAGGCACCAGTGGTGGAAAGGAGGGAGGCAGCTCTGAAACCTAACAAGGGTACAGGCTAGACAGCGCGTGTCATGCAGCCAACAGGAAGCTGTCACTGTGTCATGAGGAATAACACAGGGCTGTCTGGACCGATAGTTCTAAGGAAGTACATAAGTAGTCACCAAGTCATAAAACGCGTGAGAGCACCGCAATTCATGCTGACACTCCACCTATGACACAGGTGACATACAATACTACTTCTCCACCTATGGCACTGGGGACATAGAACTATATGTAACAGATAAAAAAAAAAAAATCAAAGAACTCCGAAAAATCGAGAGAACTTCAAATGGAACCTAAAGGGTTATAGGAAGGAATGTAACAAGGCAAAAACCAAAATTTGCCAAGGTAGAAAAAGATGAAAACCGAATATCAAATATGGGTAACAACGGTATAGAAAAACCGATCCGGGAATAGGAACCTAATGCCATACAATGATAACCAAAGAAACCGATGTAACCCAAAAAAAAAATTACCCTAAGAAGAAGCGGTCATCCCAAGCATCCGCATAAACCTCCAGAACACAGCAGGATCAAGGGGCTTGGTGAAGGGGTCAGCACAGTTGTCCTTGGTGTTAACATAGGCAACATCTAGTGAACCATCCTCCACCAGCTCCTTGATGTAGTGATGAATAACATCAATGTGCTTGCTGCGAGGGAGGAGCTGCCAGTCATTGGCCCATCTCAGAGACCCTATGTTGTCACCCTGAATGGTAACTAAATCACAAGGCAGACCCAGATCCACCCTCAACTTCTTTAACCATTGCACCTCCCTTGCAGCCTGAGACAGGGCCTGATACTCAGCCTCACAAGAGCTAATGGCAACTGTAGGCTGCCTCTTGCTCATCCAGTTCACTATGCACCCTCCAGCTAGGACAGCAAAGCCAGTCTGAGATCTCCTGTCAGACCCATCATCAGCAAAGGATGAGTCACTAAAGACAGTAAAAGAGAAATCAGGGCTGTGTGTGTAAGTGAGTCCCAGGTGGGAATGTGACCTCAAATACAAGAGCAAACGCTTGGCTGCCCCCCATAGGGGAACGGTAGGGTGAGCAGAAAACCTGGACAGGTAGCTCACAGCAAAGGCAATATCAGGCCTGGTGCACGTAGCCAGGTATAGCAAAGCACCAACAAGAGAGAGGTACTGGCTATTAGAGGACAGGGGTTCTCCAGGTGGGTCAGTGACTGTGGACTTGTCCATGGGGGCACCAAAACTGGGCTTGGCAGCAGCAGTAAGACCAAACTGCTCCACCAGATCAACAATGTAGGATTGCTGGGAGAGGTTGATCTGAACACACCTGCCGTCAGAGTCAAGTGTACAAGTCATGTCCAAGGAGAGGAACTGAACCGGCACACCCATCTCTTTGACCTCCCAGCCAGCTTTCTCCATAGCCTTGATCAGCAAAACATACCTATCCAGCTCACTTAAAGCACAGATAAAATCATCAACATAGGTCAGGACATAGCTCCACCCACCATTAGAATCCCTCCTAAAATACAGAGCAGGTTCCGCCTTGCACATAATAAAACCATGTGAAACCAAAACCCGCTTGACATCCATACTCCAAGCCCTGGGCGCCTGTTTCAAACCATAAAGGGACATGATCAGCTTGCACACAAGGGGAACACCGTTAGGACCAAGTACCGTAAAGCCCTCAGGCTGGTGGCAGTACAGGTCCAGACCAGGTTCAAGGGGAGCATTCAGAAATGCAGTCTTGATGTCCAGCTGCCGAACAAACATCTTCCTATGAGTGATGGCAGCCAGGAGCACCCTCAGACCTGCTTTAGAAGAAACGGGGGCATATACATCATGAAAATCCAACCCAGGACGCTGCAGAAAACCACAAACCACAAAACGTGCCTTGAAGCGGATAGAACCATCAACCCCAACCTTCTTCACAAATAACCACCTGCCAGACAGGACCCTCTGTTTAGGAGGCAGTGGAGTGAGCGCCCAAGTGTAGGGACGCCATCTCATCCTTCATAGCAAGGAGCCATTGATCCCTGTCAGGGTTGGTGGGAAGCATGGCGGCTTTGAAGGTCAGTGCAGTGGAAGTGGAAATGTATGCTCCCACGTACAAGCAGTGTACTTGTACATGAGCAGCGGGGATATCAGCAGTATCAGCAGTAACCGGTAGTATAGCCCCCAGTGCAGAACTACTGCCTGGGTGAACAGGGCCGGCCTTATTTGCCTCTATATCAACGAAGCCTGGGTCGACTGGAACACCCCAGCCATACGCAGTATCGGAACCCGACCAGTGTTCCAGATCATCACTTGCACTATCGGCAACGGCTACATCATCACATGGGCTTGACCCGAGTAATCCACCAGGGACGACAGGAGGCGTCTGAATGAACGACACCCGCGAGCCATCCGAGGTGGTCGGAGGTTGGCGACTATTAGTCAATGGACCTGATCCAGGTACCACTATGATCGAAGGCTGTCGTAATCCTAAATCTTCACCGACGAAATGTGGCGCAGAGGAGGGCCTGGCGACCCCCTGAGATTCGGCTAAGATTTTATCTGAAAGAACTGCAGAATCTCGCCCGCCCAGTGCCTTCACACACAATACAGCACCATCAGCCCCTGACCTGGGACGCAAGGTCATCCCATGATCAGGGCAGCGGTCGACAATTGGGGTTAGCAAAGGGTCAAGGGAATTAACCGTAGGCACAGGCATATGTCCGTTGATAGCGGCAGGGATGCGAGAGACATACGGCGACCCGTCATAGGGAGATAGCCCAGGAATACATTTATGATCAAACTGCTCATAGAAGAGTACATCACGACTCTCTACTACCTGGCGCAACTTAGGAACCCAAACAAAATAACCCTTACTCACCAGGGAATACCCAACCAGTCTACCAGATAACGCCCTTTCGTCCAGCTTGTTGCGCTTCTTCCCATTGACTAACGTAACGTAGCAAGGGCAACCAAACACGCGCAACATCGACACATCAGGCTGAACCCCAAAGAAAAGCTCATGAGGAGTCTTATCTCCCTGATTGGGCAAGCGATTACGAAGGTAACACGCAGCTAGGAAGGCATAGGGCCAGAAAGACTTAGTTAGCTTAGACTCCAGGTGGATGCTCCTAGCTATAGACTGTAAGACCCCACTGTACATCTCCACAGTTGCATTCTGCTGTGCAGTGTATGCCAAAGATAACTCATGCACTGCCCCAACCGATATCAGCCAATCCTCAAACCACTTTACTATAAACTCCTTAGCCCTGTCAGACCTCAGGCACTTAAAGTCAAACCCGTGCAGCTGATTCATCCATCTGAGGATGATAGTCTGAACTGCTAAGGGAGCTTCATCCCTGGTCCTCAAGCACAACACTTCAGCATAGCCAGAGTGTTGGTCTGTGAGGCACAGAATATAAAACTCCCCACGCAGACCTCTAATATGAACTGGCCCCATGATGTCCAAGTGAAGGCGTTGGAGAGGTGCATCGATCGGAGTAGTGCTTGCTTTAGGAAAAGGGAGACGTTTGCCCTTAGCCTTTTGACAAGCATCACAAGGGATCTTAGCCAGTTTCTGGACCTGGTTGAGTGAGAGGGGTAAGTTCTTAACCATACCCTTCTTGACAAGTCTGTGCATGGCATCATAGCCGGGGTGACCCAGCCGCCTATGCCACAGCCATTCAGGAGTGGTAGGGATAACAACTCCACCGTCCTCATCAACATCAAGTGCAAAAGCTGGGTAATTGTCAGCACCAAACGAACAGCCACTGGTGGTGTAACAAGGCCTACATGCAAACTTGTAGACACCATCACTGGAGGCAGGGAAGGACCAGAGAATAGAAGAGCCCTGAGTGGCAGTGCAACTAATACTATCAAAAGAAATCTTGCAGTGGAGAGAATGAGCCACAGCATTTACTGACAGGAGGTTCACCGGACAGTGAGGTATGTTAGAGAACATTAGTTAGAATGATTGGTGTTGGTAACCAATCACTACATAACTCAATGGATCCCTTACCTACTGCCCGTTGAACCACACCATCACCAAATCGAACTGATGGCAGATTCAGTGGAACATTAAACACAGTGAACAAAGATCTATCACCTGTGATGGACATTCCAGCTCCAGAATCCACATGCCATACACCCTCAGACAGGCTCGGGCTACACACATTTGAGAACCTAGAGGTGCAGGAGAATAGGACAGGGCTTACCTGCTACTTCTGCATAGCAAACCCATCAATTTGAGCCTGCAAGGAAGACAATTGCTTTGGAGTAAGGTGACCTGGAAGGGCCAGGTTAGCAGGCAACGGTGAAGGAAGCGTTGATTCTGCACGACCAGGGACCCTTCGCAGGGCAGGGAACTTCGTCCAGCAACGGTCCCTCCGAGTGGACCATCCTTGTGGGGGCATGGTCCCCAGGTGCATTCCAGGCGCCTCTTGTTCGACCCAGAACCACCACCAGTCTTCTGCCGCCGCTAAAATGCAGCATTAGCAGGAAACTGGGGAGCGGTCCGGGACCAACCAGGATGCCTAGAATCCGACTGAGGGAGCGCTATGTTTAGAATATCTAGCTGCCTATATTCCTCTAGACAGGACCAGTTCTCTACAGGTTGCTGGTTGTATATCAGGATACCATACTTAATCCGCAGCGTTTCGAACCGGGGCAGACTCGCACCTTGAACTATAATGCCCATGGCGTGACGTTGAGTCTGCGGAAACCCAGCACTGCGCAGGTCAGTGCACATACCGCGAACCTGACGAAAGAAAGCGTCAATCTGCTCATGAGTGCCCATGACCGAAGTATGATACTCCTTCAGCAAGAGAGGGACACGCGAGGCAAGGGCATCGGACTGCTGCCTCCGGATATGCAAAAAGATATCCCGAGGTGAAGCAAAGTCCCTATACACCTTGACTAGGGCATCCGTCATGTTGGCAAGCATCATGGATAAGATCATGAACTCTTGGCGGGGTAGGGTAAGCGCACTGAAACCCAACAGTGCAGGATCTACACTAGACTCACCATGAGAGGCCGAAGTTCCAGCAGCAGGAGGAGCATACCGAGGAGCTAAAGACTCACGAATCGCCAGAAAATACTCAGCAGCAAGACCAGCGTCATAAGCGCGCTGGTCATCTAAGTTTCTGATGAGATCTAGGGAACGCGCAACACCCAAAATGAGCTCGAAATCAGGACGAACATGACAGAAAGGGAGTGGCACCTTAACAAACTGATAACCTCGCAGGTCACTGTTCCTACGCCCAACCCCTCCAAAGGTCACACCATTAGCAGGAGGGTAGTTAATCCCTGGCATAACAGGTCCCAGAAAAACCCGACACTCTAGACCTAGCTCAGAATAAGCCATCACACGCCGAGGCCTAGGGCGACCCTTGCTATCAACCATAGCCTGAGTGGCAGTCATATCCAGCCTACCGTACAGAGTGCGGTCCAAGGATTCCCCAGCATGTTGAGCTTGGCGGATAAGACGGCAGTCCTGCAGGGATAGACGCAGAGGATGTCCGCCATCGAGCAGATGCTCCCAGGAGTCGCATGACAGCGAAGGAGGCACATATGGCGGAGGGCCAGGAGCAGGTGGCTGCTCCACAGGCGGAGGCGGGGGTGGAGGGGGCTCCTGCGAAGGGCCAGCAAAAGATGCGCGGCCAGCAGCAGCAGCAGAAGCCTCTCGAGCACGAGTATTGTAGCCAGACAGACCTCGGTCCGGAGGCAAGGTGAAAGACGCAGACTTCTGCATCAAAGACGGCCTGGCCACCTCCGGGTGGACAGGTGGAAGGGGCACAAGCAGAGGCGCAGAAACGGGCTCAGGCTTAAACTCCGGGGAAGGCGCAAGAGCAGGTGCCGACAGAGGCTCATACACAGGAGAGACGGTAGAATTGAACACTCGAGTAGCAGTGGAAGGAGTGACTCCACCGAAGTCACCACTCATAGCACTCTGCAGATCGTCATCACCATCATCAGAGTCATCAGCATAGCCATCTTCACGGCGATGACGAGCAAGGGCTTGATAGTCGTAGTCAGAACGGGCATCAGGAGGTGGAGGCGACCTTGCGTACTGGATAATCTGAGTGGAAGCACAGCAGAGACGCATCAGAACGTCCTCAACCTCAGGAGAGAGGCGTCGGACAGTAGCAGAAGGAGCCGCAAAGGTGGAGGATTGATTGGGGGGGGTTACTTCCACGATGGCGGAAGGACTCTCATGACCGCTAGCAGAGGCAGCTGGTGCACAGACGTCTAGCCAATCATCAAGAGGACCCGGGTCCTCCTTAGGAAGGACACGGTCGCAGCCATTGCTGATAATGACACTGCGCATCCCGCGCGTCCAGGATTCTCCATTCTTGTCATGGAGTTTCTCAAAATTAGCGGGAGGCCCTCGCGGAAGTTGCATCGCAAAGCAGTGGTAGTAAATGAAGGACCGTATAACCTATCAGCTTGGATAACACTCCGGAGAGTGGACTTAGTCTGTGCAGCACGCCAATCTATAAATGCGGAGACGAGAATAACGTTACAAGCACTGGAGATCTCCCAAGAGGCACCAGTGGTGGAAAGGAGGGCGGCAGCTCTGAAACCTAACAAGGGTACAGGCTAGACAGCGCGTGTCATGCAGCCAACAGGAAGCTGTCACTGTGTCATGAGGAATGACACGGGGCTGTCTGGACCGATAGTTCTAAGGAAGTACATAAGTAGTCACCAAGTCATAAAACGCGTGAGAGCACCGCAATTCATGCTGACAATCCCTACAAAACCCATGCCTAATTTATCCAAAGTGGAAGATACCACGATGAAGGGCTTCAGCCCGCCAAAACGCTCCCCCCCCCCCCCCCCCCCCAACACGCAAATGGATTGCGATACGGTGGATGCTGACTTAGACACAGCCCCCCACCTGCAGCCCCCAAAACCGCCCACCCCCTTCAGGTCACTACCGTCCAACCCAAACCCTTCACCATCATTCCCCTCGCCCCTTGCTTCAACTGTTACCAACCTGAAAAACGCGGCCACGCCAAACCCTCCATCGCAAAAAGATTCGGGCACACCAATTAACATCCAATAACTCTTGACACTCCCCTCCCCCCATCTCAAAAATTCCTAAACACCCGCAGAATTGGGCCCCAACATTAAACTCAAGCAAGCAGCAATCCACAACTTTTTCTCACGCACATCAACCACCGAATAGTGGTACCACTATTTTAAAGAGAGCCCCCCCCCCCCCCCCCCCCCCCCCCCACACACACACCCCAAACAGGCCAAGAAGCTCAAACAAACATGTCCCCCCACACACCCACCCTGCCCAGCCACTCAAAGACTCAAACATGAACGACATACATTTTCTGATTCTCATCGCAACTCAAATGCACTCCCAAAACATGCACACAAAATAATGCATCACATGTGCATACGCAGAGTGACTCCCCCTGCTGCTGCCTTCTGCTTGGCATGCCTTGTAGTCCTGCTTCCACCTGTGCAACAGAAACCCACATCCATGTGCTACCATACATGACAGCAGATGGGGGGAAACACGTGTCTCCAAGAACATGCAACACAAACACAGGCTGGCACATGACAGTAGTACCCCGGCCCACTCATATAAATGCAACTCAACCCCCACTACCCCTTAAGCACAACATGCTAATAAGTGGGGAGCAGCAGTCGGCTAAGGGTGCCCCTTCTCCAGTTGCTCCCCGCTCAGCATGTTGTGCTCTCTTGTTTCCACCTGTGTGACACAGACACACATAGCATACATGCACACAAAATAATGCATCACATGTGCATACGCAGAGTGACTCCCTCTGCTGCTGCCCTCTGCTTGGCATGCCTTGTAGTCCTGCTTCCATACATGACAGCAGATGGGGGGAAACACGTGTCTCCAAGAACATGCAACACAAACACAGGCTGGTACATGACAGTAGTACCCCGGCCCACTCATATAAATGCATCTCAACCCCCACTACCCCTTAAGCACAACATGCTAATAAGTGGGGAGCAGCAGTCGGCTAAGGGTGCCCCTTCTCCAGTTGCTCCCCGCTCAGCATGTTGTGCTCTCTTGTTTCCACCTGTGTGACACAGACACATATAGCATACATGCACTCAAAATAATGCATCACATGTGCATACGCAGAGTGACTCCCTCTGCTGCTGCCCTCTGCTTGGCATGCCTTGTAGTCCTGCTTCCATACATGACAGCAGATGGGGGGCAACAAGTGTCTCCAAGAACATGCAACACAAACACAGGCTGGTACATGACAGTAGTACCCCAGCCCACTCATATAAATGCAACTCAACCCCACTACCCTTCAGCACAAGATGCTAATAAGTGGGGAGCAGCAGTCGGCTAAGGGTGCCCCTTCTCCAGTTGCTCCCCGCTCAGCATGTTGTGCTCTCTTCTTTCCACCTGTGCAACACAGACACACATAGCATACATGCACACAAAATAATGCATCACATGTGCATACGCAGAGTGACTCCCTCTGCTGCTGCCCTCCGCTTGGCATGCCTTGTAGTCCTGCTTCCACCTGTGCAACAGAGACCCACATTCATGTGCTACCATCCATGATAGCAGATGGGGGGCAACACGTGTCTCCAAGAACATGCAACACAAACACAGGCTGGTACAGTAGTACCCCCGGCCCACTCATATAAATGCCTCCCCCCCCCCCCCCCCCCCCCCGCCCCCTTCAGCACAAACATGCTAAGCGGGGAGCAGCAGAGGGCTAAGGGTGCGCTCAGCATGTTGTGCTCTTTTGTTTCCCTGCACCATAAGCATCTGCTCCTCTGGAATCAGTTAGGAACGCTCCCCTCGAATCCGCCTAGCGAGCTGCAAATAAAGAGGGTGGGCAAATTTGAGAGTGAGTGTCTTTGTTTTTGTGCTTGGTGAGAGCTTAAGACAAAGTAGTGGGTAACAGGCTATATTATATATTCCCTGCCTACAGTACCTTAGTGGCTGCTACTACACCCACTGCGCTGTAGCAAGTGCTTCAAGAGCACTCACATGGGCTACAGCTAGCGGGTGGTCGTCGCCTGCCTTCTGGTACAAGGAAGGGAAAAATAAAACTATAATCATGGGTGACAGGCTATATTATGTATTCCCTGCCTACGGTACCTTGGTGGCTGCTACTACCACCCACTGCGCTGTAGCAAGTGCTTCAAGAGCACTCACATGGGCTCGAGCTAGCCGGTGGTCGTCGCCTGCCTTCTGGTACAAGGAAGGAAAAAATAAAACTATAATCATGGGTGACAGGCTATATCCCCGGAAATATGCTTATGCTTAGACCAGACCAGCAACACATCCCCCCCCCCCCCCCCCCCCCCTCTATCTAGGCCAGACCAGGCCAGCAACACACACAACCATCTACACCAAACCACCCACATAGCCATCTATCCTCACACACCTGCATATCCTTGGGCATGACCGTCACTCGCTTGGCGTGAATCGCGCATAGGTTGGTGTCCTCGAAGAGACCCACCAAGTAGGCCTCTGCAGATTCCTGCAGAGTTTGAATGGCGGAGACCTGGAAGCGTGGTGACTTCGATACGGCATCAAGGATCTCACGAACAAGCCTTGCAAACGGTAGCTTGCGGATGAGCAGATCGGTGGACTTCTGGTACTTGCGGATTTCCCGCAACGCCACAGTGCCAGGCCTGCAATGGAAATGGGAGGAATACATAATCGCCTTCGCACGCACAGACTATTCAACCCGGCAGCTTCGACGCGCAGCCCACTACTACACCAGCCGCATTAGCCCGCTTCATCAATTTGCAGGCGATAGCCAGCCCCACCCCCTCAATTCGATTTCTTATGGTGCTGTGTCGCATTTAACATAGCGAGACACTCACCTGTAGCGGTGGGGCTTCTTCATGGGACCTGTGGCAGGGGCATTCCTAACCTGCGTCTTAGTCGCCAATTGATTCTTTGGGGCCTTGCCGCCCGTGGACTTACGAGCTGTCTGTTTGGTACGCGCCATTCCAGCAATCAGGTGGATATGAGAGCATCAAGAATAAGGTAAGTGGTATTCATTCAGTGCAACCAGGGTTTCGTGGTTTCTTCGGTGGCGCGTCAAATCGTACGGCATATCAAGCACGCACCTGGTAGTAGTCTCTTCCCGTAGAGACAGCGGATCCGTCACTGCAAACACCAGCCCGGAGTCGCACATCAACTAGCCCTGGGCCGAGGCCGATCCCGTACGCAGGCTTGTAAGATAGGTCGCGCGGCGGAACATACCTACACAGCTCGCCAGCCTCCTCGAGGGTAAGTGATGGCTTGCGCTCTGGGGTAGGTCGAACAGCTGCCATGCCGCTACCATTCCTTTCTCGAGTTAAGTCAAATACTAATTATATATTGTGCCGAGTAGTGCGATAAATAGGCACGGCTGCAATTCCGAGAGCAGTTTGAATGCAAGAATGGCAAGGTCGCGACATTTGAATTCAAACAGACGAGCGACAGCCAGCCGGGGTAAGCCTGGAGAGGGTCTGCAGCCCGATCCGATCAGATGATTGGACTAGTGGTACAGCACAACTCCAAATCAAGGTGTGTGTCGGGGGTTCGATTCCCCCCATCGGTAGATCTGAGCGTTGAAGGTCGTTTTCATCGTGATTGTTTACAGACCATTTACAGACCACGTTGCCAGCCAACACGGTAAAGGCTCTGTACCCCAGGACTTACATACCTTTTGCAGTTCTTTTACAAACAACGAGTCCCCTCTGCCATTTACATACCTCGTTACAGACCATTTGCATAGGGAACTATGTAAATGGTCTGTAACGAGGTCTGCCAAAGTCGGTAAAGGGCCCGAATATTGATAGTAATAGCTCTAGTTTGTGGCTTCTGGTGTACGGGCGGGGCAGGTCTACCAAGTGTGGTGGATTCCCTTGCCCCTGACATGTGTGCTTGCCTTCTGAGTCTTGCTAGGTTGGTTTATGGCCTCTCTGTTTTCGGCTGGCCTCCCCCTTTCCTTCATGGGGTGTCTATGGTTATCATCCTTGACACTCCGGTCCTTTTCTGCAAGTTGGTTGTGTCGGGTTGTCTTGTGCTTTCTTCCTTTGAGGGCATTATCGCTGCATATTAAGGTGCTCATAGCGCATGCCCTTGTGTGGTATTTAGCTCTTTTCGTTTGGCCTTCCTCTCTTGTGGTTGGTGGGATTGGTGTTCTGGATTGCTTACTTTTGCATCCCTCCCCTTTCCGCTCTCCTTTACACCTCTAGTTTGTTTCCTTTTTTGGGACTTGACCTAGTTTGTTTTCAGGTTTGTGGGGGTGCCTTCAAAACCCTCGTGCTTCCGTGTTATAAAATTGGATGGTCGGCAGGCTGTGCTGCTGTCCAGTCTCGGCAGTGATTTGCTGAGTTTATGTAACGTACCCTCTCTCACAAGGGCCTGAGGTCCTGGAGGACCACATGAACATGTTTTTCGATGTGACGTCATCAAGGCTAGCTCAATTATTGTTGTGTGTTTGTACCTTTTTTGTCATCTTGTCGGTCGATATGCCTCGTTGGTGTAGTTGGTTATCACGTGTGCCTCACACGCACAAGGTCACCAATTCGAACCTGGTACGAGGCATCCTTATTACTGATAGGAGGTACTGGAATGCTAACGGGCATGACTCCTTCAACCTGAAGCCCGTGGCATGTTCACTTGCTTCTGACTCGCCTGGCAATCACCGTCCGATGAATTCCGTGGAAATACCTGGATTACCGTGATATTTACGAGGCTATACCGCGAGCCCCGTGAACCAAACAGTTGGAAATCAGAATTTATATCGCAATTTGCTATGCTTATATGTTGCTCAAACAACGCAACAGTAGTGCGAAGTTTAATACAATGTCGCAAAGAAACCGAATTTATAATACAAATGAGGTTTAGGGTTATATTGTGTTTTACTGATTTACACTTTCACGGATGTAAATGGGGAACCGAATCCCCCCACAAACCCCAGGAGGCCAGACCCGAAACATGCATCGCAACCAATACTAGCCAAATACACCCACCGGATCGAGGGGAGGCAAACTGTGTACTTGAGGACATCCAGGCTCTACCCTAGCGAACGGCCACCCTGGAGGATTGGCCATGGCAAGGGCACGTGGTCTACATGGCACGCAGGTAATGACAACGCCTGGTGGGGGCGTGGTAGTAAGGGAGCCCCGTCTTGCGGCGACAGGGTACGGGCTGCTGCTTTACCTAGACAAAGCTTTCATGGCGGTTGACAGCGGCCGCGAACACTAAAGCGCACCCGTAGAGATTGGAACCCCGCACCTTCTTCGTTCGTTCAAGGAGCTCTGCCATTGAGCCATTCGTCGAAACGGGGATGCACGCACGTAGACTACATGCCCAACCAAGGTCATAGAGGTCCTAGTCGTCAACAAGGCAAACAGACTCCACCAAGGGACAAGGGCCTGAGGTACTGGAGGACCACATGCACATGTTTTTCGACGTGACGTCATCAAGGCTAGCTCAATTATTGATGTGTCTTTAAACCTTTTTTGTCGTCCTGTTGGTTGATGAGCCTCGTTGGTGTAGTTGGATATCACGTGTGCCTCACACGCATAAGGTCACCAATTCGAACCTGGTTCGAGCCATCCTTATAACTGATTAAGGGCGTCCCGAATGAAATGATTCGATTTTTTAATTCAATGTATTTTAATTAATTTAATTAAATTGTATTTAATGTTGTCTTATTTTAATTCGATTTATTCCATTCCATTTAATTTAATTGACGTGATTTGAATGCATGTAATTGCTTAAAATTGTATCAATTCGAATAGGATTACATTTGAAGGGCGCCTGGAGGCTTTAAATTAATTGAATTCCAATGAATCGATTGATGATTTAGCATAGTTAACTACAAAGTGACGAAAAAGAAAGTTTTGAAGGGTTGTTGATTTTTAAGCAGTATTGAACGTTTCTATAATGCAATGAAATGCATGTATGTAGATTTACTTTAAAAATAAAAAAAATTGATGCAAGAAAAATGAGACCAATCAGGTGTCTGGTTGATTTTACGGAATTTGTGCAAGGTATTGCATGTTTCGGCCCAGCCCAGATTGCATGTCCTCCTGAACGGGGTTTTGGCCAGCGGCAGGTGGCGTGGCATGCCCCTGCCCCCTCCCCGGGCCCCCGGCCCCGCCCCTGCCCCCGCCCCCGCCCGGTGGCCCCCGCCCCTGCCCCGACGGCCCGGCCTGGGCCGCGGCCCCGAGGTGGGGTCCGTGGGCTAATTATAGCACGTGCCCTAGGGGAATGTTTCGTCCATTGTGATGCGTACATGTTTCGCCTTGGTTTTTTGACGACTGTTCTGTCCCCAAACCTATGTGTACGCACATGCTGAAGTGCTTCAAATTTGAAATGTTAGCTCAAAACACCCTGAAATCAAATTGTTAACCATTAATTGTAGCTTTTAGGCCCAACCTGAGCTCCTTTTCGTGAATTGCGATGCTCATATGTGCTCTGGTGAGAATTTGTCCGCTATAAATAAGTCTTATAATTAATCAAGAATATAGAATGTTCAACTTTTTTTGTGTTTTTCATAAAACCTGAAAAAGTGGTTGGTGACACACGGACGAACGGACGAACGGACGAAAGGACGGACATTTTAATGGGGCTAATCCCTCTTCAAAAATCTGGAGATTTTTTTCATTCGGGTATAGGAGGTACTGGAATGCTAACGAGCATGCCTCCTTGAGCCTGAAGCCCGTGATATGTTCACTTGCTTCTGACTCGCCCGTCAATCACCATCCGATGAATTCGTGGAAATACCTGGATTACCGTGAGATTTACGAGGCTTTACCGTGAGCCCCGTGAACCAAACAGTTGTACATCAGAATTTATATCGCAATTTGCTATGCTTATATGTCGCTCAAACAACAACGCAACAGTAGTGCGAAGTTTAATACGGTACAATTTCGCAAAGAAACCGAATTTATAATACAAATGAGTTTAGGGTATCTTGTGTTTTACTGATTTACACTTTCACGGATGTAAATGGGGAACCAAATCCTCCCACAAACCCCAGGAGGCCAGACCCGAAACATGCATCGTACCCAATAATAGCCAAATACACCCACCGGATCGAGGGAGGCTAACTGTGTACTTGAGGACATCCAGGCTCTACCCTAGCGAACGGCCACCCTGGAGGATTGGCCATGGCAAGGGCACGTGGTCTACATGGCACGCAGGTAATGACAACGCCTGGTGGGGCGTGGTAGTAAGGGAGCCCCGTCTTGCGGCGACAGGGTACGGGCTGCTGCTTTACCTAGACAAAGCTTTCATGGCGGTTGACAGCGGCCGCGAACACTAAAGCGCACCCGTAGAGATTGGAACCCCGCACCTTCTTCGTTCGTTCAAGGAGCTCTGCCATTGAGCCATTCGTCGAAACGGGGATGCACGCACGTAGACTACATGCCCAACCAAGGTCATAGAGGTCCTAGTCGTCAACGAGGCAAACAGACTCCACCAAGGGACAAGGGCCTGAGGTCCTGGAGGACCACATGCACATGTTTTTCGATGTGACGTCATCAAGGCTAGCTCAATTATTGTTGTGTCTTTAAACCTTTTTTGTCGTCCTGTTGGTTGATGAGCCTCGTTGGTGTAGTTGGTTATCACGTGTGCCTCACACGCACAAGGTCACCAGTTCGGACCTGGTACGAGGCATCCTTATAACTGATAGGAGGTACTGGAATGCTAACGAGCATGCCTCCTTGAGCCTGAAGCCCGTGATATGTTCACTTGCTTTTGACTCGCCCGTCAATCACCGTCTGATGAATTCGTAGAAGTACCTGGATTACCGTGATATTTACGAGGCTTTACCGTGAGCCCCGTGAACTAAACAGTTGTACATCAGAATTTATATCGCAATTTGCTATGCTTATATGTCGCTCAAACAACAACGCAACAGTAGTGCGAAGTTTAATACGGTACAATTTCGCAAAGAAACCGAATTTATAATACAAATGAGTTTAGGGTATCTTGTGTTTTACTGATTTACACTTTCACGGATGTAAATGGGGAACCAAGTCCTCCCACAAACCCCAGGAGGCCAGACCCGAAACATGCATCGTACCCAATAATAGCCAAATACACCCACCGGATCGAGGGGAGGCTAACTGTGTACTTGAGGACATCCAGGCACTACCCTAGCAAACGGCCACCCTGGAGGATTGGCCATGGCAAGGGCACGTGGTCTACATGCATGGCACGCAGGTAATGACAACGCCTGGTGGGGCGTGGTAGTAAGGGAGCCCCGTCTTGCGGCGACAGGGCACGGGCTGCTGCTTTACCTAGACAAAGCTTCCATGGCGGTTGACAGCGGCCGCGAACACTAAAGCGCACCCGTAGAGATTGGAACCCCGCACCTTCTTCGTTCGTTCAACGTTGGTATTTAGTACTTCTTTGAGGGTCGTTTGAAACAAAGAAAATCCTGTTTGAATTGTTCGTTTGATTCATTCTTAGATTCAATCGGAGATAACCTTGATTCAATCGATCTTTGTTTTCTGTTTGAATCAGTCGGCCATCAAACCTACCGATTGAGATCCGTTTGAAACAAGGTTGGTTGTTTCAAACATGACTCAAACCATGTTCAAATAGATCTTAATCAAGCCGTCATCAACGTGCCCCTTGAAAAAGGTTTGAAACAAGGTTGGTTGTTTCAAACATGACTCAAACCATGTTCAAATAGATCTTAATCAAGCCGTCATCAACGTGCCCTTGAAAAAGGTTTGAAACAAGGTTGGTTGTTTCAAACATGACTCAAATGATGTTCAAATAGATCTGTTTTTTCGTAAAGCAATGCAAGCACTGAAGACTGAGGGCGCATATTTGGACAGCAGGACTCTTCGATCTTTGTTACAGAAATTGAAAGCACCATAATGAATGAATCCTTAGATAGTTAAACATGATAGTAATTAGTGATTGAAGAGCTAGATATATATGCTACTAAGGAAGTGCAGTTGGCCACGAAGTAGTTCCTCAGGTACGAATTGACGAAACTCCAGCATGCTGTGCTTCTTGTTCATCAACGACATCGTCTTCAGCCTCAAGGTCATCAGCATCCAGGCGTTCTGACGCGAGACCAGTCGCAAGAGTGAGACCTGCAGACAAATGTTCGTTGGTGAGCGTTAGTTGAGATACATTGGCAGCAATGCGCATTCTTCCGACTTTCAAATAGCAGCCATGGTTCAAACCAAATTCGCTATCTGAATGCGCACCTGTTTTGCACCTCGAGCATTGGAACTCTTGCGGCTCCATGATGAGCTGGACGATAGGTCGACTTGCTGCAGCTGCCTTAATGCCTGCGGAACAACTCGAAAAAGCAAGTCAGTCAAAGTCGAGACAAATTCTGGTCAAGTAAGGCACCACTCGACGAGACGCAAAACGCAGTACCTTAACCGCACGCGCGGGGGCGGAGAAGCAGGTCGCTACAGTCTTGGGTTGAAGCACAACAATTCCCAAAGCAAAGTACCGCGGAAGCAAAGTGCTCGCGCGTGTAGGTATTGACGGATCTCAGAAGTAATTCGGGAATGGCTGAAGCTATGAAAGCAAGCTCAGTCCAAGTTAATTCAAGGAAAGCAGGCAGCATGTCGCTATCTGACTGCGCACCTGTTTCACACCTCGAGCATTGGAACTCTTGCGGCTCCATGATAGGTCATTTTGCTGCAGCTGCCTTAATGCCTGCGACACAACTCTGGTCAAGTAAGGCACCACTTGACGAAACGAAAAATGCAGTACCTTAACCGCACGCGCCGGCGTGGGCGGAGAAGAAGGTCGCTACAGTCTTGAGTTGAAGCACAACCATTCCCAAAGCAAAGTGCCGCGGAAGCAAAGTGCTCGCGCATGTAGGTATTGACGGATCTAGGAAGCAATTCGGGAATGGCTGAAGCTATGAATAGATCAGTCCAAGTTAATTCAAGGAAAGCAGGCAGCATGGTGCGCTATTCTGCAGGAATATCGCTGAGTCGAGAACCAATTGACGCGCAGTGAACAGTGAAAGCTTGCACAGCCGCTAAGTTGAAGCGCTAACCCATTGCGCTGACCAGTTTGAACTGTACAGCATGCAGTACCGCCGTAACCGCACGCGCATGGGCGGAGAAGCAGGTCGCCATAATATGGAAATATTATTTGAATCGGATTCTCGGGGCCTGCGCCTGCGGTGCATGCGGGATCTGCGTCGCAGGACCTAGACAACCCTGATGGGGGTCATGCTAATCAAACCTGATGAACAATGGGGGATAATGATCCGAAACTTCTCATGTACCCAAATATGATTATTCCGATTCTGGAAAACAAAAGATCATAACCAGATTCAAAGGGACGAGGAAATTCTGAGCTTAGAGAACTGGTTACACATCCGCGCCTTTCGAACAGCGACCAGTTGGGACCCTGCACACCAGTAGGCTATCCTCCACTATGATAATGGTTTCTAAACTTCTCATGTACCTATATATGATTATTTAGATTCAGGAAAACAAAAGATCATAACCAGATTCGAAGGGACGAGGAAGTTCTGAGCTTAGAGAACTGGTTACAGATCCGTGCCTTTCGAACGGCGACCAGTTGGGACCCTGCACGCCAGTAGGCTATCCTACACCTAGATAATGGTTTCTAAACTTCTTAGGTACCTATATATGATTATATCGATTCAGGAAAACAAAAGATCATAACCAGAATCGAAGGGACGGGGAAGTTCTGAGCTTAGAGAACTAGTTACAGATCTGCGCCTTTCGAACAGCTACCAATTGGGACCCTGCACGCCAGTAGGCTATCCTACACTACGATAATGGTTTCTAAAATTCTTAGGTACCTATATCTGATAAATTAGATTCAGGTAAACAAAATGTCATAACCAGATTCGAAGGGACGGGGAAGTTCTGAGCTTAGAGAACTGGTTACAGATCCGCGCCTTTCGAACAGCGCAGATCGGTAACTACTGATTTAAACTCAGAACTTCCTCGTTCCTTCGAATCTGCTTCTAATCTTTGGTTTTACTGAATCGGCTGATCACATATAGGCACCTGACAAGTTCAGGGACCATTTTCCTACTGTAGGATAGTTTATGGGGTTCAGGATCTCAACTGGTTACGGTTTAAAGAGCGCAGATCGGTAACTACTGATGTAAACTCAGAACTTCCTCGTTCCTTCGAATCTGCTTCTGATCTTTGGTTTTCCTGAATCGGACTGATCACATATAGGTACCTGACAAGTTCAGGGACCATTTTCCTACTGTAGGATAGTCTATGGGGAATAACTAGAAGTCAGACGCAAGACATGAGCATTGACCCTGGATCACCCGGGGATAGTGCACTCCCCCCGTGGTTTGCAATGTGGTACGCTACAGTGCTTAAACCCACACTGGACAAATCGTTCGACTCGATTAAAAAAGAGTCGCATCAAACATTGAAGTTGGTGGAAGGACTTTTGAGTGAGATGCGGGAAACCGTTCAGAAACAGACCACTAAGATCGCAAACATAGAGGCCACTCTGAACGCCCAGAGGGATACGATAGTATCCTAGGAGAAGCGCATTTCCGCCCTGGAAGCTGCTATCAAGGATCGGCCGGTGGTGCCCCCAGCACGGGGAAAAGAATCTGCATGGAGTCGGCCACTCATACAGCGACCGGGCTCAGCCCCCCCAGACCAAGCAGGTTACGACATGCAATTCAGGATCTCAGGCATCCCTGAAGATCCCAACGAGAATGACAGACAGCTAGCGGTGGCTGTAAAGTCTAAGCTCACCCAGGCTTTAGAAGCCAACAACACCTACGCCCAGAAGGAGCAAGACAAGGCAGAGTTTACTATTGTGTCCGCTCGACGCATGGGAGGCAAGGTGGATCCCTCACGACCCCGCCTTGCCCTAATCACAGTATCCTCCAGCTTCGATGCTTCCTCCATTGTGAGGAACCGCAGGTTTCTCAAGGATAGCGGAATAGCAGCTCTGGATTTCTTGTCTCCTGAGGAGCTGAAGGTGCACAAGGAACACCTCCCAGCGTTTCTGGAAGCTAAGAGGGACCCCTCTAAGTGGGTTTCGTTCAATAGAGGACTCCTGAAGGTGCGGGACAAGGCCCCCCCTCAGGTGTCTCATCGACTGATGCATGAAGTGGACTAAGGTGCCTTGCATGGAACATCAGAGGACAACTCAGTGTTCTAAGCAGCTGCGGTGCAGCAATGAAAGTGGTGAGAAAACACAACATTTTATTGTTTTCACACACAGGGGTGCGTGGCCAGCTAGACACCCCCCACATTCCAGGTTTCAAATGCCTTTCTTGTGCCCCTCGCCCCAAGTTGAGCAAGGATGGGGGGGTCGCTATCTATGTCCGCACTTGCCTAAATGCTACTTTAGTCCATGAGGCACCTGAATTAGGCATGGCATGGATTCGCATACATGGAACACACATTGGTGTGTGCTATATCCCACATGCTAACAGCTCATACTACAAACATGGTGACGACTGCATTAGTATAGAGGACCACTTCCTCACTCTAGGTAAAATCATTGGGAACTTCCAGGAAAAAGGCAACGTTATGGTGATGGGTGACTTCAACGCTCGGGTTGGTCTTGGTGTGGACAATGATGATACCGAGTTAGGAGATGAACCAGTATCCCAAACCAATAGTACAGCCCCCAACCAAACCATTCAACCGAGGTGTAGCATGGACACAGCTCCCCCAATCGATTGGGGGGGCCCTACTCCAGCTATGTGTAGTAACTGGTCTTATCATCCTTAACGGTAGAACAGAAGGTGATATGCAAGGTGCACATACCTTCTTTGCAGATGGCATGGACAAGAAATCTGTCATTGATTATGCGCTAGCCGCCCCTAGTCTTCTCAACACCCCAGGTGTCAAGTTTAGTGTGGCTCCCAAGCATGACTGCCCTCTCAGGCCCGGGGGTGGAAAGTTTGACCACATGCCTATCACACTCCACATACCAGATGCTGCCCTTAGGCCTTCTCAAGGTACTATTAATACACCTGCTGGTGGTAAACCTTCGCCCAAACTGAAATGGAAAGACAACTATGTCCAGATGTATGCACACACAATTAAGCGTGATCCAGACGTTAACCGATTACTTGACAATGCACTCCATAGCTCATCTATGGAAGATTCAGAGAAGGGGATTGCTAGTGCTATTGAACTAGCCATAAGCAAATGCACACCATGTCACAAACCTGTAGCTAAGCGTAAGCACGGGCCCGTGAACGCATGGTATGATGATGAATGCAATCGTGCTAGACAGGCAGCAAGCCAAGCAGAACATCAACATGGCTCTAGCTCTGACTTGGCTGGTTCTATGCACAAGGAGTACAAGAGGATTCTCAGAAGAAAGAAGAGGAAGTGGCTAGAAACACGCATGGAGAACCTTCATACGAATCTTCGGCATAATCCGAAAAGTTTTTGGAAAGACGTGCGTGAGCCTAACAAGGCCACTACGGCAGACATCACAATTCATGATTGGACTGATTATTTTGCAGACCTCTTTGATGTGCAAGTAGGTATTGATCCAAGTATGGATGCTAGGGACTTTGTCCCTCAAGCTGATGGACCTCAGATAGAGGCCGCACCAACATGGTTATGTCAAGACTTTACCACCAAGGAGGTGTTTTCTGTTCTCCAATCCCTACGGAAAAACTCCTCCCCCGGGGTAGATGGTATCCCTGCAGAATGGTACAGATTTGCTTCCCATGAAGCCAACTCCCGATTTGTACAAGCTATGACTAACCTGTTTAATCTCATCTGGAAGACTTCTTACCCTAGCCAATGGGCTGCAGCTGCCTTGGTACCCGTACCCAAATCCAAAGGCAGTGTGTATGACAAGGACAACTATCGAGGTCTTGCGGTGAGCAACTCCATAGGAAAGATCTTCTCCCTTTGCATGCTACGTAGACTAGATGATTGGTCAGAAGAATTCAACCTCAGAGCCGCTGGCCAATATGGATTTTGAAGTGGTAGGGGTACTGCAGATGCATCATTCATTCTTAACCATATTGTAGATAAATATAGAGAAAAGAAAAAACCACTCTTTGTGGCTTTTGTTGATTTCAAGAAGGCTTATGATTGGGTCAACAGAGACTTGCTATGGGATTGCTTAGCAAGGCTAGGAGTCAAGGACCCCTATCTCAGTATTATGAAGTCCATGTATATTCATGTTGTTTTCCAAGTTCGCCTACATGGGGACATTGGATCCTCCTTTCCATCCCTTGTAGGAGTTAAACAAGGAGACCCCCTATCCCCACTCCTATTCGGTCTGTTCATTGATAGAATTGAATCGTTCCTCCAATCCAAGCTCCCAAATGTAGGGGCTGAGCTTAGGGGAAAGATTCTGCAACAATTACTTTATGCTGATGACCTAGCTATAATGGCAGAATCCCCGGCAGATATGCAAGCGATGCTTGACTGTCTGAGAGATTTCTGTGAGGCTACTAAGATGGCTGTGAATATAAAGAAAACTGAGATTGTCGTTTTCAACAAGCAATTCTGTGATGAGGCCCGCATGGATCCTGATTACAAATTTGTCTATGATGGAGCACAACTTTCTACAAAGTTATCTTTTATCTACTTGGGATCCCTCTTTGTGGATGGTGACTCAAGCAATCGTGCAAAAGCTGCTTTTTCTAGGATGCTCACTAAGGCCCAAAAGGCACACCACATGCTCCGTAGGCGATGCCATACTATGGAGATATACAATATTGATATTCTCACCCACCTGTTTGATTCTCTTGTACAACCTATCCTGAATTTTGGCTGTGAGGTGTGGGATCCTTCTATTCTGAACAACACACTTATCTCAAATGACCATGCTTGTGAGAAATGGCATAGAGGTATACTTAAACAAATGTTGGGTGTTTGCCAATCTACTACATCTAATATTATCATGGAAGAGCTGGGTAGAACCCCGTTGTGTTTTGCTTGGCTTAAACAAGCTTTGCGCTTCTGGAACAAGACCATACATAAAGAACCTGAGGATCTCATTAGAATGGCTCTTGAGGAATCTTTTGACTCCAACACTGGCTGGGTTCATGACTTGCGTTGTGCTCTCCACAAGCTAGGATCCAGTAAAAACATCAACATTTTGGAGGCTGTCGATGTCGAAGGTATTATGTCTGAAGTTTTTGAGTCATGGAGGTTTAAGTACCCAAGTGACACCAATGCAGTTAGAGACATCCCTGATGAGAGAAGGGTTGGCTTTAAACGCCTCCGATACCAAAAATGGTTCGCAGCCAACAGCAATGATGAGAATGGCTTGATTCCCTTTACATCCGCCTTACATAAGCAGGATCAGATTCGTTCTATAGCACAGTTTAGAATGGGTTCCCATTGGCTGAACACAGAAAGAATGAGGGTGGTGGATAGAGCACACATCCCTCGCTCAATGAGACACTGTCAAATGTGTGGGTTCCAAAAACCTGAGGATGAAATGCATATGTTTGAGTGCCCTTTTTATAATGATATTCGCCTCCGCTACCAGAAGCTGTTTACAGATATTTATAGGCATGTCCATGAGGATACCAACTTAACCGTATGGAATGTGGAATTCTGCGATTCCACATTCAGAACCTTTATGAATGGAAATGGCACTAAGTCTTTTTGGAGCAACCTAGCCGACTATCTTTCTACTTGTAGAAGAGCAAGACAGGAAGCCCTGGACTGCTTAGTGGCACCGTAATTTATCATCCCTTTTTTTCTTCTTCTTGTGACTTCTCATTTGTTAGCTTCTTACCTCCGCCACTGTAAGTGGTTGAGATCTGGGTCCGGCTCTAAGGGGTTTAATACCTACGCCACCAAAACGGTGGTTGGGAGTTTGGTTTGTTTGTCCTCGACACACCCCTGATGTAATGGGGTTTTTGCTTTGTGGGTGCTTTTTATTTTTGTTTAAAGCACAGAGTCTCATACACCCTCGCGGTGTCAAGTAGACTTTAACATGTAATGTAATGTAATGTAATGTAATGTATGGGGGTCAGGATCTCAACTGGTTACGGTTTAAACAGCAGAGATCTGTAACTTGTGATTTAAACTCAGAACTTCCTCGTTCCTTCGAATCTGCTTCTGATCTTTGGTTTTCCTGAATCGGACTGATCACATATAGGCACCTGACAAGTTCAGGGACCATTTTCCTACTGTAGGATAGTTTATGGGGTTCAGGATCTTAACTGGTTACGGTTTAAACAGCACAGATCGGTAACTACTGATTTAAACTCAGAACTTCCTCGTTCCTTCGAATCTGCTTCTGATCTTTGGTTTTCCTGAATCGGACTGATCACATATAGTTACCTGACAAGTTCAGGGACCATTTTCCTACTGTAGGATAGTTTATGGGGTTCAGGATCTCAACTGGTTACGGTTTAAACAGCGCAGATCGGTAACTACTGATGTAAACTCAGAACTTCCTCGTTCCTTCGAATCTGCTTCTGATCTTTGGTTTTCCTGAATCGGACTGATCACATATAGGCACCTGACAAGTTCAGGGACCATTTTCCTACTGTAGGATAGTTTATGGGGTTCAGGATCTCAACTGGTTACGGTTTAAAGAGCGCAGATCGGTAACTACTGATTTGAACTCAGAACTTCCTCGTTCCTTCGATTCTGCTTCTGATCTTTGGTTTTCCTGAATCGGACTGATCACATATAGGTACCTGACAAGTTCAGGGACCATTTTCCTACTGTAGGATAGTCTATGGGGTTCAGGATCTCAACTGGTTACGGTTTAAACAGCGCAGATCGGTAACTACTGATTTGAACTCAGAACTTCCTCGTTCCTTCGAATCTGCTTCTGATCTTTGGTTTTCCTGAATCGGACTGATCCCATATGGGTACCTGACAAGTTCAGGGACCATTTTCCTACTGTAGGATAGTCTATGGGGTTATGTTATAAACATGTTTTATTACATTGATGACCTCTTTGACATATATTCCAAAGCATCCCTTATTCATATCTAAGTCTATGTAACTTAAAGGAAGTACGGTATGCAAAGATTTGAATAGTTATTCATTAAATAATGCAGTTGTATTCACTGCTGAAATTGGGCCGAAATACCTACGGTTAATAAGCAATATAGACCCTTGTGCTAACCGTATATTCCCTTTCCTACCCTTGCTGGCCCTTCACCGTTGGTTCCTCTCTTCCCTGTTCCAATAAATCCGGGACGCGAACTGTTGTAGTGCTAGCTGGACTGTTGTTCCAAGCAACCGTGTACCGTACTCCTGTCCGGCTCTCAGCTGTCCCCGCGCCCAGTAGAAGATCCCTGGCAACGGAGCCCACGCACGCCAAACCCCTGAACCCACAAACTGAACCGGCCAAGTGCAATTCGAGCCACCAGATTGTAAACTCGCATTCTGAACGCTACGCTACGATCCTCCTCTTCCTCTTTTTTTTCTTCACTTCGACTGGAGACAACTACTAACGAGGCAACGATCACAAGGCATACATGCATCGGTGAGCAGCCCTGGTCGCCAACTGCATCTTGGCCTTGTGATCGTTGCCTCGTTAGTGCAAGCTGCTCCTCGTAGTAACACGAGGCTAGTTCGACAAATTGTACAAGATTTCGGGAATTACAGAATCCAAGCAGGGGCAAATTTGGCCCTTCAGGAAGCGACAGAGGCCTACTTGGTGGGCCTCTTCGAGAACACTAATCTGGCGGCTATACATGCCAAGCGGGTAACCATTATGCCCAAGGATATGCAGGTGCGCTATCTACAGGGGTTGGGGGTGGGGTGGGGGGGTGGGCGGGGTGGGGGGTAAGAGTTGGATCCACACAAAATATGCTGCAGCTTCTGGGCAGATCCCTAGGTGGGCAGTTGGCCTTTGGTAAAAATATGCTGCAGCTGCTGGGACCCGTACACGACAAAACACAACAGTACACTACACTACACTACACAACAGTACACAACACTATTACAACACTACACAACACTACACAACACTACACAACACTATAGAACAAGGGGGTTGGAGGGGGATGGGGGGGGGGGGGGGGGTGGACTGAGCTACTTGAAACACTCACTCATTCACTAACTTTGATGTCTGTTTCCACTTGCAGCTCGCTCGGAGGATTCGAGGGGAGCGAAACTAGGACTTGGCAAGAAGTTGTGGTGAGTTATGTTTTCATGCCTGAACCACCCTCATGTAACAACTTAATGAATGCATGTTACTTATCAATAATATCATAATATGGCTTAGCTGAACCTACCCATACTGTAGCCCGATAAGCGCCCTTGAGGCTGCTTGCTACAGAATGGGCGGGAGATGCGATTTGCCTTGTATGGTATGCCTTAACCACCCTCATGTAACAACTTAATTAATGCATGTTACTTATGAATAATATCATAATATGGCTTAGCTGAACCTACCCATACTGTAGCCCGATAAGCGCCCTTGAGGCTGCTTGCTACAGAATGGGCGGGAGATGCGATTTGCCTTGTATGGTATGCCTTAATCACCCTCATGTAACAACTTAATTAATGCATGTTACTTATGAATAATATCATAATATGGCTTAGCTGAACCTACCCATACTGTAGCCCGATAAGCGCCCTTGAGGCTGCTTGCTACAGAATGGGCGGGAGATGCGATTTGCCTTGTATGGTATGCCTGAACCACCCTCATGTAACAACTTAATGAATGCATGTTACTTATCAATAATATCATAATATGGCTTAGCTGAACCTACCCATACTGTAGCCCGATAAGCGCCCTTGAGGCTGCTTGCTACAGAATGGGCGGGAGATGCGATTTGCCTTGTATGGTATGCCTTAACCACCCTCATGTAACAACTTAATTAATGCATGTTACTTATGAATAATATCATAATATGGCTTAGCTGAACCTACCCATACTGTAGCCCGATAAGCGCCCTTGAGGCTGCTTGCTACAGAATGGGCGGGAGATGCGATTTGCCTTGTATGGTATGCCTGAACCACCCTCATGTAACAACTTAATGAATGCATGTTACTTATGAATAATATCATAATATGGCTTAGCTGAACCTACCCATACTGTAGCCCGATAAGCGCCCTTGAGGCTGCTTGCTACAGAATGGGCGGGAGATGCGATTTGCCTTGTATGGTATGCCTGAACCACCCTCATGTAACAACTTAATTAATGCATGTCAGTAATAAAAAATATGGCTTAGCTGCACCTGCCCATTATGTAGCCGAATAAGCGCCCTTGAGGCTGCTTGCTACAAAATGGGTGGTCAATGCGTTTAGCCATGTATGCATCCACCACCCTCTGCACACACTTAAGTCACCAACATGATAAGTGCAGCACATTCTAAGCAGCATTATCTTACAAATTCTAATGTTTTTCCCTTGCAGGTCATTCATGAATGCTGGCTGTTGGGAGCAAGTAAAGGACGAATATGCAGTAGTGAAGCTGCCTGGAAGCTGCCATCATGTGGTGCCAAGCTTAGCCAATGGGATATTAAGGCATGTTAGTGCCCTGAATATATAGTAGCATGGAGCAGTAATCATAGGGTGACTTTAGTTTGGGTTTTGTTTATGAGGGTTTAAAGGTACTGCCTGTCCTTGTTGACCAGGACAGGCAGTACCTTTAAACCCTCATACAAAAAACCCCAAAATTTAATTTGAAATTTCAAGCACAGCAGTAGATAGGCCTATTATCCCTTCCACCACCTTGGACAATAGCCGGGCCTGGTAGTTGACAATATACAGCCTTCTTGTGCGATACCCACGAGAGCACTGTATTGTATTCATCAATTGTGCGATACCCACAACGATGAATACTTTCCCGAATCCTGAATTAGACCTAACTTCCAGCCAGCTCTATTAGGTTGTACAGCTTCCAGCCATGGGTTGTACAGCTTCCAGCTAGCTCCTTAGGTTGTAGAACTTCCAGCCAGCTTCAATAGACTTTTACTTTGTGTGACAGGTTGTACAGCTTCTAGCCAGATCCATTAGGTTGTACAGCTTCCAGCCAGCTGCATTAGGTTGTACAGCTTCTAGCCAGCTCCATTAGGTTGTAGAGCTTCCAGCCAGCTCCATTAGACTTTCACTTGTGTGGCAGGTTGTAAAGCTTCCACCCAGCTCCATTAGGTTGTACAGCTTCCAGCCAGCTCCATAAAACTTTCACTTTGTGTGCCAGGTTGTATAGCTTCCAGCCAGCTCCATTAGGCTGTCTCTCTGTATATTAGGTTGTTGTGTAGCTTCGAGCCAGCTAAGCCGTCCTCAGCAGGAAAATTAAATATATGATACCAATTTGTTTTCTGGCATTATATTTGTTTCCTTTCTTGTAAAAGTTTCTTTCCTACCATTGTCCAAAGTGCGAGTACTTAAACACGCACACACACCCTACTTGGGCTGTTTCCAAACTCCTACATTCAACTTCAACTTGGTTACATAGCCAGACTTCAACTTGGTTACATAGCCAGACTTCAACTTGGTTACGTAGCCAGACTTCAACTTGGTTACATAGCCAGACTTCAACTTGGTTACATAGCCAGTTGTGACACTTGAGATTAAAGCCATCATCTTGCTAGCACCTACACCCCACCCTAGATTTTTGTCTAGCCAATGAAAGCACAACTAATGTACTACAAGGTACGGATTTGTGCCGGTTATCGCTAGGCGCTCGCCCGCCTCGGATTCAAAGCTTCCTACCTCTCGGCAGCCTACATATGGGAGCTTAGCTACATTTCGAAGTGCAATATCTTCGACCACCTTGAATTCCGTTTGATATTGTCTTGATTGACTTCCGTCTGATTCAATGAATAAGCTGCTTGAATTGAATCACTGATTCAAACTGTTTTCAAGGTACCCTGATTCAAGGGGAAAACCGCTTGATAGGGGTTCATTGATTCAAACCAGTTGATTCAAACGATTTCAAAGGTCTGCCTAAATACCGACGAAGGAGCTCTGCCATTGAGCCATTCGTCGAAACGGGGATGCACGCACGTAGACTACATGCCCAACCAAGGTCATAGAGGTCCTAGTCGTCAACGAGGCAAACAGACTCCACCAGGGGACAAGGGCCTGAGGTTCTGGAGGACCACATGCACATGTTTTTCGATGTGACGTCATCAAGGCTAGCTCAATTATTGTTGTGTCTTTAAACCTTTTTTGTCGTCCTGTTGGTTGATGAGCCTCGTTGGTGTAGTTGGATATCACGTGTGCCTCACACGCATAAGGTCACCAATTCGAACCTGGTTCGAGCCATCCTTATAACTGATTAAGCGCGTCCCGAATGAAATGATTCGATTCTTTAATTCAATGTATTTTAATTAATTGAATTAAATTGTATTTAATGTTGTCTTATATTAATTCGATTTATTCCATTCCATTTAATTTAATTGACGTGATTTGAATGCATGTAATTGCTTAAAATTGTATCAATTCGAATAGGATTACATTTGAAGGGCGCCTGGAGGCTTTAAATTAATTGAATTCCAATGAATCGATTGATGATTTAGCATAGTTAACTACAAAGTGACGAAAAAGAAAGTTTTGAAGGGTTGTTGATTTTTAAGCAGTATTGAACGTTTCTATAATGCAATGAAATGCATGTATGTAGATTTACTTTAAAAATAAAAAAAATTGATGCAAGAAAAATGAGACCAATCAGGTGTCTGGTTGATTTTACGGAATTTGTGCAAGGTATTGCATGTTTCGGCCCAGCCCAGATTGCATGTCCTCCTGAACGGGGTTTTGGCCAGCGGCAGGTGGCGTGGCATGCCCCTGCCCCCTCCCCGGGCCCCCGGCCCCGCCCCTGCCCCCGCCCCCGCCCGGTGGCCCCCGCCCCTGCCCCACGACGGCCCGGCCTGGGCCGCGGCCCCGAGGTGGGGTCCGTGGGCTAATTATAGCACGTGCCCTAGGGGAATGTTTCGTCCATTGTGATGCGTACATGTTTCGCCTTGGTTTTTTGACGACTGTTCTGTCCCCAAACCTATGTGTACGCACATGCTGAAGTGCTTCAAATTTGAAATGTTAGCTCAAAACACCCTGAAATCAAATTGTTAACCATTAATTGTAGCTTTTAGGCCCAACCTGAGCTCCTTTTCGTGAATTGCGATGCTCATATGTGCTCTGGTGAGAATTTGTCCGCTATAAATAAGTCTTATAATTAATCAAAAATATAGAATGTTCAACTTTTTTTGTGTTTTTCATAAAACCTGAAAAAGTGGTTGGTGACACACGGACGAACGGACAAACGGACGAAAGGACGGACATTTTAATGGGTCTAATCCCTCTTCAAAAATCTGGAGATTTTTTTCATTCGGGTATAGGAGGTACTGGAATGCTAACGAGCATGCCTCCTTGAGCCTGAAGCCCGTGATATGTTCACTTGCTTCTGACTCGCCCGTCAATCACCATCCGATGAATTCGTGGAAATACCTGGATTACCGTGAGATTTACGAGGCTTTACCGTGAGCCCCGTGAACCAAACAGTTGTACATCAGAATTTATATCGCAATTTGCTATGCTTATATGTCGCTCAAACAACAACGCAACAGTAGTGCGAAGTTTAATACGGTACAATTTCGCAAAGAAACCGAATTTATAATACAAATGAGTTTAGGGTATCTTGTGTTTTACTGATTTACACTTTCACGGATGTAAATGGGGAACCAAATCCTCCCACAAACCCCAGGAGGCCAGACCCGAAACATGCATCGTACCCAATAATAGCCAAATACACCCACCGGATCGAGGGGAGGCTAACTGTGTACTTGAGGACATCCAGGCTCTACCCTAGCGAACGGCCACCCTGGAGGATTGGCCATGGCAAGGGCACGTGGTCTACATGGCACGCAGGTAATGACAACGCCTGGTGGGGCGTGGTAGTAAGGGAGCCCCGTCTTGCGGCGACAGGGTACGGGCTGCTGCTTTACCTAGACAAAGCTTTCATGGCGGTTGACAGCGGCCGCGAACACTAAAGCGCACCCGTAGAGATTGGAACCCCGCACCTTCTTCGTTCGTTCAAGGAGCTCTGCCATTGAGCCATTCGTCGAAACGGGGATGCACGCACGTAGACTACATGCCCAACCAAGGTCATAGAGGTCCTAGTCGTCAACGAGGCAAACAGACTCCACCAGGGGACAAGGGCCTGAGGTCCTGGAGGACCACATGCACATGTTTTTCGATGTGACGTCATCAAGGCTAGCTCAATTATTGTTGTGTCTTTAAACCTTTTTTGTCGTCCTGTTGGTTGATGAGCCTCGTTGGTGTAGTTGGTTATCACGTGTGCCTCACACGCACAAGGTCACCAGATCGAACCTGGTACGAGGCATCCTTATTACTGATAGGAGGTACTGGAATGCTAACGAGCATGCCTCCTTGAGCCTGAAGCCCGTGATATGTTCACTTGCTTCTGACTCGCCCGTCAATGACCATCCGATGAATTCGTGGAAATACCTGGATTACCGTGAGATTTACGAGGCTTTACCGTGAGCCCCGTGAACCAAACAGTTGTACATCAGAATTTATATCGCAATTTGCTATGCTTATATGTCGCTCAAACAACAACGCAACAGTAGTGCGAAGTTTAATACGGTACAATTTCGCAAAGAAACCGAATTTATAATACAAATGAGTTTAGGGTATCTTGTGTTTTACTGATTTACACTTTCACGATGTAAATGGGGAACCAAATCCTCCCACAAACCCCAGGAGGCCAGACCCGAAACATGCATCGTACCCAATAATAGCCAAATACACCCACCGGATCGAGGGCGAGGCTAACTGTGTACTTGAGGACATCCAGGCTCTACCCTAGCGAACGGCCACCCTGGAGGATTGGCCATGGCAAGGGCACGTGGTCTACATGGCACGCAGGTAATGACAACGCCTGGTGGGGCGTGGTAGTAAGGGAGCCCCGTCTTGCGGCGACAGGGTACGGGCTGCTGCTTTACCTAGACAAAGCTTTCATGGCGGTTGACAGCGGCCGAAAAAACTAAAGCGCACCCGTAGAGATTGGAACCCCGCACCTTCTTCGTTCGTTCAAGGAGCTCTGCCATTGAGCCATTCGTCGAAACGGGGATGCACGCACGTAGACTACATGCCCAACCAAGGTCATAGAGGTCCTAGTCGTCAACGAGGCAAACAGACTCCACCAGGGGACAAGGGCCTGAGGTCCTGGAGGACCACATGCACATGTTTTTCGATGTGACGTCATCAAGGCTAGCTCAATTATTGTTGTGTCTTTAAACCTTTTTTGTCGTCCTGTTGGTTGATGAGCCTCGTTGGTGTAGTTGGTTATCACGTGTGCCTCACACGCACAAGGTCACCAGATCGAACCTGGTACGAGGCATCCTTATTACTGATAGGAGGTACTGGAATGCTAACGAGCATGCCTCCTTGAGCCTGAAGCCCGTGATATTTTCACTTGCTTCTGACTCGCCCGTCAATGACCATCCGATGAATTCGTGGAAATACCTGGATTACCGTGAGATTTACGAGGCTTTACCGTGAGCCCCGTGAACCAAACAGTTGTACATCAGAATTTATATCGCAATTTGCTATGCTTATATGTCGCTCAAACAACAACGCAACAGTAGTGCGAAGTTTAATACGGTACAATTTCGCAAAGAAACCGAATTTATAATACAAATGAGTTTAGGGTATCTTGTGTTTTACTGATTTACACTTTCACGGATGTAAATGGGGAACCAAATCCTCCCACAAACCCCAGGAGGCCAGACCCGAAACATGCATCGTACCCAATAATAGCCAAATACACCCACCGGATCGAGGGGAGGCTAACTGTGTACTTGAGGACATCCAGGCTCTACCCTAGCGAACGGCCACCCTGGAGGATTGGCCATGGCAAGGGCACGTGGTCTACATGGCACGCAGGTAATGACAACGCCTGGTGGGGCGTGGTAGTAAGGGAGCCCCGTCTTGCGGCGACAGGGTACGGGCTGCTGCTTTACCTAGACAAAGCTTTCATGGCGGTTGACAGCGGCCGCGAACACTAAAGCGCACCCGTAGAGATTGGAACCCCGCACCTTCTTCGTTCGTTCAAGGAGCTCTGCCATTGAGCCATTCGTCGAAACGGGGATGCACGCACGTAGACTACATGCCCAACCAAGGTCATAGAGGTCCTAGTCGTCAACGAGGCAAACAGACTCCACCAGGGGACAAGGGCCTGAGGTCCTGGAGGACCACATGCACATGTTTTTCGATGTGACGTCATCAAGGCTAGCTCAATTATTGTTGTGTCTTTAAACCTTTTTTGTCGTCCTGTTGGTTGATGAGCCTCGTTGGTGTAGTTGGTTATCACGTGTGCCTGACACGCACAAGGTCACCATTTCGAACCTGGTACGAGGCATCCTTATAACTGATAGGAGGTACTGGAATGCTAACGAGCATGCCTCCTTGAGCCTGAAGCCCGTGATATGTTCACTTGCTTCTGACTCGCCCGTCAATCACCGTCCGATGAATTCGTGGAAATACCTGGATTACCGTGAGATTTACGAGGCTTTACCGTGAGCCCCGTGAACCAAACAGTTGTACATCAGAATTTATATCGCAATTTGCTATGCTTATATGTCACTCAAACAACAACGCAACAGTAGTGCGAAGTTTAATACGGTACAATTTCGCAAAGAAACCGAATTTATAATACAAACGAGTTTAGGGTATCTTGTGTTTTACTGATTTACACTTTCACGGATGTAAATGGGGAACCAAATCCTCCCACAAACCCCAGGAGGCCAGACCCGAAACATGCATCGTACCCAATAATAGCCAAATACACCCACCGGATCGAGGGGAGGCTAACTGTGTACTTGAGGACATCCAGGCTCTACCCTAGCGAACGGCCACCCTGGAGGATTGGCCATGGCAAGGGCACGTGGTCTACATGGCACGCAGGTAATGACAACGCCTGGTGGGGCGTGGTAGTAAGGGAGCCCCGTCTTGCGGCGACAGGGTACGGGTGCTGCTTTTACCTAGACAAAGCTTTCATGGCGGTTGACAGCGGCCGCGAACACTAAAGCGCACCCGTAGAGATTGGAACCCCGCACCTTCTTCGTTCGTTCAAGGAGCTCTGCCATTGAGCCATTCGTCGAAACGGGGATGCACGCACGTAGACTACATGCCCAACCAAGGTCATAGAGGTCCTAGTCGTCAACGAGGCAAACAGACTCCACCAGGGGACAAGGGCCTGAGGTCCTGGAGGACCACATGCACATGTTTTTCGATGTGACGTCATCAAGGCTAGCTCAATTATTGTTGTGTCTTTAAACCTTTTTTGTCGTCCTGTTGGTTGATGAGCCTCGTTGGTGTAGTTGGTTATCACGTGTGCCTCACACGCACAAGGTCACCATTTCGAACCTGGTACGAGGCATCCTTATTACTGATTAAGGGCGCCTGGAGGCGCGTCCCGAATGAAATGATTCGATTTTTTAATTCAATGTATTTTAATTAATTTAATTAAATTGTATTTAATGTTGTCTTATTTTAATTCGATTTATTCCATTCCATTTAATTTAATTAACGTGATTTGAATGCATGTAATTGCTTAAAATTGTATCAATTCGAATAGGATTACATTTGAAGGGCGCCTGGAGGCTTTAAATTAATTGAATTCCTGTCACGCGCGAACGCGTGCCCAAACACTGCGTACGTAACACGCCAACCTGTCAGTACACGCTGTCGCAAGCGAACACCACGTGCCAAGCGCAGCTACCCCGCAGCTGCGGCAATATATTCCCATATCCAATTGCAACCCGGTTGGCACCAGATGCCGGCTAGGACAGCATCATTTCACATCTCAATTCCTTAAGCCCTAAGCCATGAATGAGTTCGCGCCACAATAAAGAGAGCAGCGAGCTGAACACAACCCTCACTCGTCTTTTGTCTCTCAGGTGCGTTCAGTTAGTGTCCGAGTCGTGATGATGATGCTGCCTGTTGACAGACCTCATCTTGATTGCCCATTTCAGCCTATTGTGAGCGGCTGATCCCATCCGTGCCCTTTGCTCGGTTACTAGCAGAGCTGCCCTTGGCTAATGGGTATTGTTAACACGTAACCATTCCACCCTCCAGCAGCCGAGGCCACCCGTGCCCTTTGCTCGGTTACTAGCAAAGCTGCCCTTGGCTGATTAGTATTGATAACACCTAACCATTCCAGCCTCCAGCAGCCGACAGAGCCCATCCGTGCTCTTGACTCGATAGCTTGCTAAGCCGCCCCTGGTTGACTCGTATTAATAGCTAGTAACCCTTTAGTAAGCCGATCGAACTTCCTTTGCCATTGATCAGTCGTGCAGCCATCTCCAGCCGACTTTCTTCTTGCCCTTTTGAAGCCCGCTATTTACTTACTAGAGAGCTAGTCTTACGGCCAGTCAATAACCGACTGTGGCCTTCAATTAATTATTATCTACACTTATTATGTAACCCTCACTCGTCTTTTGTCTCTCAGAACCCTCCCGGGAATTAACCCCCTCTGCGTCCGACCCCCGCTGTCGTCAAGGAACTCCAGACACCACTTTGGCCGCTGTCGTCTCTGCCCTACTGCTTCCCCGGACTCCCACGTCCAAGAACACTCAACGCCCAACCAAACGGTGAGAAACGCAACATGAGCCTCCACAGACGCCAGCCAGGGGGCCGGTACTGAGGCCCCAAACCATTTGGTACCCCTGCCAAGGCGGAAAAGGTTGTCTACCATGAAGGCACTCAAATGTACCGATTTGATGTTCTCCTCTCATCAGCGGTATATATATACCGGGTGGAATCGAACCACCTAGCCCCCCCCTGAGAGGGGAACATGATAGACAACCGTGATCGAGGAGGTCGGTCCGTTTCCGAGGTCAGGAGTTCCCCCCATCCCCGGCATTGCGCCGGGAGGCTGCCCAGGTATTGGGTACGGGGTGGTACTGAGGCACCTAGGCGCACCTAGGCGCATTCAGCCAGCTTTCCCACCCCCTTCAGCGCCTCCAGCGACTCCCCTGATTCCAACCCTTGCACCAGGCAAGCAGTTGGACGCAGACATCCGGCTAGCAGACATGGCCAAGGAATCTGAACCCCTTGACATCCATGACGATCAGTTCGTCCTGGAGTACCTCCGCAGGAAGGTACTCGGCACCAACTGGTCCGTGGCACGCACCCGCAGAGTGCTAGCCCGCTCCAGAAAGTATAAGCTCGGATCCTCACCTACGGGGGCAGAGAAGATCATTCGTATCTTGGCCAATACTATGGAGTGCATCGTCCCAGCCCCCAGCGAGCGAGCAACCATCATCCAGCGAGCCCATGAAGCCAGCGGGCACTTCGGAGCTCGTCGTACAGCCTACCTTGTCGTCAGCTCTTTCTGGTGGCAGGGTGTGGTCAAGCAGGTCAAAGCCCTCGTCAAAAATTGCAAGGTCTGTGACCAGGCCCTAGCCTACTTCAACCAGCCCACAGCCACCTTGCAGTCCCACCCCATCCACGGCCTGTTCTTTTGCGTGGGGCATCGACCTCTCAGGCCCCTACATCAAGACAGCTCGGGGTAACACTTACCTCATGCACGCCATCGAATATTTCAGCGCAGTCCTGGTAGTCGTCCCCATTCCAGCCAAGGAGGCTGCACACACCATGTACGCACACGCCCACGGTGTGCTCGCTCATTATGGTACCCACGCCGTCGCCATTATTGACAATGGTCCTGAGTTCCTCGGCAAGTTCAAAGAACACCTGACGCACAACTTCATCGACCACAGGACCACACACCCTAACCACCCTCAGGGCACCGGTTTCGTGGAAAGAAGCGTCGGCACCATCAAGGCAGCTCTGACCAAAATCTGCTCAGAACACCTCTCCACAGACACTTGGGATACTGACATCGCCAAGGTGGTGATGGCCTACAACTGCAGCCCTCAGGAGACCACCAAGTGCGCTCCCTTTACCCTTCTGTACGCCAGATCTCCAGTCATGAACGACCCCCAAGCAGAGCTCGCCATGACTACAGTTCTCCCTGACTTAACAGACATCCAGCAAACTCAAGCCCTGGTCAGCACCCTGCTCGAGCGAACTGAGTGGATCAAGCGCGTCGCCCCCACTATCGCAAACCACATCGCAATTGCCCACCACAGGGACTCTCTGCGTTATGCTAAGATCAGGGGGGGAGCTTACCACCCCCGTCTTCGCAAATTTCAAGTGGGTGACTTCGTCTACATCCGTAGACCCAACGTGCGCAACACTCTCCAAATGGCAGCACAGGGGATGACCCTTCGGATCAAGGCCATCAAGGACACCGAGGTGGTTGTCCTACAAGGCCGTTGCGGCTGCACTGTCACCAACCACGCCCGCAACCTGTCCCCTTGCCACTTGCCCAACATGGATGGCACCATCAGGCCAGATCTTGCAGTGCCACCACTTGACTTGGCCTGCAGCGTCTGCAACTTCCCAGACAACGATGCTTGCATGCTCTTGTGCGACTCCTGTGGCGCACCGTTTCACACACACTGTCTCAGCCCCCCACTACCAGCTGTCCCAGCCGGTGACTGGTTCTGCCCTCACTGTACTGCCAACGGCATTACAGCTGTCCCTCTGGATCGCCCCACGGCACCTGAACGCGCTCCCAAGGAGCCCAACCTGTTCCCACCCCCCCAGACCCGCTCTAGAGACCTTGCTGCCAAAGCCTGCGACCAGATGGTGGTCATGAAGCACATCAAAGTTCGTGGCAGCCTAGACAAAGAGGTCTGGGGCATCGCCACGTACTTGGGTGCCTTGGCTAGACCATGGTACTTCAACATCACCTACGATGACGGCCAGGTCGTCCGTCAGACTACAGCTGGCCTCCGTAAACTCAACCCCCTCCCCACAGGAACTGTCAAGCCTACTCTTACCACCCCCAGTGTTGGCATGCATCAACCACTCATGCAACACCCACTCATGGCATCCTCATCGCTGAGCACAACCCTACTTGCAGTATCTACAACCTTTAAAGTTGTATTCTGCACTACCACAGGAAATATATCCTGTAAGCCGACACCGCCACGTCACGGTCGCCATGGCTGAGAACATGCCTTCTTCAGATTTCCCTGACTTCCCCACCATCTACATGGACCCATCAGTCCGGGCCGGGATCTACTCCTGCCTCCCACAAGACGGCAGTGCCTCAGCCTTCATATCACACCAATCACCACCCTACACGGGATATCCTGTCTTAGGCCGAAAACACCTCTGTTTTCGGCCCCTGCTTCTACGGTGACACCGACAGCAGCTCAGGAGAAGTCCTCCAGCTCCCTTCAGAAACAGCAATTGCCTACGACCATCGCATCCTTTTCCTACAGGCTGCCTGGCTTTTCCAGCAAGGCATGCTGTTCCAGACCTTGCTAAAGTGGGAGGATGCTCCGCCCACTGGTCCTAAGCTTCCACACCCCTTCCAGCCCAACCACCCTCGCCGTCTCCCAGGACCAGCCTGGGACGCTGCAACACCTCTGACGTGTATGCCCCCTAATATGAGGCCCAGCGTCCAGACGTGTGGACGCTGTGGGGACTACCCCACTACCCTTTTCATGGACTACATTCAAGCACCACCCCCTGTCATGTACACTACACAGATCCCAGATTTCTGTAACTACGTCACATCGTTGGGCGACCCTCTTAACTACACCATCCCATAGGGATCGTACCTCCCCTCATACCAGTGTTTCCCCATTTACAGGCATGAGCAGCGCGCCCACCCCTGCGTGCACATGTGCCACAGCAAATGATAATGGATCTTCCACAAGCCATGAAACGAGCACTGCCTCCTCTTGCCCACTCCACCCACATATCAGAGTACTTGGTACTGGGTATCTACCCTACAATACAGCTTTGAGCCGGTCTTTGCAGCGATTGGCTCGAGGAGACCCCACTCAGACCTTACAGTCAATTGCCAGGCCAGCCTTCTTACACATACACCACAGCTTCAGCATGCTGTTCCCAGGTCTACTCAGCGCTGCCCAGGCCCAGTCCCCTCATAGGACTGACCTCCCCAGCAAGCCATTTCAAGTGACACAGCGTCTGTTCCACCACATCCGCAGGCTAGCAAACTTGATTTGGGCATACGACAACACACAAGTCAACACTCTCACCGTATGGAGAGTCATTCGCTCCCAGTCCGCACTCGTGGATGCCCACGCCACCGCACTGACTTTGCATCCAGCCATGTTCTTGACTGCCAGACTCCCAGCTGAGCCCGTATCAGACCTGCGCCTATATACAGATGACATCTCAGTGCCCTTTGACACACTGGACTTAGCGCTCCTGCGACTGCCTTTCCCAGGGTCGTTCACTCCACTCCTGAACTTTCCCTTCTTCAGACAACATATCCTCGCCATGTTACAGCAGGATGGTTTTGGACCTGACAGGGTGACCCCCGGCACCCCACAGCGCACAGCAGCCCAGGATATCCAGGCAGTATTTGGGGACTCTGCTCACCTAGGCAACTAAGCCTCGCTGACTTCTTCAGACAGCCTTACCTTGGATACCGTCTGGATGGTTATGAGTGCAGTTGATTGCTATACTGCCAGACATACCTGCCTTATTTATTTCAGTGCATTAACACTGTACTTCTATATGTACTGCCCCTGTACTTCCAGATGTACTGCCCATGTACTTGCACATGTACTGCGCACCGTACTCCCATACGTACTGCATTACACCATGACCTTTTTGGTCCACTCCTTACTTACGTAGCTAGTGGATATGCGCCAAGAGACCGGCTACACATGGGTTTTTCATCATAGCCTTCCAGGGATACTAGACTAGCCTAGCATCTAAGGCGACGATTTTTACCATGCGGTTTCACTTATATTTCAGATTCCATGGGGTTCTCCGTTTACTCTTACAACCACCACCTTCTTTTTCATCTATTTCACTCAGTGAATAGGGGGGGGGAAATACGTGTGGTGAGATGTAATAGACTTCCACATACCTACCCTCACACCTACCCATCGCACTTACTGCAGGGGGGGAGGGACTATATCTTTGCACAAACACCTAGTGAAGGAACGATACCTACCCTCACACCTACCCAGCAAACCAACTGCAGGGGGGGGGAAATTGTTACAATCACAATAAATACTTTAAATCACATAACCAAACCCACACATGCTAGCCTATAGCTAGAGACAAGAAGGAGAGACTGAGAATTTTTTTTCCAGTCCTTCCAAATTTCTTATACCACTCTCTTCGTTACCACTTCTCATTTTTCACTATCTACCAATAGTGAAGGGGGGAATCTCAGTGGTAACAGCTAATGCACCCTTAACACCCATCTAGCCGTGTCAGCTGTCACGCGCGAACGCGTGCCCAAACACTGCGTACGTAACACGCCAACCTGTCAGTACACGCTGTCGCAAGCGAACACCACGTGCCAAGCGCAGCTACCCCGCAGCTGCGGCAATATATTCCCATATCCAATTGCAACCCGGTTGGCACCAGATGCCGGCCAGGAAAGCATCATTTCACATCTCAATTCCTTAAGCCCTAAGCCATGAATGAGTTCGCGCCACAATAAAGAGAGCAGCGAGCTGAACACAACCCTCACTCGTCTTTTGAATATGAAGTAAAGTTGTGCTTCTCAACAACTTGATAGATAGGTAGCTTCAATTAAACACCATTGTACAGGCAAAATGACTTACTACTAACGCAAACCTCACTCGTAACATTTCTAACTCATACGGCCAAAAATAAATCAACAAATTATAATAAGCAAGCAACCACACAAATTACGAACCACACCTCATCCTACCAGTTGTACAATTTGCGATATATGGCAGTGCATTACTCCACTAGATTGTGAGCAACGCAACTAGCTACAAGACACATGCTTCTTATATGGGAATTATATGCTTGGGACCGCACTAGCTACTATCTTTATGAGTAATAAAGTCTCACGAGATCCCATCCTTCAAGACTCAAGAGTGCCAAACAGCTAGCCCTCTATATAGCAGCTAGCCCTGCTCCTACACTCCAGTCCTATCTAGCTATTTACCCCTAGCCCCCTTTTTCGTACTGCCCGCTGCCCCCCTTTTCTCTCGGCCTGCAGGTTTTGCAGCAGCTGCAGATGTATCCAATCCGTAGATGTCAGATAGATCCAATCCGTCCACGCAAGCTGCCTTCTTCTTTGCTGGGCTTGTGACCTCCTCATTCATGGCAGTCTCCGTTTCATTGCCAAGCGCTGGAAGGGCCAAGCTATTGCCACGCGCTACATGGCATCAGTTGCCTTCATAATACTCAATCAAGTCCCCCCACGTCCCCATGGAAGCATCCTGGACCTAAGCACCTGAATAAGGCATATGGGAAGTTTTTTCATGTTGGAATTGTGAATCACATATGTTATGTCAGTAAATTAGGCACTAATTGAGCCAGTCATTCAGCTAGTTAGTCATCGATATGTCAGTCTGGTAGCTTAAAAAAAGTAATGATAACGCCTGGTGCGGTGGGGCGTGGTATTTAGGGAACCCGTCGTACGCGGGCAGAGAACGGTCTACCACATCGACTGGACAAGCTACCATTACGGCCTGCAACGCTCAGAGCGACCGTAGGGGGAATGGTACCCCCAACCCCGCTTCGTTTTAGCAATTTGGTGTACTCAGGGAGCTAGATATACATTTGGACAAGCAGTTCGTCAGCTGGCTACATGAGTGGGGCCAGGGACCAACAATGGATAGCAGGCAATATACCTTACACGGGGAGGGGGGGGGGGGGGGGGGGGGGCAGGTTGTGGGACCAGCAATGAAGGTCAGGCTATATAGACGGGGGCAGGCTATATACTCGAGGGCAGCAGGCTATATACAATTCATGTATGACTAACCGCGTACTGCATGGTTGACTCACGGAACTAAGTACCAAAAAATGCAATTCCAATGATGCCCATGGGCAAGCAAGAGTGCAAGATGTATCCTCCTTTCAATGGTTGCGCCATTAACCTCTGGGAGACATCAATAGCCTCGGTGTCCCACCAGCAAAGACCACGTCCTTCCACTTGGTCTCTCCTTCCTTGGCAAAGGTAATGAGCCACAACAATGCCTGCCTCTTCCTCCCCTCCAGCCAATCAGTTTTCGTCTTCTGGTTCCCATTTCGGTGGGAGATTTCCCTACATAAATGAGGGGCCAGATGAGCTGAGTGAGATGTTGTGAGTGATGAGAAGCGCTGAGTGAATATACGAGCTGAGTGAAGATATTATACAAGAGAGGGGGTCCGAAGAAATGAGTCAGATGCTCTGAATGATGAGCTGGGCTGAGCGAGATACGCCAAGTGAGAAGATAAGCTTAATGGGATGCGCTCAGTGAGATGCGCTGAGTGATGAGATGAGCTACGTAATATGCGCTAAGTGGTGAGATGAATAGAGATGAGATGAGTGAAATTCGCTATTTTGCAGGGCTTAGGGATGAGATAAATTTGGGAGGTGCCTGCAATGCATAGGCAGTAAGCGTGGGAGACGACGTTCTACATTTCGAAAGGGTTTAGGGGGGGGGGCAGGTTGTGGGACCAGCAATGAAGGTCAGGCTATATAGACGGGGGCAGGCTATATACTCGAGGGCAGCAGGCTATATACAATTCATGTATGACTAACCGCGTACTGCATGGTTGACTCACGGAACTAAGTACCAAAAAATGCAATTCCAATGATGCCCATGGGCAAGCAAGAGTGCAAGATGTATCCTCCCTTTCAATGGTTGCGCCATTAACCTCTGGGAGACATCAATAGCCTCGGTGTCCCACCAGCAAAAGACCACGTCCTTCCACTTGGTCTCTCCTTCCTTGGCAAAGGTAATGAGCCACAACAATGCCTGCCTCTTCCTCCCCTCCAGCCAATCAGTTTTCGTCTTCTGGTTCCCATTTCGGTGGGAATTTCCCTACATAAATGAGGGGCCAGATGAGCTGAGTGAGATGTTGTGAGTGATGAGAAGCGCTGAGTGAATATACGAGCTGAGTGAAGATATTATACAAGAGAGGGGGTCCGAAGAAATGAGTCAGATGCTCTGAATGATGAGCTGAGCTGAGCGAGATACGCCAAGTGAGAAGATAAGCTTAATGGGATGCGCTCAGTGAGATGCGCTGAGTGATGAGATGAGCTACGTAATATGCGCTAAGTGGTGAGATGAATAGAGATGAGATGAGTGAAATTCGCTATTTTGCAGGGCTTAGGGATGAGATAAATTTGGGAGGTGCCTGCAATGCATAGGCAGTAAGCGTGGGAGACGACGTTCTACATTTCGACGGAAACACCTGCAATCTAAATACTGTACGCGCCTTAAGTATTGGCAAGATTAAGTATTGGCAAATGTCGTTTCCTTAAAGTGGGTCTCAGAAAAGCATGGAAAACAAACTTGGCAAAGGGGCCTATGGCTTTGACTGTCTCAAGCTCATACCCGAATCCAGTTAGCAAAGGGTCTTATGAGCGAGATACGCCAAGTGAGAAGATAAGCTTAATGGGATGCGCTCAGTGAGATGCGCTGAGTGATGAGATGAGCTACGTAATATGCGCTAAGTGGTGAGATGAATAGAGATGAGATGAGTGAAATTCGCTATTTTGCAGGGCTTAGGGATGAGATAAATTTGGGAGGTGCCTGCAATGCATAGGCAGTAAGCGTGGGAGACGACGTTCTACATTTCGAAAGGGTTTAGGGGGGGGGGCAGGTTGTGGGACCAGCAATGAAGGCTCAGGCTATATAGACGGGGAGGCTATATACTCGAGGGCAGCAGGCTATATACAATTCATGTATGACTAACGCGTACTGCATGGTTGACTCACGGAACTAAGTACCAAAAAATGCAATTCCAATGATGCCCATGGGCAAGCAAGAGTGCAAGATGTATCCTCCCTTTCAATGGTTGCGCCATTAACCTCTGGGAGACATCAATAGCCTCGGTGTCCCACCAGCAAAGACCACGTCCTTCCACTTGGTCTCTCCTTCCTTGGCAAAGGTAATGAGCCACAACAATGCCTGCCTCTTCCTCCCCTCCAGCCAATCAGTTTTCGTCTTCTGGTTCCCATTTCGGTGGGAGATTTCCCTACATAAATGAGGGGCCAGATGAGCTGAGTGAGATGTTGTGAGTGATGAGAAGCGCTGAGTGAATATACGAGCTGAGTGAAGATATTATACAAGAGAGGGGGTCCGAAGAAATGAGTCAGATGCTCTGAATGATGAGCTGAGCTGAGCGAGATACGCCAAGTGAGAAGATAAGCTTAATGGGATGCGCTCAGTGAGATGCGCTGAGTGATGAGATGAGCTACGTAATATGCGCTAAGTGGTGAGATGAATAGAGATGAGATGAGTGAAATTCGCTATTTTGCAGGGCTTAGGGATGAGATAAATTTGGGAGGTGCCTGCAATGCATAGGCAGTAAGCGTGGGAGACGACGTTCTACATTTCGACGGAAACACCTGCAATCTAAATACTGTACGCGCCTTAAGTATTGGCAAGATTAAGTATTGGCAAATGTCGTTTCCTTAAAGTGGGTCTCAGAAAAGCATGGAAAACAAACTTGGCAAAGGGGCCTATGGCTTTGACTGTCTCAAGCTCATACCCGAATCCAGTTAGCAAAGGGTCTTATGTTATTGTTACATTACCTTTTTACATGTTCTCGAAGTAGTCTACCCAAGCTTGCTGTAAAACCATGTGACAATTTAAATCAGGAGCACTAAACCTTCTAGGGCCTAGTAGGCAGACCGATACATGTCTCCAGCCAGTCAAATTGCTGGCTGGAGACATGTAACCAAATTCAAGGTAAAGTACAAGCTCACAAAGTAGTCTGCCTAAGCTTGCTTAAAACAAAACCATATAGCAATTCAAATCAGGAACATTGAACTTGCTAGGGCTTAGTAGACAAGGTACCATGGTAACCGTAAATTGGCAAAGTCCAACCACCTGGAGTGGTCTTAAGCTGGATACCTAGTACTGTTTGGCAAAGGGTCGTTTCCCAAACTGTTTGCCAATACATAAGGCTCGTACAGTACAACAACTCTACAGATCACTAGAATGGAAAGCCAGCGACCTGCAATCTGAACACCCCGCTAATTCAGCTGGACTGCTATACAAATAGCTGAGCGCCAGGCTGGGCAGCTGCCTGGCAGTTCCACAGATCATCTCATCAGGGGGGTGCCTGCAAGGCACAGGCTGTAAGCGCGGGAGACGCTCTACATATCGTTGGCCACGCCTGCAATCTAAATACAACACTTCAACTCTACAGATCACTAGAATGGAAAGGCAGCGACCTGCAATATGAAAACGCCGCTAATTCAGCTGGACTGCTATACAAATAGCTGAGCGCCAGGCTGGGCAGCTGCCTGGCAGCTCCACAGATCATTCATCAGGGGGTGCCTGCAAGCACAGGCCAGGACGCTGGTGGTGGCCAGCAATATATACATAACGCGGTCAACTCTACAGATCACTAGAATGGAAGGCAGGACCTGCAATATGAACACGCCGCTAATTCAGCTGGACTGCTATACAAATAGCTGAGCGCCAGGCTGGGCAGCTGCCTGGCAGCTCCACAAGATCATCTCATCAGGGGTGCTGCAAGGCACAGGCTGTAAGCGCGGGAGACGCTCTACATATCGTTGGCCACGCCTGCAATCTAAATACAACACTTCAACTCTACAGATCACTAGAATGGAAAGGCAGCGACCTGCAATATGAACACGCCGCTAATTCAGCTGGACTGCTATACAATAGCTGAGCGCCAGGCTGGGCAGCTGCCTGGCAGCTCCACAGATCATTCTCATCAGGGGGGTGCCTGCAAGGCACAGGCTGTAAGCGCGGGAGACGCTCTACATATCGTTGGCCACGCCTGCAATCTAAATACAACACTTCAACTCTACAGATCACTAGAATGGAAAGGCAGCGACCTGCAATATGAACACGCCGCTAATTCAGCTGGACTGCTATACAAATAGCTGAGCGCCAGGCTGGGCAGCTGCCTGGCAGCTCCACAGATCATCTCATCAGGGGGGTGCCTGCAAGGCACAGGCTGTAAGCGCGGGAGACGCTCTACATATCGTTGGCCACGCCTGCAATCTAAATACAACACTTCAACTCTACAGATCACTAGAATGGAAAGGCAGCGACCTGCAATATGAACACGCCGCTAATTCAGCTGGACTGCTATACAAATAGCTGAGCGCCAGGCTGGGCAGCTGCCTGGCAGCTCCACAGATCATCTCATCAGGGGGGTGCCTGCAAGGCACAGGCTGTAAGCGCGGGAGACGCTCTACATATCGTTGGCCACGCCTGCAATCTAAATACAACACTTCAACTCTACAGATCACTAGAATGGAAAGGCAGCGACCTGCAATATGAACACGCCGCTAATTCAGCTGGACTGCTATACAAATAGCTGAGCGCCAGCTGGGCAGCTGCCTGGCAGGCTCCACAGATCACAAGATCTATCAGGGGGTGCCTGCAAGGCACAGGCTGTAAGCGCGGGAGACGCTCTACATATCGTTGGCCACGCCTGCAATCTAATACAAACACTTCAACTCTACAGATCACTAGAATGGAAAAGCAGCGACCTGCAATATGAAACACGCGCTAATTCAGCTGGACTGCAAAATATCACAAATAGCTGAGCGCCAGGCTGGGCAGCTGCCTGGCAGCTCACAGATCATCTCATCAGGGGGGTGCCTGCAGGCACAGGCTGTAAGCGCGGGAGACGCTCTACATATCGTTGGCCACGCCTGCAATCTAAATACAGCACTTCAACTCTACAGATCACTAGAATGGAAAGGCAGCGACCTGCAATATGAACACGCCGCTAATTCAGCTGGACTGCTATACAAATAGCTGAGCGCCAGGGCTGGGCAGCTGCCTGGCAGCTCCACAGATCATCTCATCAGGGGGGTGCCTGCAAAGGCACAGGCTGTAAGCGCGGGAGACGCTCTACATATCGTTGGCCACGCCTGCAATCTAAATAACAACACTTCAACTCTACAGATCACTAGAATGGAAAGGCAGCGACCTGCAATATGAACACGCCGCTAATTCAGCTGGACTGCTATCAAATAGCTGAGCGCCAGGCTGGGCAGCTGCCTGGCAGCTCCACAGATCATCTCATCAGGGGGGTGCCTGCAAGGCACAGGCTGTAAGCGCGGGAGACGCTCTACATATCGTTGGCCACGCCTGCAATCTAAATACAACACTTCAACTCTACAGATCACTAGAATGGAAAGGCAGCGACCTGCAATATGAACACGCCGCTAATTCAGCTGGACTGCTATACAAATAGCTGAGCGCCAGCTGGTGCAGCTGATCCTGGCAAGCTCCACAGATCATCTCATCAGATCACTAGGGGGCGCGACCTGCCTGCAAGCTTGCGCCACAGGCTGTCCAAGCGCGGGAGACGCTCTACATATCGTTGGCCACGCCTGCAATCTAAATAAAACACGCCGCTACACTTCAACTCTACAGATCACTAGAATGGAAAGGCAGCGACCTGCAATATGAACACGCCGCTAATTCAGCTGGACTGCTATACAAATAGCTGAGCGCCAGGCTGGGCAGCTGCCTGGCAGCTCACAGATCATCTCATCAGGGGGGTGCCTGCAAGGCACAGGCTGTAAGCGCGGGCAGACGCTCTACATCACGCTCGTTGGCCACGCCTGCAACAATCTAAAGCTACAACACTTCAACTCTACAGAATCACTAGACTGGAAAGGCAGCGACCTGCAATATGAACACGCCGCTAATTCAGCTGGACTGCTATACAAATAGCTGAGCGCCAGGCTGGGCAGCTGCCTGGCAGCTCCACAGATCATCTCATCAGGGGGTGCCTGCAACGTACAGGACGTAATGCTATGCATGCAGCTTACACATGCCAATCCTTTCAACGGTTAGTGAGTTGGGAGTAGGCGATGCCATACATATGCCCAGCATTGCCTTGGTTGGCATCAAGCAATGTAGGAAGGCACTTGTTGGGTGGGCACGCAAGCACCAACATATTTGTTAGGCTTTCCGGCAGTACCGGGTATAGTTGGTCCTGAATGTCATGAGGATCAAAACTTTGTATCAAGGGCATGGTAGCATCTGCATCACGTCTACAGGCCACTTGACTAGCAGCTGCCTAGCAGCTGTACATATCATATACAAAAGGTTGGCGCCTGCAATGGACAGACCATACGAGCTGGAGCTGCTGTACATATTGTCTGCCACGCCTGCAATCTAAACACAACACTTCAACTCTGCAGATCACCAGACTAGGCAGGTGCCTGCAATATGAGCACATGACTAGTTCAGCTGGTTGTCTACAGTGCATATAGCAGGCCACTGGACTAGCAGCTGTACATATCATATACAAAAGGTTGGCGCCTGCAATGGACAGACCATACGAGCTGGAGCTGCTGTACATATTGTCTGCCACGCCTGCAATCTAAGCACAACACTTCAACTCTGCAGATCACCAGACTAGGCAGGTGCCTGAATATGAGCATATGACATATTCAGCTGGTCGTCTACAGTACATATAGCAGGCCACTTGACTAGCAGCTGCCTAGCAGCTGTACATATCATATACAAAAGGTTGGCGCCTGCAATGGACAGACCATACGAGCTGGAGCTGCTGTACATATTGTCTGCCACGCCTGCAATCTAAACACAACACTCCAACTCTGCAGATAACCAGAATAGGCAGGTGCCTGAATATGAGCACATGACTTATTCAGCTGGTCGTCTACAGTTCATATAGCAGGCCACTGGACTAGCAGCTGCCTAGCAGCTGTACATATAATATAAAAAGGTTGGCGCCTGCAATGGACAGACCATACAAGCTGGAGCTGCTGTACATATTGTCTGCCACGCCTGCAATCTAAACACAACACATCAACTCTGCAGATTGCCAGTCTTAGCAGATGCCTGTCACACGAACACATAACTCATTCAGCTAGAATGCTGCACGTATTGTACATCACTAGATTAGCAGCTGTACATATAATATAAAAGAGGTTGGCGCCTGCAATGGACAGACCATACGAGCTGGAGCTGCTCTACATATTGTCTGCCATGCCTGCAATCTAAACACAACACTTCAACTCTACAGATTGCGAGTCTTAGCAGATGCCTGCCACATGAACACATAATCATTCAGCTAGAATGCTACGTATTTGTACATCAACTAGATTAGCAGCTATACATATAATATAAAAAAGGTTGGCGCTGCAATGGACAGACCATACGAGCTGGAGTGCTGGTACATATTGTCTGCATGCCTGCAATCTAAACACATCACTCAACTCTGCAGATCGCCAGACTAGACAGCTACCGTGCAACATAAGCACACAATAATTCAGCTAGTAACTTGTATGTATCACAGATCACTAGAGTGGCTGCTGTGACAATAATATACGAAGTTGGCGCTGCAATAGACAGACAAGAAGAGCTGGAGCTGCTCTTCATATCGATGCCACGCCTGCAATATTAACACAGCACTTCAACTCTGCAGATTGCCTAGACTAGGCATCTGCCTGCAGCATGAAACACATAATGGGTTGGTGGATGGAGTTGGGTGGGTGGGTGGGTGGGTGGTGGTGGTGGGTGGTGGGGAGGGTCACAGGTATTTGCGCGTGTGCGTTGTGTGCGGTGGTGCGGTGTGGTTGGGCGTGTAGGGGTGTGTCTGCATCTGTGGTGTGGTGGTGGTAGGGGTGGTGGTGGTGGTTTGTGTGTGTGTGTGTGTGTGTGTGGGGGGGGCGCGCGGGGGGGGGGTGGGGGGGGGGGGGGGGGGGGGGGGGGGGGGGAGGGGGGATGAATGATATTGTGGTCACACAGTATTGCGTGTGTTATGCATGGTGGGTGAATCTTTGGGTGTGTGGGGGTTGGGCGAGAGGGACAGACGAGGGTGGATGTGATAGGAGAAGGGTGGGTCTCACAATATTGTTTATGTGGTGTGGGGGTGTTGGTGAGGTAAAGAGACATGGGAATGTGTGGGGATTATTTTAGGGGGAAGGGGTGGGGGCAGTTAGAGATGCAGGTCATGCAGGATATCTGCGGTACCTGTGCGTGTAGCTGAGAGTGCATGGTAGTGTGCGTATGTATGTGAGGTGGTAGTGTATTTGTATGGGAGGGGAATGCATATGAAAAGAGTAAGGCGACCAAAGCTGCCTGTATGTGCCGGGGGTGCAGATGAGATTTTTGTGCGTGCGTGCTCGTGTGTGTGCAGCAGATAGGTGGGTTGGGGAGATATTTGTCAGTGGAGAGGCAGGCCACGCAACATGTCTCTATGTTGCGAGCGAGTTGGCTGTATTGCGCCGGGGCTGTGAAATCAGGAGGTCGTGAGTTTTAAACTGGTCTGTAGTTGCCACACAGATCTCTAGAGTCCCCCACCCCTCCCCCCCCCCCCCCCCCCCCCTCCCCCCCCCTCCTCCTTTCCCCTGCAGTTGGATGTCGAATGCTCCAGGCAGCAAATGTGTGCCACCCTTCTGCCGCCTGCACCACCCGGAACTCCAGCACCACCAATGCTGCTCCCAGCACCACCTCAGCCTCCACAGCTGCCCTTTCTGCCACCCACCCCACAGATTCCATCTCCCCCCACGACCCCAGCCTCCCACCCCACAGCCTCCCCCCCTTCCACCACCACCATTTCCGTTCCCTTCGCCCCTTCCCCAGTCCCAAGCCCACCAGCACGGGATCTTCACCTCCAGCACTTAGTGCTCCTCCAGTAGCGCTTGACGAGAGACCTGCGAACTGGCACTTCTGGGTTGTGCAGGTTGTAGACTGCACTCTTTCCAAGGGAGGTTTTACAGTCCTGCAGACCGAATACAGTCTCGCCGTTTGCTGCCTGCACTCGTCGAAATTATTGTAAACGGTCCAACGTTGCGAACGCTGGCTACGCTATTACCTACACCGGAATCAGCAATCATGGGACATGATGACTCGTCGCCTAATCATCATTCGCCAGGCTCTAGAGAATTCAGCTGAAGCGGCCGAATGCTTGTGGCTAATGCTTCATTAATAATCTGCTATTGGCTGTAGCTGGTAAGTGCGATGGGATACGTTGGCTTAGCTAGGCTGCAGTTGCGCCAATCCGAAGTTGAGTGAGTTTCGAGGTGCGCCTGGCTCCCTTGGAGCTCGCCGAGATTGTTGAAGTGCATGTCAGTGGTTTGGTTGCGATGCGGCGTAAAATGCGGATGCTCGCGAGTTGCGAGTGTTTGCTCGGCTTCTGTTAAAGTGCTGAAGCGTTGATTGATGCGGAAGAAGAATATCTGGAAAACCAGATATCCGAGATAGTCAGGTACGCGTCAGACACTCGAGATACGGTACAGTCCACCTCAGAGACGGTTACAGAGATTGGCGCGTTCCCTGGTGATACCTTTTTGCTAGTCTTTCATTGCACGCGCCTGCTTGCTTGCCTCTTTACGCTCCTCTTTTCAGCTCCTTTTTGGTGCCAAAGCATTAGTTCGCTCTCGGGTTCCGTACGTCACAGGCACCTTTTGGCTAGTTCTTTGGTTTGCCCTTCATGCCTGCAGTTTTCGGGTTTGGTTTGGGGTTTAGGGTTACAAGTTTACCCTAGACCCTAAACCCTAACCCACCCTTCTCCTTTTCGCCTCCCTTTCTCGCTGGCTGTGCTTAGATTGTTGTTTCGTTTCTCTAGTAAATAGCTCTAGTTTGTGGCTTCTGCCTTTGTGTACGGGCAGGGCAGGTCTACCAAGTGTGGTGGATTCCCTTGCCCTGACATGTGTGCTGCCTTCTGAGTCTTGCATAGGTTGGTTTCTGGCTCTCTGTTTTCGGCTGGCCTCCTCCTTTCCTTCATGGGTGTCTATGGTTATCATCTTGACACTCCGGTCCTTTCTGCAAGTTGGTTTGTGTCGGTTGTCTTGTGCTTTCTTCTTTGAGGGCACTATCGCTGCATATTAAGGTGCTCATAGCGCATGCCCCTTGGGTGGTATTTAGCTCTTTTCGTTTTTAGGCCTTCTCTCTTGTGGTTGGTGGATTGGTGCCTGATTGCTTACTTTTGCATCCCTCCCCTTTCGCTCTCCTTTACAACACCTCTAGTTTGTTTCCTTTTTTCGGGACTTGACCTAGTTTGTTTTTCAGGTTTGTGGGGTGCCTTCTGTGAATTTCCGGAGTATTGCAGAGCACAGAGACGAGGGGAAGACGGTAAGGATAAGATCTTTACAGTTAGATAAGCATTCGATCAATGCGCTAGGAGGAGTACTGAGATGGCGCGGCACCTCAGGGTACCGGCATGAGAGTCGTGCCATAGCTGGCAGCGGCATCGCACTACAGTGCAGCAGGGAGTAGTCCTGTGCACTCCAAGTCCACTCTAGGTGAACCGGTGAACCCGTGAAAACACCTTCAAAACCCTCGTGCTTCCGTGTTATAAAATTGGATGGTCGGTCAGGTACTGTGCTGCTGCAATCTCGGCATGATTAGCTGAGTTTATGTAACTACCCCTCTCCTCCTGGAGGACCACAATGCACATGTTTTTCGATGTTGACGTCAATCAAGGCTAGCTCAATTATTGTTGTGTCTTTAAACCTTTTTTGTCGTCTGTTGGTTGATGAGCCTCGTTTGGTGGTCGGTGGTTATCACGTGTGCCTCACACGCAAAAGGTCACCAGTCCGAACCTGGTACGAGGCATCCTTATTACTGATAGGAGGTACTGGAATGCTAACGGGCATGCCTCCTTGAGCCTGAAGCCCGTGATATGTTCACTTGCTTCTGACTCGCCTGGCGATCACTGTCCGATGAATACCGTGGAAATACCTGGATTACCGTGAGATTTACGAGGCTTTACCGTGAGCCCCGTGAACCAAACAGTTGTACATCAAAATTTATATCGCAATTTGCTGTGCTTATATGTCGCTCAAACAACAACGCAACAGTAGTGCGAAGTTTAATACGGTAAAATTTTGCAAAGAAACCGAATTTATAATACAAATGAGGTCTAAGGTATCTTGTGTTTTACTGTTTTACACTTTCACGGATGTAAATGGGGAACCAAATCCCCCCACAACCCCCAGGAGGCCAGACCCGAAACATGCATCGTACCCAATAATAGCCAAATACACCCACCGGATCGAGGGGGCTAACTGTGTACTTGAGGACATCCAGGCTCTACCCTTAGCGAACGGCCACCCTGGAGGATTGGCCATGGCAAGGGCACGTGGTCTACATGCATGGCACGCAGGTAATGACAACGCCTGGTGGGGCGTGGTAATAAGGGAGCCCCGTCTTGCGGCGACAGGGTACGGGCTGCTGCTTTACCTAGACAAAGCTTTCATGGCGGTTGACAGCGGCCGCGAACACTAAAGCGCACCCGTAGAGATTGGAACCCCGCACCTTCTTCGTTCGTTCAAGGAGCTCTGCCATTGAGCCATTCGTCGAAACGGGGATGCACGCACGTAGACTACATGCCCAACCAAGGTCATAGAGGTCCTAGTCGTCAACGAGGCAAAACAGACTCCACCAGGGACAAGGGCCTGAGGTCCTGGAGGACCACATGCACATGTTTTTCGATGTGACGTCATCAAGGCTAGCTCAATTATTGATGTGTCTTTAAACCTTTTTTGTCGTCCTGTTGGTTGATGAGCCTCGTTGGTGTAGTTGGTTATCACGTGTGCCTCACACGCACAAGGTCACCATTTCGAACCTGGTACTAGGCATCCTTATTACTGATAGGAGGTACTGGAATGCTAACGAGCATGCCTCCTTGAGCCTGAAGCCCGTGATATGTTCACTTGCTTCTGACTCGCCCGTCAATCACCGTCCGATGAATACCGTGGAAATACCTGGATTACCGTGAGATTTACGAGGCTTTACCGTGAGCCCCGAGAACTAAACAGTTGTACATCAGAATTTATATCGCAATTTGCTATGCTTATATGTCGCTCAAACAACAACGCAACAGTAGTGCGAAGTTAAATACGGTACAATTTTGCAAAGAAACCGAATTTATAATACAAATGAGGTCTAAGGTATCTTGTGTTTTACTGTTTTACACTTTCACGGATGTAAATGGGGAACCAAATCCCCCCACAACCCCCAGGAGGCCAGACCCGAAACATGCATCGTACCCAATAATAGCCAAATACACCCACCGGATCGAGGGGAGGCTAACTGTGTACTTGAGGACATCCAGGCTCTACCCTAGCGAACGGCCACCCTGGAGGATTGGCCATGGCAAGGGCACGTGGTCTACATGCATGGCACGCAGGTAATGACAACGCCTGGTGGGGCGTGGTAGTAGGGAGCCCCGTCTTGCGGCGACAGGTACGGGCTGCTGCTTTACCTAGACAAAGCTTCATGGCGGTTGACAGCGGCCGGCGAACACTAAAGCGCACCCGTAGAGATTGGACCCCGCACCTTCTTCGTTCGTTCAAGGAGCTCTGCCATTGAGCCATTCGTCGAAACGGGGATGCACGCACGTAGACTACATGCCCAACCAAGGTCATAAGAGTCCTAGTCGTCAATGAGGCAAACAGACTCCACCAGGGGACAAGGGCCTGAGGTCCTGGAGGACCACATGCACATGTTTTTCGATGTGACGTCATCAAGGCTAGCTCAATTATTGTTGTGTCTTTAAACCTTTTTTGTCGTCCTGTTGGTTGATGAGCCTCGTTGGTGTAGTTGGTTATCACGTGTGCCTCACACGCACAAGGTCACCATTTCGAACCTGGTACGAGGCATCCTTATTACTGATAGGAGGTACTGGAATGCTAACGAGCATGCCTCCTTGAGCCTGAAGCCCGTGGCATGTTCACTTGCTTCTGACTCGCCTGGCGATCACCGTCCGATGAATTCGTGGAAATACCTGGATTACCGTGAGATTTACGAGGCTTTACCGTGAGCCCCGTGAACCAAACAGTTGTACATCAGAATTTATGTCGCAATTTTCTATGCTTATATGTCGCTCAAACAACAACGCAACAGTAGTGCGAAGTTTAATACGGTACAATTTCGCAAAGAAACCGAATTTATAATACAAATGAGGTCTAAGGTATCTTGTGTTTTACTGATTTACACTTTCACGGATGTAAATGGGGAACCAAATCCTCCCACAAACCCCAGGAGGCCAGACCCGAAACATGCATCGTACCCAATAATAGCCAAATACACCCCCCGGATCGAGGGGAGGCTAACTGTGTACTTGAGGACATCCAGGCTCTACCCTAGCGAACGGCCACCCTGGAGGATTGGCCATGGCAAGGGCACGTGGTCTACATGGCACGCAGGTAATGACAACGCTTGGTGGGGCGTGGTAGTAAGGGAGCCCCGTCTTGCGGAGACAGGGTACGGGCTGCTGCTTTACCTAGACAAAGCTTTCATGGCGGTTGACAGCGGCCGCGAACACTAAAGCGCACCCGTAGAGATTGGAACCCCGCACCTTCTTCGTTCGTTCAAGGAGCTCTGCCATTGAGCCATTCGTCGAAACGGGGATGCACGCACGTTAGACTACATGCCCAACCAAGGTCATAGAGGTCCTAGTCGTCAACGAGGCAAACAGACTCCACCAGGGACAAGGGCCTGAGGTCCTGGAGGACCACATGCACATGTTTTTCGATGTGACGTCATCAAGGCTAGCTCAATTATTGTTGTGTCTTTAAACCTTTTTTGTCGTCCTGTTGGTTGATGAGCCTCGTTGGTGTAGTTGGTTATCACGTGTGCCTGACACGCACAAGGTCACCATTTCGAACCTGGTACGAGGCATCCTTATAACTGATAGGAGGTACTGGAATGCTAACGAGCATGCCTCCTTGAGCCTGAAGCCCGTGATATGTTCACTTGCTTCTGACTCGCCCGTCAATCACCGTCCGATGAATTCGTGGAAGTACCTGGATTACCGTGAGATTTACGAGGCTTTACCGTGAGCCCCGTGAACCAAAACAGTTGTACATCAGAAATTTTATATCGCAAATTTGCTATGTCTATATGTCGCTCAAACAACAACGCAACAGTAGTGCGAAGTTTAATACGGTACAATTTCGCAAAGAAACCGAATTTATAATACAAATGAGGTCTAAGGTATCTTGTGTTTTACTGATTTACACTTTCACGGATGTAAATGGGGAACCAAATCCCCCCACAACCCCCAGGAGGCCAGTCCCGAAACATGCATCGTACCCAATAATAGCCAAATACACCCACCGGATCGAGGGGAGGCTAACTGTGTACTTGAGGACATCCAGGCTCTACCCTAGCGAACGGCCACCCTGGAGGATTGGCCATGGCAAGGGCACGTGGTCTACATGCACGCAGGTAATGACAAACGCCTGGTGGGGCGTGGTAGTAAGGGAGCCCCGTCTTGCGGCGACAGGGCACGGGCTGCTGCTTTACCTAGACAAAGCTTTCATGGCGGTTGACAGCGGCCGCGAACACTAAAGCGCACCCGTAGAGATTGGAACCCCGCACCTTCTTCGTTCGTTCAAGGAGCTCTGCCATTGAGCCATTCGTCGAAACGGGGATGCACGCACGTAGACTACATGCCCAACCAAGGTCATAGAGGTCCTAGTCGTCAACGAGGCAAACAGACTCCACCAGGGGACAAGGGCCTGAGGTCCTGGAGGACCACTTGCACATGTTTTTCGATGTGACGTCATCAAGGCTAGCTCAATTATTGTTGTGTCTTTAAACCTTTTTTGTCGTCCTGTTGGTTGATGAGCCTCGTTGGTGTAGTTGGATATCACGTGTGCCTCACACGCACAAGGTCACCAATTCGAACCTGGTTCGAGCCATCCTTGTAACTGATTAAGGGCGTCCCGAATGAAATGATTCGATTCTTTAATTCAATGTATTTTAATTAATTTAATTAAATTGTATTTAATGTTGTCTTATATTAATTCGATTTATTCCATTCCATTTAATTTAATTAACGTGTTTTGAATGCATGTAATTGCTTAAAATTGTATCAATTCGAATAGGATTACATTTGAAGGGCGCCTGGAGGCTTTAAATTAATTGAATTCCAATGAATCGATTGATGATTTAGCATAGTTAACTACAAAGTGACGAAAAATAAAGTTTTTGAAGGGTTGTTGATTTTTAAGCAGTATTGAACGTTTCTATAATGCAATGAAATGCATGTATGTAGATTTACTGTAAAAATAAAAAAAATTGATGCAAGAAAAATGAGACCAATCAGGTGTCTGGTTGATTTTACGGAATTTGTGCAAGGTATTGCATGTTTCGGCCCAGCCCAGATTGCATGTCCTCCTGAACGGGGTTTTGGCCAGCGGCAGGTGGCGTGGCTTGCCCCTGCCCCCGCCCCGGCCCCCGGCCCCGCCCTGCCCCCGCCCCGCCTGGTGGCCCCGCCCCTGCCCCACGACGGCCCGGCCTGGGCCGCGGCCCCGAGGTGGGGTCCGTGGGCTAATTATAGCACGTGCCCTAGGGGAATGTTTCGTCCGTTGTGATGCGTACATGTTTCGCCTTGGTTTTTTGACGACTGTTCTGTTCCCAAACCAATGTGTACGCACATGTTGAAGTGCTTCAAATTTGAAATGTTAGCTCAAAACACCCTGAAATCAAATTGTTAACCATTAATTGTAGCTTTTTGGCCCAACCTGAGCTCCTTTTCGTGAAATGCGATGCTCATATGTGCTCTGGTGAGAATTTGTCCGGTATAAATAAGTCTTATAATTAATCAAAAAATATAGAATGTTCAACTTTTTTGTGTTTTTCATAAAACCTGAAAAAGTGGTTGGTGACACACGGACGAACGGACGAACGGACGAAAGGACGGACATTTTAATGGGGCTAATCCCTCTTCAAAAATCTGGAGATTTTTTTCATTCGGGTATAGGAGTTACTGGAATGCTAACGAGCATGCCTCCTTGAGCCTGAAGCCCGTGATATGTTCACTTGCTTCTGACTTGCACGTCAATCACCGTCCGATGAACTCGTGGAAGTACCTGGATTACCGTGAGATTTACGAGGCTTTACCGTGAGCCCCGAGAACTAAACAGTTGTACATCAGAATTTATATCGCAATTTGCTATGCTTATATGTCGCTCAAACAACAACGCAACAGTAGTGCGAAGTTTAATACGGTACAATTTCGCAAAGAAACCGAATTTATAATACAAATGAGTTTAGGGTATCTTGTGTTTTACTGATTTACACTTTCACAGATGTAAATGGGGAACCAAATCCTCCCACAAACCCCAGGAGGCCAGACCCGAAACATGCATCGTACCCAATAATAGCCAAATACACCCACCGGATCGAGGGGAGGCTAACTGTGTACTTGAGGACATCCAGGCTCTACCCTAGCGAACGGCCACCCTGGAGGATTGGCCATAGCAAGGGCACGTGGTCTACATGGCACGCAGGTAATGACAACGCCTGGTGGGGCGTGGTAGTAAGGGAGCCCCGTCTTGCGGAGACAGGGCACGGGCTGCTGCTTTACCTAGACAAAGCTTTCATGGCGGTTGACAGCGGCGCGAACACTAAAGCGCACCCGTAGAGATTGGAACCCCGCACCTTCTTTCGTTCGTTCAAGGAGCTCTGCCATTGAGCCATTCGTCGAAACGGGGATGCACGCACGTAGACTACATGCCCAACCAAGGTCATAGAGGTCCTAGTCGTCAACGAGGCAAACAGACTCCACCAGGGGACAAGGGCCTGAGGTCCTGGAGGACCACATGCACATGTTTTTCGATGTGTGACGTCATCAAGGCTAGCTCAATTATTGTTGTGTCTTTAAACCTTTTTTGTCGTCCTGTTGGTTGATGAGCCTCGTTGGTGTAGTTGGATATCACGTGTGCCTCACACGCATAAGGTCACCAATTCGAACCTGGTTCGAGCCATCCTTATTACTGATAGGAGGTACTGGAATGCTAACGAGCATGCCTCCTTGAGCCTGAAGCCCGTGATATGTTCACTTGCTTCTGACTCGCCCGTCAATCACCGTCCGATGAATTCGTGGAAGTACCTGGATTACCGTGAGATTTACGAGGCTTTACCGTGAGCCCCGTGAACTAAACAGTTGTACATCAGAATTTATATCGCAATTTGCTATGCTTATATGTCGCTCAAACAACAACGCAACAGTAGTGCGAAGTTTAATATGGTACAATTTTGCAAAGAAACCGAATTTATAATACAAATGAGTTTAGGGTATCTTGTGTTTTACTGATTTACACTTTCACGGATGTAAATGGGGAACCAAATCCTCCCACAACCCCCAGGAGGCCAGACCCGAAACATGCATCGTACCCAATAATAGCCAAATACACCCACCGGATCGAGGGGAGGCTAACTGTGTACTTGAGGACATCCAGGCTCTACCCTAGCGAATGGCCACCCTGGAGGATTGGCCATGGCAAGGGCACGTGGTCTACATGCATGGCACGCAGGTAATGACAACGCCTGGTGGGGCGTGGTAGTAAGGGAGCCCCGTCTTGCGGAGACAGGGTACGGGCTGCTGCTTTACCTAGACAAAGCTTTCATGGCGGTTGACAGCGGCCGCGAACACTAAAGCGCACCCGTAGAGATTGGAACCCCGCACCTCTTCGTTCGTTCAAGGAGCTCTGCCATTGAGCCATTCGTCGAAACGGGATGCACGCACGTAGACTACATGCCCAACCAAGGTCATAGAGGTCCTAGTCGTCAACGAGGCAAACAGACTCCACCAGGGGACAAGGGCCTGAGGTCCTGGAGGACCACATGCACATGTTTTTCGATGTGACGTCATCAAGGCTAGCTCAATTATTGTTGTGTCTTTAAACCTTTTTTGTCGTCCTGTTGGTTGATGAGCCTCGTTGGTGTAGTTGGTTATCACGTGTGCCTCACACGCACAAGGTCACCATTTCGAACCTGGTACGAGGCATCCTCATTACTGATAGGAGGTACTGGAATGCTAACGAGCATGCCTCCTTGAGCCTGAAGCCCGTGGCATGTTCACTTGCTTCTGACTTGCCCATCAATCACCGTCCGATGAATTCGTGGAAGTACCTGGATTACCGTGAGATTTACGAGGCTTTACCGTGAGCCCCGTGAACCAAACAGTTGTACATCAAAATTTATATCGCAAATGCTATGTCTATATGTCGCTCAAACAACAACGCAACAGTAGTGCGAAGTTTAATACGGTACAATTTCGCAAAGAAACCGAATTTATAATACAAATGAGGTCTAAGGTATCTTGTGTTTTACTGATTTACACTTTCACGGATGTAAATGGGGAACCAAATCCCCCCACAACCCCCAGGAGGCCAGTCCCGAAACATGCATCGTACCCAATAATAGCCAAATACACCCACCGGATCGAGGGGAGGCTAACTGTGTACTTGAGGACATCCAGGCTCTACCCTAGCGAACGGCCACCCTGGAGGATTGGCCATGGCAAGGGCACGTGGTCTACATGCACGCAGGTAATGACAACGCCTGGTGGGGCGTGGTAGTAAGGGAGCCCCGTCTTGCGGCGACAGGGCACGGGCTGCTGCTTTACCTAGACAAAGCTTTCATGGCGGTTGACAGCGGCCTGCGAACACTAAAGCGCACCCGTAGAGATTGGAACCCCGCACCTTCTTCGTTCGTTCAAGGAGCTCTGCCATTGAGCCATTCGTCGAAACGGGGATGCACGCACGTAGACTACATGCCCAACCAAGGTCATAGAGGTCCTAGTCGTCAACGAGGCAAACAGACTCCACCAGGGGACAAGGGCCTGAGGTCCTGGAGGACCACATGCACATGTTTTTCCGATGTGACGTCATCAAGGCTAGCTCAATTATTGTTGTGTCTTTAAACCTTTTTTGTCGTCCTGTTGGTTGATGAGCCTCGTTGGTGTAGTTGGATATCACGTGTGCCTCACACGCACAAGGTCACCAATTCGAACCTGGTTCGAGCCATCCTTGTAACTGATTAAGGGCGTCCCGAATGAAATGATTCGATTCTTTAATTCAATGTATTTTAATTAATTTAATTAAATTGTATTAATGTTGTCTTATATTAATTCGATTTATTCCATTCCATTTAATTTAATTAACGTGTTTTGAATGCATGTAATGCTTAAAATTGTATCAATTCGAATAGGATTACATTTGAAGGGCGCCTGGAGGCTTTAAATTAATTGAATTCCAATGAATCGATTGATGATTTAGCATAGTTAACTACAAAGTGACGAAAAATAAAGTTTTTGAAGGGTTGTTGATTTTTAAGCAGTATTGAACGTTTCTATAATGCAATGAAATGCATGTATGTAGATTTACTGTAAAAATAAAAAAAATTTGATGCAAGAAAAATGAGACCAATCAGGTTGTCTGGTTGATTTTACGGAATTTGTGCAAGTATTGCATGTTTCGGCCCAGCCCAGATTGCATGTCCTCCTGAACGGGGTTTTGGCAGCGGCAGGTGGCGTGGCTTGCCCCTGCCCCCGCCCCGGGCCCCCGGCCCCGCCCCTGCCCGCCCCGCCTGGTGGCCCCCGCCCCTGCCCCACGACGGCCCGGCCTGGGCCGCGGCCCCGAGGTGGGGTCCGTGGGTAATTATAGCACGTGCCCTAGGGGAATGTTTCGTCCGTTGTGATGCGTACATGTTTCGCCTTGGTTTTTGACGACTGTTCTGTTCCAAACCAATGTGTACGCACATGTTGAAGTGCTTCAAATTTGAAATGTTAGCTCAAAACACCCTGAAATCAAATTGTTAACCATTAATTGTAGCTTTTTGGCCCAACCTGAGCTCCTTTTCGTGAATTGCGATGCTCATATGTGCTCTGGTGAGAATTTGTCCGGTATAAATAAGTCTTATAATTAATCAAAAAATATAGAATGTTCAACTTTTTTGTGTTTTTCATAAAACCTGAAAAAGTGGTTGGTGACACACGGACGAACGGACGAACGGACGAAAGGACGGACATTTTAATGGGGCTAATCCCTCTTCAAAAATCTGGAGATTTTTTTCATTCGGGTATAGGAGTTACTGGAATGCTAACGAGCATGCCTCCTTGAGCCTGAAGCCCGTGATATGTTCACTTGCTTCTGACTTGCACGTCAATCACCGTCCGATGAACTCGTGGAAGTACCTGGATTACCGTGAGATTTACGAGCTTTACCGTGAGCCCCGGAGAACTAAACAGTTGTACATCAGAATTTATATCGCAATTTGCTATGCTTATATGTCGCTCAAACAACAACGCAACAGTAGTGCGAAGTTTAATACGGTACAATTTCGCAAAGAAACCGAATTTATAATACAAATGAGTTTAGGGTATCTTGTGTTTTACTGATTTACACTTTCACAGATGTAAATGGGAACCAAATCCTCCCACAAACCCAGGAGGCCAGACCCGAAACATGCATCGTACCCAATAATAGCCAAATACACCCACCGGATCGAGGGGAGGCTAACTGTGTACTTGAGGACATCCAGGCTCTACCCTAGCGAACGGCCACCCTGGAGGATTGGCCATAGCAAGGGCACGTGGTCTACATGGCACGCAGGTAATGACAACGCCTGGTGGGGCGTGGTAGTAAGGGAGCCCCGTCTTGCGGAGACAGGGCACGGGCTGCTGCTTTACCTAGACAAAGCTTTCATGGCGGTTGACAGCGGCCGCGAACACTAAAGCGCACCCGTAGAGATTGGAACCCCGCACCTTCTTCGTTCGTTCAAGGAGCTCTGCCATTGAGCCATTCGTCGAAACGGGGATGCACGCACGTAGACTACATGCCCAACCAAGGTCATAGAGGTCCTAGTCGTCAACGAGGCAAACAGACTCCACCAGGGGACAAGGGCCTGAGGTCCTGGAGGACCACATGCACATGTTTTTCGATTGTGACGTCATCAAGGCTAGCTCAATTATTGTTGTGTCTTTAAACCTTTTTTGTCGTCCTGTTGGTTGATGAGCCTCGTTGGTGTAGTTGGATATCACGTGTGCCTCACACGCATAAGGTCACCAATTCGAACCTGGTTCGAGCCATCCTTATTACTGATAGGAGGTACTGGAATGCTAACGAGCATGCCTCCTTGAGCCTGAAGCCGTGATATGTTCACTTGCTTTCTGACTCGCCCGTCAATCACCGTCCGATGAATTCGTGGAAAGTACCTGGATTACCGTGAGATTTACGAGGCTTTACCGTGAGCCCCGTGAACTAAACAGTTGTACATCAGAATTTATATCGCAATTTGCTATGCTTATATGTCGCTCAAACAACAACGCAACAGTAGTGCGAAGTTTAATACGGTACAATTTTGCAAAGAAACCGAATTTATAATACAAATGAGTTTAGGGTATCTTGTGTTTTACTGATTTACACTTTCACGGATGTAAATGGGGAACCAAATCCTCCCACAACCCCAGGAGGCCAGACCCGAAACATGCATCGTACCCAATAATAGCCAAATACACCCACCGGATCGAGGGGAGGCTAACTGTGTACTTGAGGACATCCAGGCTCTACCCTAGCGAATGGCCACCTGGAGGATTGGCCATGGCAAGGGCACGTGGTCTACATGCATGGCACGCAGGTAATGACAACGCCTGGTGGGGCGTGGTAGTAAGGGAGCCCCGTCTTGCGGGAGACAGGTACGGGCTGCTGCTTTACCTAGACAAAGCTTTCATGGCGGTTGACAGCGGCCGCGAACACTAAAGCGCACCCGTAGAGATTGGAACCCCGCACCTTCTTCGTTCGTTCAAGGAGCTCTGCCATTGAGCCATTCGTCGAAACGGGGATGCACGCACGTAGACTACATGCCCAACCAAGGTCATAGAGGTCCTAGTCGTCAACGAGGCAAACAGACTCCACCAGGGGACAAGGGCCTGAGGTCCTGGAGGACCACATGCACATGTTTTTCGATGTGACGTCATCAAGGCTAGCTCAATTATTGTTGTGTCTTTAAACCTTTTTTGTCGTCCTGTTGGTTGATGAGCCTCGTTGGTGTAGTTGGTTATCACGTGTGCCTCACACGCACAAGGTCACCAGATCGGACCTGGTACGAGGCATCCTTATTACTGATAGGAGGTACTGGAATGCTAACGAGCATGCCTCCTTGAGCCTGAAGCCCGTGATATGTTCACTTGCTTCTGACTCGCCCGTCAATCACCGTCCGATGAATTCGTGGAAGTACCTGGATTACCGTGAGATTTACGAGGCTTTACCGTGAGCCCCGTGAACTAAACAGTTGTACATCAGAATTTATATCGCAATTTGCTATGCTTATATGTCGCTCAAACAACAACGCAACGTAGTGCGAAGTTTAATACGGTAAATTTCGGCAAAGAAACGAATTTATAATACAAATGAGTTTAGGTATCTTGTGTTTTACTGATTTACACTTTCACGGATGTAAATGGGGAACCAAATCCTCCCACAAAACCAGGAGGCCAGGACCCGAAACATGCATCGTACCCAATAATAGCCAAATACACCCACCGGATCGAGGGGAGGCTAACTGTGTACTTGAGGACATCCAGGCTCTACCTAGCGAACGGCCACCCTGGAGGATTGGCCATGGCAAGGGCACGTGGTCTACATGCATGGCACGCAGGTAATGACAACGCCTGGTGGGGCGTGGTAGTAAGGGAGCCCGTCTTGCGCGACAGGGTACGGGCTGCTGCTTTACCTGGACAAAGCTTTCATGGCGGTTGACAGCGGCCGGCGAACACTAAAGCGCACCCGTAGAGATTGGAACCCCGCCACCTTCTTCGTTCGTTCAAGGAGCTCTGCCATTTGAGCCATTCGTCGAAACGGGGATGCACGCACGTAGACTAACATGCCCAACCAAGGTCATAGAGGTCCTAGTCGTCAACGAGGCAAACAGACTCCACCAGGGGACAAGGGCCTGAGGTCCTGGAGGACCACATGCACATGTTTTTCGATGTGACGTCATCAGGCTAGCTCAATTATTGTTGTGTCTTTAAACCTTTTTTGTCGTCCTGTTGGTTGATGAGCCTCGTTGGTGTAGTTGGATATCACGTGTGCCTCACACGCATAAGGTCACCAATTCGAACCTGGTTCGAGCCATCCTTATTACTGATAGGAGGTACTGGAATGCTAACGAGCATGCCTCCTTGAGCCTGAAGCCGTGATATGTTCACTTGCTTCTGACTCGCCCGTCAATCACCGTCCGATGAATTCGTGGAAGTACCTGGATTACCGTGAGATTTACGAGGCTTTACCGTGAGCCCGTGAACTAAACAGTTGTACATCAGAATTTATATCGCAATTTGCTATGCTTATATGTCGCTCAAACAACAACGCAACAGTAGTGCGAAGTTTAATACGGTACAATTTCGCAAAGAAACCGAATTTATAATACAAATGAGTTTAGGGTATCTTGTGTTTTACTGATTTACACTTTCACGGATGTAAATGGGGAACCAAATCCTCCAACAAACCCCAGGAGGCCAGACCCGAAACATGCATCGTACCCAATAATAGCCAAATACACCCACCGGATCGAGGGGAGGCTAACTGTGTACTTGAGGACATCCAGGCTCTACCCTAGCGAACGGCCACCCTGGAGGATTGGCCATGGCAAGGGCACGTGGGTCTAACATGGCACGCAGGGTAATGACAACGCCTGGTGGGGCGTGTAGTAAGGGAGCACGTCTTGCGGCGACAGGGTACGGGCTGCTGCTTTACCTAGACAAAGCTTTCATGGCGGTTGACAGCGGCCGCGAACACTAAAGCGCACCCGTAGAGATTGGAACCCCCGCACCTTCTTCGTTCGTTCAAGGAGCTCTGCCATTGAGCCATTCGTCGAAACGGGGATGCACGCACGTTAGACTACATGCCAACCAAGGTCATAGAGGTCCTAGTCGTCAACGAGGGCAAACAGACTCCACCAGGGGCACAAGGCCTGAGGTCCTGGAGGACCACATGCACATGTTTTTCGATTATGTGACGTCATCAAGGCTAGCTCAATTATTGTTGTGTCTTTAAACCTTTTTTGTTCGTCCTGTTGGTTCTGATGAGCCTCGTTGGTGTAGTTGGTTATCACGTGTGCCTCACACGCACAAGGTCACCAGTTCGGACCTGGTACGAGGCATCTTATTACTGATAGGAGGTACTGGAATGCTAACGAGCATGCCTCCTTGAGCCTGAAGCCCGTGATATGTTCACTTGCTTCTGACTCGCCCGTCAATCACTGTCCGATGAATTCGTGGAAGTACCTGGGATTACCGTGAGATTTACGAGGCTTTACCGTGAGCCCCGTGAACTAAACAGTTGTACATCAGAATTTATATCGCAATTTGCTATGCTTATATGTCGCTCAAACAACAACGCAAAGTAGTGCGAAGTTTAATACGGTACAATTTGCAAAGAACCGAATTTATAATACAAATGAGTTTAGGTATCTTGTGTTTTACTGATTTACACTTTCACGGATGTAAATGGGGAACCAAATCCTCCCACAAACCCCAGGGAGGCCAGACCCGAAACATGCATCGTACCCAATAATAGCCAAATACACCCACCGGATCGAGGGGAGGCTAACTGTGTACTTGAGGACATCCAGCTCTACCCTAGCGAACGGCCACCCTGGAGGATTGGCCATGGCAAGGGCACGTGGTCTACATGCATGGCACGCAGGTAATGACAACGCTGGTGTGGGCGTGGTAGTAAGGGAGCCCCCGTCTTGCGGCGACAGGGTACGGGCTGCTTGCTTTACTGGACAAAGCTTTCATGGCGGTTGACAGCGGCCGCGAACACTAAAGCGCACCCGTAGAGATTGGAACCCCGCACCTTCTTCGTTCGTTCAAGGAGCTCTGCCATTGAGCCATTCGTCGAAACGGGGATGCACGCACGTAGACTACATGCCCAACCAAGGTCATAGAGGTCCTAGTCGTCAACGAGGCAAACAGACTCCACCAGGGGACAAGGGCCTGAGGTCCTGGAGGACCACATGCACATGTTTTTCGATGTTGACGTCATCAAGGCTAGCTCAATTTTGTTTTGTGTCTTTAAACCTTTTTTGTCGTCCTGTTGGTTGATGAGCCTCGTTGGTGTAGTTGGATATCACGTGTGCCTCACACGCATAAGGTCACCAATTCGAACCTGGTTCGAGCCATCCTTATTACTGATAGGAGGTACTGGAATGCTAACGAGCATGCCTCCTTGAGCCTGAAGCCGTGATTTGTTCACTTGCTTCTGACTCGCCGTCAATCACTGTCCGATGAATTCGTGGAAGTACCTGGTACCGTGAGATTTACGAGGCTTTACCGTGAGCCCCGTGAACTAAACAGTTGTACATCAGAATTTATATCGCAATTTGCTATGCTTATATGTCGCTCAAAACAACAACGCAACAGTACTGCGAAGTTAATACGGTACAATTTCGCAAAGAAACCGAATTTATATACAAAATGAGTTTTAGGGTATCTTGTGTTTTACTGATTTACACTTTCACGGATGTAAATGGGGAACCAAATCCTCCCACAAACCCAGGAGGCCAGACCCGAAAACATGCATCGTACCCAATAATAGCCAAATACACCCACCCGGATCGAGGGGAGGCTAACTGTTGTACTTGAGGGACATGCCAGCTCTACCCTAGCGAGACGGCCACCCGCTGGAGGATTGGCCCATGGCAAAAGGGCACGTGGTCTACATGGCACTTGCAGGGTAATGACAGAGCCTGGTGGGGCGTGAGTAGTAAGGGAGCACGTCTTGCGGCGGGACAGGGTACGGGCTGCTGCTTTACCTAGACAAAGCTTTATGGCGTTGACAGCGGCCAGCGAACACTAAAGCGCACCCGTAGAGATTGGAACCCCGCACCTTCTTCTGTTCGTTCAAGGAGCTCTGCCATTGAGCCATTTCGTCGAAACGGGGGGTCATGTCACGCACGTAGACTACATGCCCCAACCAAGGTCATAGAGGTCCTAGTCGTCAACGAGGCAAACAGACTCACCAGGGGACAAGGGCCTGAGGTCCTGGAGGACCACATGCACATGTTTTCGATGTGACGTCATCAAGGCTAGTCAATTATTGTTGTGTCTTTAAACCTTTTTGTCGTCTGTTGGTTGATGAGCTCGTTTGGGTAGTGTTGGTTATCACGTGTGCCTCACACGCACAAAGGTCACCAGTTTCGACCTGGTACGAGCATCCTTATTACTGATAGGAGGTACTGGAATGCTAACGAGCATGCCTCCTTGAGCGAAGCCCGTGATATGTTCACTTGCTTCTGATCGCCCGTCAATCACCGTCCGATGAATTCGTGGATACCTGGATTACCGTGAGATTTACGAGGCTTTACCTGTGAGCCCCGTGAACTAAACAGTTGTACATCAGAATTTATATCGCAATTTGCTATGCTTATATGTCGCTCAAACAACAACGCAACAGTAGTGTGCAAAGTTAATACGGTACAATTTCGCAAAGAAACCGAATTTATAATACAATGGTTTAGGGGTATCTTGTTTTTACTGATTTACACTTTCACGGATGTAAATGGGAACCAAATCCTTATACACAAACCCGCCTGATGAGGCCAGACGAAACATGCATCGTACCCAATAATAGCAAATACACCCACCGGAGTGGGAGTGCTAACTATGTTACTGTGAGGACATCCAGGCTCTACCCTAGGTTTTACGAACGCCACCCTGGAGGATTGGCCATGGCAGGCACGTGGTCTACATGCCAGGCACGCAGGGTTAATGACAACGCGATGGGGCGTGTAGATAAGGGAGCTTA